>JAEQBH010003066.1:0-127293 GCA_016808115.1 Tetrastigma voinierianum
TTCGATATTACTATTACGACTGTATCACATTCTGAGATTCAAGTTTTGTTGTATATTGATTATCATTGATTTGATTTTTTGTCTCGTATATATTTGCTCGTTTGAATCACTCAAATACAAATAAACGTTGCACCATGACGACAAAAACTAACTTGTTATACTGAAATGACATAACCATCGTCCACACTAAGATAACGATAACCATTATTATTACGTATAAATGCGACGTATAATCATGTCGCGACAAGCACGGATTTAATTAAATCATTTAAAAAACATATAAAAACGCATCTATATTTAACCACTTTATTGAAAAAGACAAAAATAAGATAAATCACGATTTTAATAAGAATGATAAAAAAATTTATCTATTTTACTAAAAAAAGATAGCAGATAAAAAGTTAAAGAAAATAGAGGTTAGGGTTTTGTTGATGTTTTAAAAAATAAAAATAAATGAAGCTATTTTGAAAATTTTAAAATAATTTTTCTTCAAAAAAAAAAAAAAACTTATTTAAGTAATATAAAACAAAAGTAATAATAACAATTTGTGCTTTTATTAAAAGCCACAATTTTTCCTTTTTTTTTTTTTTTTTTGAAAGGGTTAAAAGCCACAGGTTACGAACATTTGTTTGTAGGCTCCGGGAATCATATTCTAAAAAGCTTGCCCAAGAAGCATTTTTATTTGTTCTGGAAAGGCATTTATTAAATGTTGTTTTCTGAAGTAAAAAGAAATGTTGGTTTCTTTTGCAATTAACATTTTGTCGTATTTTTCATTTCAAAAAACCATTGTCAGCAAATATAAATTAACAAAAGAATATTTCTATGCTCGTGGGCCGGGGTCTTTACTTTAGGCCTCAGGCTATTTTTTTGGGCCTCTATTAGAATATATATATATATATATATATATATATATATATATATATATATATATATATATATATATATATATATATATATATATATATATATATATAAGTTAAAAATAAAATTTTATTGAACAAATATATCTAACATTACATAAAAATTTATCGTAAGTTTATTCTACAAGCATTTTGCATAAAAAATCAATAATTAAACTATTAAATCAATTTGTTCAAGATATGTTTTCATTGCATAATATAACCAATCCATTCAATATTTTTTGGTGATATCATGATCGGGCGTACGGATTCGATTAACTTCAACTGGTAAACTTCTTTCGCAGAGGTAATCGTGAATCGTATACACAAGATTCTCAGAAGCAATCCATACATTTGGAAAACAGAATCCATCATTTTCAAATAGTCTAACACTTCACCATTCTTTCTTGCCCCTTTAAGCACTTTCTCACAATCTTGAATCTCTAAAATAACTCATCCCCATCAATATCGTAGTACATGTTATGTCTCAAAATTTTTTCTTGCTTATCACAACAAAGACTTCAAACAATCATCATCCGCATGTGAATCAGTGTGAATCAATAAAATCCAAAAATATCTTCATATTTTCAAATCGTTTCAAATCTACTATTGAGTGAAGAAATAACTTGATCAACTATATGCTAAATAATCAACTCTATAAGATTCTTCAAATTTGAATGTGTAATCTTCACTAGCATTTTCATCAAATCGCTTCTTTCTGTGAACAATACGCTTTCATTAAACGTAGAAAGGTTCAATTTTCATCTCGAAGAAGAATTTCTTAAAGAATAATCTTGTATCGATTCAACCAGCTTTCTATAGGTCTCAAAGAAAGAAATAAAGTGCTTTCAAATGACTAATAAAGAAAGATCAATAACTATGTCTTTACTTTGCAAAATTTTGCTCAATGTATTAACGATGTATAAAATATTGTACAAAATAACCATGCCAAATAAGAATTCAAAATCCATGATATCCGACAATAAACTTTTAGCATCCTCGAATGTTCTTAGATCATCACTTGTTTCCCCACCAAGGAGTTAAAGCAATTTCTTTAATTTCCTCGAGCTTGAAATCTTATTGCCTTAACACATTCAACTTGACTTTCCTAACGCGTGGTTCGTGGATAGCGCTTTAAGGGTCAAATTCTTTACATATCTTGCAAAATTTTCATCAGCTTAGAGAAGATGAAAACACATATATATGCATCAGATACTCCAAAAAAAAGATTTATCTCAGACAAGAATTTGCCATATCACAAAGTGCAAGATTAAGACTATGACAACTACATGGTGTGTAGAAAGCTCTCGGATTTACTTCTACTACTTTTTGTACACCTTTATCATTTCCTTTCATTCAACTGCTATCATAACCTCGAGACTCTTAAATCACCAAGATCAAGTTCAAGTGTTCTTAAAGCATTTATTAATTCATCAAATAACCTTGTCCCGAGGTATCCCTCCACTTTTAAACTAAAAAGAACTCTTCTACCTTAATCGACTTGCAAGAGACATTCACATCGTGAGCCAGAGAGACATTTAATTTTTCATGACTTATATCCACATGCACAATCAAGTATAACTCGAAAATATTTTATTTCTAACTTTAATAATTCGCCTTATTTCACCAAGATAAGTATAAATTCATTTTGAATTTTAGGACTAAGATAATGATAATGAATTTCCCTTTTTCCTCGAATCCGCCGAGGTGTTCTTTCATTATCGGATCAACTCACATTAATCATTTCACCTATACCCAAGAAATTTCCATTATTTTCTTCATAAATTTTCAAGACCCGCTAAATGTCAAATTATTCTTGCAAAGAAAGCTAACAATAAAAACTATTCTCACAAAAACTATTCTTGGCACTGTTCTATCTTTGTTGATTTGATCTTGTAATGCTTTATCAATTGTCAAATTCTTTTGTAATTCCTTTCGTCTAATCCATCTTCTCATGTTCGCAGACAAAGTTTCATTACTAGTTTCATGACTTTTCGAAATGTATAACCGATATTTTTCCAATCATTAGTTCCTTTCATTATTAATTGAAAAGTATTTTCTCTACTTAAATAATTTATGAATTAAAGTTGGAAGATTTATCCAATGAAACTGAAGAACTAATCATTTTCAGAAGTAGCCTCTACCACTGATAAATAACGCAGTTTCGTAATGTGTAGAAGAGAAATGCCTATTTTCTCGAAATCTTTAGAAATATCCATACTTTTGCTTTAGTTGACTTTTCACCAATATGTCATTAAATTTGATCAATAGTCTTCTTCAATGATCTCAGTAATGCCTGCTTGTTTAACAACATGTGATTCTAAATCCTCATCTTGTTATTCATTCATATTCTTCCAAATTATCATATGTCGTCATTCCCTATTTTCCACATTCTTCAAAATTTCTTGTTCACAATCATCCAAATCTTCTTTATTTACTAAATTCCTCCTCTCATTAATATCTTTTCATCTGAACTCTTCTCATATATTTCCTTGTCAACATTACTTTGTATTGGTTTTCAAGAAATTTTCCATAGTCTTTACTTCTTGAGATTGTAAAACTCCTCTTTCATTTTTTTCTTTTTTCTTTCTTTCTTTTTTCATATCCTATAAATACTTGTAGAGACATAATAACTCTAATTCAATACTAATTCAAGATCAAACTTTAAATTAGATCAACAATAAGGATAGAACTCGATGAGAGAATCTTGATAAATTTGATCAAACTCAAGATTTTCTTCTTCGTATTGAACTCCGCATACAATAAAATATAAATTAAATAAAATTATTATTTGATAAAATATAAAATAATCAAATAAAATAATACGTTAAAAAATAAATAATAAATTATTTCATACTATGATCGATTATCAAGATTTTTGGTTCGTTGTTTTTATCGTATGAAAAAGGAGGAACTCTAATTTTTTTCGTAAAGAGAAACCTAATATTTTTTGAACTAAGAGAAACCTCAGATGAAAGAGTGTTTTAACTTTTTGAATAAAATAAAAAGAAGCCATCGATAGAGTAATCGTAATTTGAAGAAGTTGCAAAAAGGACATATCATTTATAATGAAGCGGCCCATGTGAGACTTCCTTTATTGTATTTAAAGTGGGAGTCTTTTTTGAGCTTATCAGATTTAACGGTGAGTTTTTTTGAGAGCTGTTAATAACAAATTTTTTTATTATATTTAATTAATTATAAATTATAAATATATATAATATTTTATTATTTCAAAAAGGAGCCCATTATAAAGTGGGGCCCCACTTTATAGCAGCAGCCTACCCTACCTATAGGCAGGGCCGGCGCTGTTTATGTTTGTCGTTATATTTACATAGAAGATAACTGATTAATAGTTTAGATTATAATGTTTAGTGTTCTAATTTCTCTAAAAATGTTATTAATATAAGCTTTCATGATTATTGTGATTTTTTTCAATCGCTTTGTAAGTTGTTTGACTGCAATCTTCTTCATTAAAAAACTATTGTCATATTTTAACCGTTATGAATAATAGCCTAATTGGTCCGGATCTTGCCTTTGTTCTCAATGATCAATAATAATTCAATTTTCCTTGTAAGCGTTAAAGGCTGTAAATTTAGTTTGTTAATTTAATTTTTCCTTCCAGCACAAAAGTTGTACCTGGTCAATAACTTCATGATTATGTAACTTTAAGGTCTTAAAAATTCAATTGAGATGCATGTGTAGATTAGCCTAGTCATCCACGATTATCAAATAAATAAATAAATATTATTATAAAAAATGAAGAAAGGAAGAGAGAAATCGAGAGAACAAAAAGAGAACTCTAAAGGCCCTTTTTCTCCTTCTCTTTTATTACTAGGGATACCATATATATAGGGGTCTTCATTAATACAGTAATAAGTACATCCATAATGATTCACTGATAAATGTGTAGTTATTCATATTTCTCAATGAATTATATATAACACTCCCTCTTGAATGACCATCACTAGATACTTAGTACTGTCTCCTTAAAAACCTTACCAATAAAATCCAGTGGAATAAAACCTGGACGAAGGGAAAAAAAGTGCAATATACTAACATCTTTAACAATTCTCTCCCCGAGAGTGACATACATGAGCATCATTTTAGAATATCTTGTACTCAATATCAATCATATGCACAAGTTTCTGAATGTTGTATGACATGACTTCAGAATAAATCTTATGATTATCATCGGATCTATCTCAAGGTAATACTGATTTCACCATTGTTTTGAACTTCATGAGAGTATAGAAGAATTTTGGTGAAATAAGCCAGTTCATCACCTTTAATATATCCTCCTTGACTTGCAGTAATACACAATGATTATCTTCATATAATACTGCTGGTTTTAATTATAGAAGATAATCCACATGATTTTCTGATATGTTGTATCATGGATCTCAACCAAACACATTCTCGACTAGCTTCATGCATGACAAGTATTTCTGAATGGTTGGAGGATGTGGCCACCATTGTTTGTTTTACTGACCTCCAAGATATAACAGTATTTCCATAAGTAAATATATATTTGCGATCGAGTTTTGTGAGAGTCCGAAAGATAACCTACATTTGCATAACTAAAAATTTGTGGTTCCAATGTTTTGTAATAAAATAATCCCATGTCACATGTCCCACAAAGATATCTTAATATATGTTTAATTTCGTTCCAATGCCTTTTAGTTGAAGTTGAATTGTATCTTGCTAGTAAATTAACTGAGAAAGCAATGTCCGGGTTTACTACACTTTGTAAGACACATTAGTGCACTACTGCACCGAGATATGGTACTCAAGACCAAACAATCTTCATTTTCTTCCTTTAAATTTAATAGATATTTGGTCACTCGTTTCTACCTAACAACCAGCGGGGAACTAAGGGGGTGTGATTTATCCAGCGAAAGCATTTTTGACTTTTTTGTGGTATGTTGATTGATGATTAACATACACATTCAAACAATGCTCGATTTGTAAGCCAAGACAATATTTTGTTTCTCAAGATCTTTATCAAGTCCTTATGAATAATTGTTTTGATGAGCTCTTCAGGAGTCTCAATCAAATTCAAATCATCCACATATAACAGAATAATTGCAAACTCAAGTTGCTACTTTCTTGATAAAACGCACGGGCAAATCGACTATTCATTATTATCCTTCTTAAGCAAATACTAGCTTGGCAACGACAGCACTACATCTGGGACGATTGTTTTTAATCCATATAAAAATCGCTGTAACTTGATCACTACATGCTCTTCTGGTGGTTTGAATTCATATTATCGATATAATTGAATCTTTCAAGGATTTTCATATATACATCATGATCAATGATCCATATAAATAGACTTGATTTACATCCATAAGCCATGATATCAAAATCCTTCCTGAGACCGCTAAATATATTAAATAACTAAATGAGTTACGTGATCTATTACTAGAGAATACGCCTTCCCATAATCAATTCCATGTCTTTTTGAGAAGCTCGCCAAGTGTTTTGAGTCAGAGTCGATTTCATTTTGCTCATTTAGCCTTAGGCCAAAGATTCATCGATATCCAATAAGGTTTTGTTATATCTTTGTAGTGTTTGAACTACTAGTCCAAATACCTCTCATTTAGCCAGTGATTTTAACTTTGTTTGAATTGCTTCTTTCCATTTTAACCAATCATTTCGACGTTGTGGCTCTTGATCTTCATCATTGCTTATGATGTCCATAGCCACTTAGAAAGAAAAAGCATCATTTATAAAGGTAGTATTTCGATCCCATATTTTCCCCATTCTTCAGCTATGGTAATCGTGCAATTCATGAGATAATTGTTCGATTGATGTTCATACAAGTGGTTATTAGTTCATCATTTAATCCTTTTACATTTGTATGCTCTTTAGAGTATTGAATTTTAATATTCTTTTCCTTTTCTAGGAATTGTATCTTTGAGCCACAGATCGTCTCCGCTTTAATCAAGGGCTTAGCTCATTAGTCGTGCTATATTTCAATTTTCTCCCATTGGAATTTCAATCTCAGGCCGGATATTTGCAGCTGGTATATGTGATTTTGTAACATTTGTTGAATCAATAAATGCATCAGGAAATCGATTTGCAAGATTTTGTAAATGAATTATCTTTTGGACCTCTAATTCATATTGCTTTGTGAGGGTCAAGATGAGAAAAGATAATTCACTCCATGTAATTTCTTGTCATTATTTTGGAATTGGCTTTTCTATCCCTAATGGCGGGAAAACATCTTCATTAAAATGACGATCTGCAAATCGAGTAGTAAAACCTCACTTATGAGAGGCTCAATATAGCACACAGATGAAGATTGAAACCAACATAAATACTAAGACAACGCTGGAGGACCTAATTTAGTTCGGCTGAGTGGGTGCAAGGAGTAACATAAACAAGATAACCAAAAACACGTAATGTGAAATATTATAAGATAACCTATAACAAGTTGTAAATGGGGATAAATCGTGAATTTATCAGAGAACAAAGATGAATTAAATTCACAACATGAATAATAGCATGCCCCCCTGCCGATAAAGGCAATTTGGTGTTCAAAAGTAATGGTCTAGCAATTAATTGCAGACGTTTGATAAAGGATTCAGCCAACCCATTCTGAGTATGAACATGAGGAATTGAGTATTGAACATCTATTTCAATGGACATACAATAATCAAGGAAGACTTGAAATGAGAAATCACCAGCATTATCAAGACGAATTATCTTGATAGGATGATCGTGAATTGCATTCGAGCCGACTGGCTAGTAACTGAAAATGCAATATTCGGTAGAAAGAAAGCATACATGAGACCATCTAGTGGACGATAAATTAAAACCATAAATAACGAAAGGTCCACTAGGCGGTGAATAGCTCCACAACATCCCCCCTTGAATAGAATGCAGGATTCGACGCAATCTTTGTAAAAGATGGTCTAATAATTAATTTGTCTTGAGAACAAGCAGTACAGCTAAAATCATGAGATTTTAAAATTTGTGAGATTGCTAATGGATGCTCGTTAGAATTTTGAATTATACGGCGCATCATTGAAAGTCTCAAGTGTCCAAGCCGTTCATGCCACAATAAAAATGCTTTTGGGTCATTGAACTTCTAGCGTTCATGTGACAACATGAGATTTAAGAGGTTCAATAGTTATTTGATATAATCCATATGATGAAGAAATCGCTTGTTCAAAGATTTGTTCGCTTCAAGAATGAGTAACATCATTTCCATTATGATTCATAGTTTCAATGTGATATCAATTTCTACGAACATTCCTTAGAAACTACAAATTTCGATTGTATTTATTATAATAAAGGGCATCATCAATTTGAAACTTGATGTCATTAGGGCAGAATAGTAGCTCTTCCGAGCCTTTAATTTGGTCACTGACCGAGATAGTTTGAACATTAAATGGAACTAAAGTTAAGTTTGAAAATACTTATCACATAAAATTGTGTGAGTTGTGGCACAATCAACAAGACAATGCTTCTCAGGAGAATGATCACCTATTCTCTCAAAAGAAAGATAAAATTTAAATAGAAGAACTCGCCATTAACATGTAATGTGCAATATAATAAGGATATACGTTAATCATACACACATTGCCATCATCAATCAAATGGTCAATTTTTTCACTCTGACCTCAAAGAAGTCCAAGATATCAAATGAGTTAAAGGTATTGGTAATTATTTATTATCAATGAAATTGTCAATTTCATTGTTAGCTTCTTGGAGGGAGATTTGATTAGGATCATCAAGATCCATTGTCTCTTGACCATTTAATAAAGTTAGTCTCAATTTGGTTACCTTTTCCTTTGATGGAGGCTTGATAAAGGTCAACTAACTGCTTGGTCATATGACAGGTACGTGACTAAAGGACTTTCATTCACATTGCGTGAAGATTCATTTCCTCATAAACCCTTTGTTATGTGGCCCATTACCTTCTTGATAATATTTTTGAATGATTCAACTTCTGGTTATTGGAGTTGTTTCTCTTATAGTGAGGTTGATTCTAATCACCTTGATTCCAAAAAATATGGCTACCACGACTACGACCTCAGCTTCGTCCATAAAAATATCCACGCCCACACCCACATTTATTAGTTTGAATTGTGGCATTGGTTTTAGGCAATGATATAGATCCAATAGGGCGAGATTGATGTTTTTTTTAATAACAATTCATTATTATGCTCAGTTACAAGGAAACATGCAATTAACTCATAATATTTGATAAAACGACGCTCTTTATATTGCTGCTGCAGAAGCATATTAGAGGCATGAAAAATGATATATGTTTTCTCAAGCATGTCCTCATCTAAGACCTTTTCTCCACATAATTTTAGCTGAAAGCTAATTTTGAACTAGGTTGAGTTATAGTCACTGACTGACTTAAAATGTTGTAGTTGTAAATAAATCTAATCATAAAGGGGCCCTTGGAAGTATTATGGTCTTTTGATGGTTATACCATTCTTTCAAACTTTTCCAGAGAATCAATGGATTATTGACCGTAAGATATTCACTTTTGAGGCCTTCATCAATATGATGACGAAGGAATATTAAAGTTTTAGCGTGATCATGCTGGGATGTGGTATTTTCTTCTTGATAAGATTTCCGCATTCATAGCACCCAAGTGGGATCAACATTTAAGATTCAAGATAAATACACTGTCTAATATAAAAGTGCTAAATTTGAGCTTGGTGATATTAGTCATTTTATGAAATAATTAACAATATATGAATAAAAGTGAAAAATATATAAGAAAATTACAACTTTAAGAACTTTAAAATTCATTAAGAATATATCTAAATTCATGGTAATGTTTTTGTAAAATGATGAATTTGAGAGTTACGTTTCAAATTTCTCATTCTATCACATGTAGAATAGTGCATATTTTTCTGCAAAGAATCGTTGATTTGAAGAAATCTTATTAATTATATTTTCATAACTTCATACTATGAATAACGTCTAGTTTTATAGCTTTTGGCTATAAAATTTTCTTTAGAAAAAGAAAAAAATATATATATATACTCAGAATACCTTACTGGTTTTGTAACTTTGTCTGTTTGAGCTCTCATGCTGATAAAGTGTTATAAATAATGAAGAAAGGAAGAGAGAAATTGAGATAATAAAGAGAGAACTCCAAAAGTCATTTTTCTTTCTTATTAGCCAAGATTATATATATATATATATATATATATATATATGCAAGGAGTATATATATATATATATATATATATATATATATATATATGGGGTTATAAGTACATCCATACCAATTCACTAGTAAATGTATGGTCATTCACATTTCTCAATGAATTTATTTATAACAAATACTATTTTATCATTTTACAACATTTTTTAATATCTTACAACATTTTCATAACCATTAATAATAAAAATTTTAATTTATGTTTTTTTATGATTTTAATTTATGTTATAAGATGATTATATATATTTATTAATAAATTTTACCTAGGATTTATTGTTCATACTTTATAGTTATGATTTAATTATAATAAATAATTATGGAAAATAAATATTACAAAACTATATCAATCAAACTAACATAAATAAAAAAAGCAATTATAAATTACTACTACACAAAAACCAAACATAAATAAGTTTCTAGAAAAATTGCAAAAAAACTAAATTTAAGATTGATTTATTTAATTTTAGAAGATGCTGCTTTTGAAATTTCATTTTAATATTTTAATAAAGTAACAGTTAGTATTTGAAAAAAATTATTAAATTATCACAAATTTTCTATACAAAAACTTATCTCACTCTATGTTAAGACTTTTTATTTTCAATTTTATTTTTAGCCAAGCCAAAATTAAAACCAAAATCTTAATTTTTTAGAAAATAAATAATATTTTCTTGCTTCCTTTACTATAAATTCTTGGTTGCGGGAAAACTTAGGTTTGGCATACTCTTAAAAATTATAAAACAAAAACGTAAGGGTTTATTTGGTTTTTATTTTTGAGAATAATTTTTGAAAACATATGAAACAGTTTTCAAAAAACTAATCTTATTATTTGAATTTAGTTTTTTTTTTTGTGACCTCTTTGTTTTTAGAACAAAAAAAAGGAGAAACCAAATTTTTTTTTTCTTATACCCCTTGTTTTTTATAACATGAAACAATTTTAAAATACATGAACTAAATAAATCCTAAATTTCAAATTATTAGCAAGATAATTAGCACTTCAAGTAATTAATATAGACTATAGGCGATTGAAAAGACGTTTTTTCCTTAAATGATGAACCTTTTGAATAAAATTAAACAGTTTAAATTATTATTATTATTATTATTATTTTGAACAACAGTTTAAATTATTATTGTTTTTGAAAATTTCAAACTATTGCAAGTAAAATGATTAGCACTTCACATACCATTTAATTACAAGAGATTGAAAAGACATTTTTTTAACCTTGAATAAAATTAAACAGTTGTTATTCTTTGTTTTGAAAAGCAAGACAAAGTCCTTATTAAAAAGGAAACTTTTAAAATTTCAAAAGTCAAACCAAACGAGGCTTGCCGTTTTTAAACAAGATAGGTATTATTATATACGCAATGAAAATTTATTTGTCTTTATAAAGTGATAAAGTTTTTCCAAAAGCTTTAAAAAGCTTGTGCGGACGAGTAATGAGATTTTCAAACGTTAAATCTCTATTTTAATTAAAATTGTATTTCTAGACATTTGAGTTTTCTCAAATCTCAAGAAATATAATAGATCAAATTCAAAATTCTTAATAATGACGTGGAGGAAAGGGAAGGTGACAATCACAAGCTGAGTTGAAGGCCAGCTGGAAAGATGCAAGGACTAAGAACCGAAATGGAATAAAAATATAAAAACAAAAACAAATTTTGTTTTGAAAGGAAAACTGAAAAGGATGGAGTGTGGAAGGAAGGTCCCCACGCAACACAGCAAGATCGCAGCAATTCGAATTGACGTAACGCCAGACCACTATCATTGTTCATCTTCCTCTGATCCGATGAAAGCATCTTCGTCTTCTTTCTCCATGCTTTCTGATATCGTAATCTATGATAATATTCATGATACATACCCTCCACAACCACAAACTACTAACCACAACCAATCAAGAAAATGACTTTGTTATAAAGTTGACTCTCTCACTTTGTTCGTTCGTTCTCTGTCTTTCTCACTTTTGTTCGCCTCAGTTTTCTACTCTGTACTTTCATTCCATATCCCCAAATTAAAATTTCCTTTCTTTTTTCTTTTCTTGTTTTTTTTCCATTTCTGACAAAAATTTTTGGCTATTCATGGGATGAAAGAAAATCAGAAAAGCACTTTGTCATACACATATTTACAGGGGGAAGAAACTGCAGCTTGCAAGTACATATCATGGAAAAAGATAAAAAAAAAGGCAAAATAATGAAGAACCGAAGCAAAAACTAACACAAGAGTGGGAAAACGAAACCAGATCGATTCAGAAGACAGAAAAAATGGGCATCAAACCTGGTGGTGATACTACCAGAAAGATCTAGATCTCTTGGAGCCTATAGATGGAGGACTGATCTGTGGAACTGTAAAAACATCCTCTCCGCACTTTTTGATGTTGGCTTTCATGGTTGTAGCTTCCCGACTTTCAATCCAATCTGCCCACCAAGAAACAGACAGAATATTGAGGAAGGATGAGGAGGGAGGAGCTTGAGGAACCCAACCCCAAATTTTCTGACGAAAAGCTGTCAAATTGTTGCAAGATCGGCATCAAGAAAATAAGGTAGTCCATGTCCATCACCATCGCCGGCGCTCTACAAAACCGGAATCAAAGCTCTCGGATCAATTCAAAATCGGCATAATTAGAAACAACTTTTTACTAATAAAATTGTAAACAGCAGAAAGTGATGAACTGTGCAAACTCAGAAGAAACCAGAAGGAGCAGAAGTGAATCCGGTGAAGACTCAACATGCCAGCCAGGCAACATCTCATCACCTGGATATATCACGGTGAACCGCCTTCACTTGTTAGATAGCCATCCCCAGTTCCTGTTTAGTATGCCGTTTTAGATGAACCTTGCAGGTGACGGTGGATGGGAGATCACGGGAGGCACCGACTCAGGCGCCTTCTTGATGGACGGCTGAGACTTGCGATCGGAAGCCGAATCAGCGGCGCTGGTTGCAGAGGAGAGTTGCGGAAGCGGGCTGAAAGTTTGATGCCGGTTAGAAGGAACCTGTTATGCTTCTGTGTGAGTTCGTTGGCGGTGTGAACGGAAGACGCAGTCTCGTAGAATTGCTCGGGTCCGTTGACAGAACAGGAAAGCTCGCTTCTCCTGCCAATGACAAAACAACAAAAACTCAGCAATCAAAACTCCTATCAATCATCAGCAGAGGAGAAGAGGAAAAAGGGGAGTGGGGGCGGGAGTGTGAAATTACCGCTGCGTGTGGTGACGTCGTGCACAGAGAGAACCCGGTTAGGGAGGGGATGGAGGAGAGAGAAGTTGGTGCTTGGAGTAAGAGCTTGTTGGCGTGGTGACTGGTGGTCGCAGGCGTCAGAGAGAGTCTCAGTCGGCGGTACAAAAAGACGGTGGCTTCTTCATACAGATGTCGCACTGGATCTTCATTTGAGAATAGATCAAGATCAAGATCAAGAGATGGTAGAGAGCTGTGAGACAGAGAGAGAGGAGAGGTTGAGATTCATATGAAATGAGGTGAGAGAAAGAAGTGGCTAGCATAAAGTAATGAGGGGAGGAGTGGTGGGATTTTGATGCCTGGGGCTCAGCATATGATGATGATGATGATCAGGATTTTACAGAAGAAAAAAGCTGAGAGTGAGTAGAGAAAGGGAAGACGAAGATAAAGATAAAAGATAAAAGATAAAAGATAAAAGATGAAGATGAAGATGAAGAGAGGGAGGGGGGTGGTGAATGGAACCAATGTATTCCTGGGGAGAGGAACCTAGCTCATCTTCCACTTCTTGTTGCTTTACTTATGGTAGAAACAGTTTGCAACTAGTTCCTCTCTTAATCATCCCCACTTTACTTCTCTGTTGCTCTCCCTGATTGAATTAAGGAGAGGAGGGAGGGGCCTATAGCAAATAAGCAATTAGCAGTGCTTAATACTGATCACTAAATGAAAGCATTAAAGCTGAGTACGCCTTTCTCTTTCAATCCCTTCTCAATATAAATAAATTTTTCTACTTCAATACCAATATACCATCTCATTATAACATTCTTTAATTCTTTTGGTGAATAGGAAAGGAAGAAGGTGCCAAACCAAGAGGAACTCTCTCGATCCTTGTACTGACTGGAGGAGGTCATGGGCATTCATTCCTTGTTGCTTTCTTCTCCATTCCCTTTCTCCTCTCTCCTCTCTCCTCTCTATCCAGCCTCTTCTGCTCCCTGTCCACCTTTGTACTACTTTGGCGGTTATATTTTAACAACTTCATGGAATTCATTCATGAACAAAACAAAGAGTTTGATATCAAAATAATTCATTTTCTAAAAAAATTTGGCACATATATAATTATTTTTAAAAATATTCAACAAACTACTTTTTTTATTTTTTAAAATCATATTCATCAACTTTTAAAAATTAATCTTAAAACCATAAATACAGTTTTAAATTTACCTTAAAACTGTAAATGATAAATACGGTTTAAAAGTTAATTTTCAAAATTGTAATTAATAAATACGGTTTTTAAAAATGACAAACTAATTTTATAAATCTTTTAAATAAATCTTCATGTATTTTTTTCAAAATAAAAAATATATATATTTTTACTTTAAACTCCAAAACAAAGCATTGAGGTACAAAGTCAAGCTGGAGTTTTGGGTCAAAGTACATTTAGAAAAACATTTTCCAGAAATGGGTACCAGAGTAAACTTATTATTAAAATGGACCTTCTGCTGCCCCATCAATTATATGGAAATTATGAAAATTGAAATTGTAGCAATTACAACTTTCGTTCAAAATTGAAACTGTAATTAGCAATAACTGACTTTAATTCATATATGAAACCCTAGTTAATTTTAAGTTAAAATAAAATAGTTAGCTTTAAATAAAAAATGAAACCGTAGTTAACTTTAAGTCAAAATAAAATAGTTAGCTTTAATTCAAAAATCAAACTGCAATTAAGGACTATGATTTTAATAACATTTTTTTATATCACATTATTTATGACCCTCTCTTTTACGGGGCATGAAGGAGGGTAGATTGAATACTTGTTTATAGAACGAGCTAAAAGTAATATTTTTTCTTCAAAATAATAGGGTTTGGTTGAATAAAGTTTGAAGCTGCTATAGAGCAGAACTTTTCGGTTATTAATCGAAATATTAACATCTTTTATCTGGCATAATTCTAAGAAGTATTAAGAATTAAGTATTTAATGGTAAAGCTTCGATTTTATATAAATTCGAAAACATTGTAGCTCTCCCAAAATGATATCATTTTAACCCAGCTTCAAAAATCAGACCCAGTCTTCTCAATAAATTTAAATTATTAAATAAAATACAGAACCTAATACCATTCATTGTTTACTTCATTTTTTTTCCGGTGTTAATAGTCAAATAAAATGGTTAAAAATAACCAATAAACCTACCTCAATGGTTCAAAGAAACATAGGAATGAAAGGGGATCAAATTCAAGTCCCAATTAGAACAAAATTATATACTTATTTATAAAAGTGATTAAGAAAATGATGTTACTAATTGGAATTAGGATGATACATGGGTGGATTTAGTTTGTGCCGGGTTCAATAAAATCCAAGTGGTAAACATTTCACACACTAAAATGCATGAAATTTGAACCATTATACTATAACTCAAATTTGTAAAATTTACGAAACTTAAAGTTAACCCCCTCTAATTGAATCCAGGCTCCGCAAACGATGATATAGCTTGAAGCAGGGCGAAGCTTGATTGGACTTCCCACTCCTATAAAATAATTTTGTATTCTAAAATTCAAGCTGAAGCAATGAAACGAATTAAAGGCCTGATCTTCCAATCCCACTAAAAACATCAAGAGGTCCATGCTTTTATATGCTAGTATTATATATCTTAATGGTTGGTTACTTCCCAACCATATGGGTTTCTCCTTTGGCACTACTTTTTATCATTCATGGAAATCCACGTCCTTTGTCTCCTCACCCACCCCCCCAACATTAAAAAAATAGGATTACTGTGCTCTGTTTGGTGAAAAGCGTATTATGTCAAAATTAAAAATTTTGATCAATTTTAAATGATTGATGAATCAAAACCTCTAATATTATTGTTTGATGAAGAGATGATTGAAAAAATGGATTGGGCCCAATCTGGCCCAATTCGCTATTTTAAAAAACGCTATTGGAAGCAACGTTTTTAATAATTATCGTCATTATCCTAAGATTTTCATAAAGTCTTACGAAGGCTCACTAGCCAATTACCCCATTTTCAATAATTAATATATAATTATTATAAAAAAAATTGATTTATTAAGAATATAACATATTTATCATTAATTTATATAAAGAATTTGTTCTTGATTATTGATAAATTAATATTAATATTTATCTATTTACACAAGGTTAATATTTTTACAAATTAGTAACTCAGAAAATTTTGTATATTTTAAAATTTAAATGACTAATCTTTTGTGTAAATGATGTTTTAATTCTTCAATAATGTATACCTTATTTCAATAAACTCACTTTATAAATCTAAATTATTAACAAAAATACATAACAATAGAATTGTGTGTGTTTTTGAGTCATTTTATATAATTAGTAGCTATCAATTAGAATTTTATCAAACATGTTTATACAAACAACTAATAGAATCAATTAATAAAATCTAAGTGTAGCAAAAATAGCTAAGCTATCAGCTAACAGCTATTCTAACCAAGCTTACAGGCAATAGGAAGGCCTGCATAGTGGATAGTAAAAATCTCATTCATACTACTTCTCATAGATCTCTGATATACGAACTAAGATTTAAAATTATCAAATATGGGTTAATAAAATAGATCTAAATCCATTATCAAATACATATATATTTTTTTAATGGGTGTGAGGCCATGAAGGATATTAAAGTAAAGAATGAGTCGTGAGTTGTGAGTTGTGAGTTGTAGAGATATGAAATCCGGATAGAGACGGAGTGAAAACTGAAAAAGAAGAAAAAGGGGGGGGGGGGGGTGGGGGAGGGGGTGGGTTTAACAGTTAAGCTAGAAGACAAGAGGGCGCTTTTTTCTTGGGGGTGGGGGGAAGAATGATGTTACATAATGCTAAAAGAATCTTAAGAACAGCATATATATATATATATGAGGGGAGTAGTCTTGTCGGCATCGCACTGTAAGGTGATAACGAACACGAATATTTTCTCATTCGATGATTCCAATACCATTAATGTGGACTGGATCTTGGGGCTTCAGATTGCTCTGTGCCAGTGCCGATTAGACCATCCCTTCCTTCCTCTTATTGGGGTATAAAGGGTTACTGTTTTTAGCCCCCAATAATTGATACGGATCGTGGTTCTAAAGCCTTTTGGAGAGCGAGAGTGACAGAGAGGGTATGGTGGGGTGGGGGAAAAGTGGGGGAGAGCTATGATGTAATGTGCATTGATATTTGTATAAATAAAAGTAATTATAATGTTGTTGTGGGGACTGGGATGGGAGTGAGTGAGGAAGGTATGGGGAACAAAGGGTTTGCTATGGTGAAGGTTGGTCAACATCTTGAATAATAGGGAAAGTGTGTGTACATTAGAGATAAGGTTTGCCTATTTGGATGTGATAAGCTCCTTCTTTTGTCCCAAAGGTTTCCACTTGTGGGGATATGTCTTTTTTTTTTTTTCTTTTTTTTGCCTATTCCAATTTCCTAGGGTTCGTTTGGACTTTTGGGTTATGGTTTTTTTAAGGTTTGGGTTTTGGGACCTCCAGTTTGTAAACATGCTTTGTATTCGTAACACTATTTCCCTCTTGTTTGGGAAACTTGTGTTTCATTATATCGGTCGAATAATTATAAAAAATATAAAACAAATTGTTTAATGGTTTATAGAAAATAATTGTTTCAAGTATAATGCTAATGTAAACATATATCAATCCGGCCAATGATAGATAAAATGATGTAGATAGCGGTGAAGCGAGGATGATGGGCGCCAATAGCAAGATGATCGTTAGAAGAAGGCGTATGTGTGGAGCAATGGCCCAAACGGGTTGTGGTGTTATTAGGCGCGGCTGACGATCGTGTGGTGTGGAGTGCTTGTGATTATGTAATCTTTATCTTACATAAACAATAGCTGGAGATGCGGTGATACAGAATTATGTGAGGCGGGGTGTGTATAACATTATCCTTTATAATTTATTTACGAGAATCAGCAGTCGTGAGCAGAAGTGCGGATAAGAAGCAATGAGTGAGAAGAAAAGCGAGATTTAAGTTGTAGAATAAATGAGGTTGAAAAGTATATCTCAAACTTATTTATTTGAATTTATAGGCAAAATTAGCATATGGTCGTTGGCCATTAAGAGGATTTAATTTTAAAGCGTTCGATTAAATGCAAACTTAATTGTAGAATTAAGCAAAATGTTATAAATTAAATGCAAACTTAATTGTAAGAGTTAAAGCGAAACTTTACGAATTAAAAGCAAACTTAATGGTTAGAATTTGAATTCAAAATAAACATGTTGTTTTATTTAGGTAAGCAGCGAAAATTAATTGGAATGACGAGTATTATTAAAGTTACGTCGTGTGCGAGGAGAATCCACCGATTTGCCTTGAAATCGAGAGCTTTTCGGCCCATTCTCACCCTTTTCTCAATCCATTATATAAAGCGTAAATGAGTTTTAATATATAAAGCTGCTTGCTGTCTTTTGTTAATGTGGACCCATAAACTGTTTTGTTTTTATTGAAAAAACATTGTTCACAATGACAACGTTATCTTAATAAAGCTGTGGAAAATGCGTAATACGATTCATTAAAGTAGATTATATTATATCTGAAAAATAATTATTTTCTATGAAAAGAATCATATATTTTACATTCATTACGCTTTTCTACTATTATTTTTTAATCAATGACCCGAAACAAGTTTCCCAAAATAAAATGTTGTGATTTCACTGTGAAACTACTTTGTAAGGAGCGAGGAGAGGAGAACCACCACGGGTCTGGCATTAAAGAGGGAAGAAAAAGTGCAGAGAGAGAGAGGTCAGAAAGAAGTGCTTTTTTATGAAAGTGAAAGCGAAAGTGAAAGTGAAGCTTAAGAGGAGAAGTGGCTGCCCATATATTTGCTTCAATTATTTATCTCTTACCTTCAGCTTACCTCAATTTAGCTTTCGTTGTTTCAAGAGTTTGTTGAACTTCTTGTGGATCAATGTCACTAACCTTCTCCACATCATTTATTAAAACAGCATAATCCCATTATTGCCTATTCTAACAAAACCACCCATCAGAGTCATCGGCATATTCTCAAAATACCTATATCTACGGTTATGACAATAGTTGCTCCTCCTCAAGTATAAAGGACCACAAATCATAATGGGCAAGGATATGGGGGTGAAGGCGCCACTCCCCTTCTTATTAAAGCTTAGAATCAATATATTCGAATATTTGGTTGGTTTTGTTGTTCGGAGTACAACGATGGTGATTGGTCTTGCTCCTGCCATACGAACAGCCTTTCGAATTTGTTGCTACGAATGAAAGGTCTGTTAGATAATTGGGCCAACTTAGGCCCATGAGTCATGGGCCATGCTTCGCCATCCCCGAGAGAAACGGAAATAATTCGAAAGAGTAGGTTAGGTATAGATGAGATGATTTCTTTTGTACGTTGAATGACCGGTAAGAGTAGGTTAAGGTCAGACTGTTGAAAGAGGCAGAGAGGCAAGGCCATGTTTGAAGACTTTTAATTGCACATGGAGGAGAGGGGAGGGGAGGGGGAGAGGGGTGCTTCAGGAAATCTTCTAACTTTTCAAGAAAACTTTTGGGGGAAAGGAGTATGTCCTGGTATAGATTTGGAAATAAAAGTAAAAAAATACATAAAAAATGATAAATATATGGTTTAGAATATGTAATAAAAAGATAATTGGTTTTCAAAAAGAGGTCCTAAAAGGAATTCACACTTGTTGCCTAGGGTTTCTTTAGTTTTCTTTTTATAGACTTTTTTCATATCCATGTGTCTTATCTCTATTCATCTTCTCTCATATATGTTATTAGGATCGTGGAACAGTTGTTCTTTATGTTCAGGACGTGTGTTGGAACAGGTTTAGAAGATGGATGGTTAGAGTGTTAGACAAATCATACACATGTCGAGCAAATGTTTGGAAATAAACGATTCTATAGAGTTTGGTGTGTCCGCAATACCGGTTGGTTGAACAAGCGGACAAGATGAACCTTTGAGTGCGGTATGCCCGAATCCAACCTATTAATGTTGAGCATTGTCGGTTGCCCTTGTTCGTTCCAATCATGCGTCTGATCTCATTTTGTCGACGTTGGGCATTATTGTAGGCAGGGAATTCGATTTACGGAAAAGGGTAAATCGTAATTCGGTCAAAATCCGGGGTATTAGATCTCGGATGGCGAAAGCGGTTGTAGTTGGAATCGTCTCGTAAATCCTAGCTAACCGTCAAATTTTAGTCGAATTCAGAGCGATTCGGAGTTGACCTTGCGTTTTGAATGCGCGTTTGGTCAGTAAAAGCGATTTCCGATGCGATAAAGTCGCATATAACACGTCTTTCATGTGTCGTAAGTGGCATGGCGGAGAAATGATGAAAATGAATGGCTAGAGATAGTCTTAGAGATAATGGCGGGAAAGAATAGGCAAAATAGTCGTTTTGAATTTGATTAATGATAATAGAATAGCTTATTTCCAGTAGTGTTGTCTCTTACAAATGGGAAAAAGGGAGAAAACGTGAAGAGAAGGGGGGACTTACAGTGGAGTTGCAGAATGAAGTTTTAGAGAGAGAACATCTGACTTCTCTCTAAAATACCGGGAGATCCGACCGTCGAAATTCGTCGGGACGAGAAGGAAAGAGCGCTCAGCATCGAGGAGCAGCGTGGGCCTGGGTTTCTTGGAGTTTGACAAGCTCGTGAGTATGGGTTTCACCCTACTTGGGTTTACTCTTTGTTTAAGTACTTTGTTGATGTTTGAGTTGAATGAGGGTGGTGAGGGATAGTTTGATCGGTTCCAAATCTTGGAGCAGAGAGGTGTTGGATTTCGAAACCCATGTGGACGATGCGGCCCATTTGTCACGAATGTTGAAGTGCCATGGTGCAAATTTGTGCTATGAATGATGCATTGACGTGTATGAGGCCGGAAATGGCCGCGAAATTTGGGTTCACTAAGTGAACCGATGATTGGTGATTTGCTGGGAAGAGTAACCGAGGGTTTCACTATTCCCGAGAATAGTGTTCACAAAATAATTTTTGTTTGAAAATGTGTTTGGTCGAGTAATTCAAGTTGAATCGCTCGCGTTTAATAATTAGCCCAAGTGAGCTAATTTTTTATGTATGGAATGTGAACAAAATTACATAACATGTTTGTGTGATTTAGTTATGTGAATATATGCATGATTATATATTTGCATGTGTTATAGAATTGAAATGGAATTGGCGTCATGCGTTCGTATCTGTTGGGAATTATACTATGTGTGATAGGAGTTAGTGCTGGGAAATTCTAGAGAGAATGGTTTCGGGAGGGTTGTCTAAAAATAATAATGATCGGGAGGGTAGTCCATACTAAAAATATCAATCGTCGGAGGCAGCCCAATTGATATAAATCGGGTGATCCATACCGCAATGTCGATCGTCGGTCGGCCCAATTGATATATACATCGGAGGGTTGTCCTGAAATAAAAATGGGGTTTTCATATGTGGCTTAGGCAGATGTGTGAGGAGTCGGTGAGGGACTCGGGGTATGGGATCAATTGCATATGCTAAGGTGGAGTAGCTGGTTAAGGGTGATTCCACTGCGAGCATTAGCTCACCTGTGGGGATGCTATTTTACAGTGCAGGGAGCGTGCAGGAGACGGTTCATCATAAGGGCGCAGTTTAAGAAGAAAGCTGGGAATGTAGTTTTTGATGGTTTGCATGTATTAGAATGTTTTCATTTTAATATATGTGTTGTATAAGTAGATCATTAACTCTTGTAACTATGATATACTAGTCGGGATGTTTTATGAGTATTGGTTATGGGCCCACGAAGTGGTAGTTTTTACTCATGTGATGGATTATATTGGATAGTTGGGATATATGTTGTGAGTATAATCTGGGGGCCCCGAGAGGTCATTTTCTTCGTATAGTTGTATATGAGACACTGTATTTGTCATTGTGTATATTAGGACGGGTTATATACGGGTGTTGTATTTGGGTGAGCTCGCTGTACAAAGGAGACTGTTTCATGAGATGTCGGGTCACGGAAGCATTCGCGAGAAGTGTTTAGCGAGTTGTGGGTAGTCAGCGGTCCACTGTAAGGATCGAGGTGTGTGACTTAGTGTGGAGCTTGGTATCACGACTACTGGGAGCAGGGGCTTGGGCTTAGGCCATAGTGCTGAGGTGTAAGAACATCACCCTTGGGGTGTGGTTCGATGTTAAGTTTAGGTAATGAGATTACCTAGGAAATCCCACTGAGTGCACTAGGACCTTGCATGCGTAATGGTGATGTGTTTAAGTGATTGTTAGCGATAAGCGATGTGTGAAGACATGTGAATGTTTGATGAATGGTGTGTAACATGGTTGTTATGTGTTGAGATTGTTTATGTGCTTAGTGATTAGTACATAGGAAAACAAATGAAGTGTTAGAAAAAAAAAAAAAAATTGAATTCTGATTGTCAATGGCCTTTGGAACAAGAAAATAAAAATAAATTTGAATAAATTTATTTGAGTTGTTGGATAATGAAATCAAATTTTAATAAATTTGAGGTTGAACACTAGGGTTAGTGTTATATAAGGAGGCTTTGAGGAAATTATGGATCATTTTCCATAATTAAATGAAAATAAATAAATAAATAAATAAATAATAGATAAAATTTTAAGAAATTTATTTGGTTTATTGAGAAATGAAAAAAAAAATAATGAAAAATTTTTTTTTGGTGCAGAATCGGTTGAATCTTGCGAGTGTATTCTGAATTTGATTATATTGTGATATAAAGGGGGTTATTAGCTGGTAGAGTGTATTCTTGATACACGAGAAGCGGTAGGAGGGTAGCTGAAAATGGTATTGCAATAAATTATTGTATTGCAGGCTGAGACTTGTAGGAGAATGAGCGCGTACTGTCTGAGTTCTCATTATTAAGAGGCGGGTTTGGCTAGGTTGCATTGTATTGCTAAACAAGGATTGTATTGCAAGAGGTTTGGCTGGGCGCAGGTGGAGCGCGGGCGCGCGAGGCCTTGACAAGAAATGCCTTGAGTGGAAGCCTTGTGGCGGCTGAAGTAGCCGGGCCTGCAAGCTAGCGGCACGACGACGGCGGGAACGCTGCGACAAGGCGGCGGCCGCTGCGACACGGCGGGGCCTGCCCGACACGGCGGACCGACTACGACTGCTTCTTTACCTTGTGGCAGCGTATTCATCGCAGCGCCACAGGCTTGTGTGCGCGGCTGGTGTGTTAGTACCGGGCCCGGCCCGTTTATTACGCAGTGCGCTCGGCTGATTTTGACCAGTTTGACTGATCTTGTTCTTAGGGTCAAACCTTTGGACCTTGTTCTTGAACGGGTTCATGGACACTGTTCATCACAAAATTTTTCGAAAAAATAAAATATTTTTTTTTTAAAATTTAAAGTCACATCAAAATCAAATAAAATGAGCTAAAATTTTCGAAAAATAAAATTTTCAAAAAAATTAAATTTTTGTTGATCAAAATGATTTGTTTAAAATGAAATTATGTCTTGCATTGCTTATGAATGCAAGGACTTGGTATAAGAACTATTTCTGTGTATGAATAGTGTCTCAGGGCTGTGCTTATGCCTTAGAAATACTGTATTGTATTTAACTACCATTTGAAATTGTGATTGCACGGTTGTTGCGTAGGAAACTATATGCATGGGGTAATGTGTATAGGAAAAAGGGTGAATGCTAAGGTTAGGAACTATGACCTTAGGGATTTGGATACTGAAATGAACAAGAAAGCTAAGAACCTTATTGAAATAAATAAATTGAGGGTTGGAATTTAGCGCCGCCAGGAAATGGTGGTCGAGTTCATGGTTGTCAAGTCTATTAGTAATTGGCATGTGCATTGCTAGTTAGACTGAAATGAAAAATTAAATGATTCTTGTTGCCATTGGAAATGTGTAGATGGCTAGTCGAGGACGAGGACGTAGAGGGCGTCCACAGTCTTGGTCGGACATCGCCGTGTTGTCATGAGCCTTTGCTAAGGTTGTAGGGATTGAGGCGGCTGCTATCGCACAGGCTAGCATAGCAGGTAGTCAGGGAGGTCCTAGAAACCTCCGGAGGTTTAAGGCGCATCATCCTCCGACATTCACAGGGGGAGGAGATCCGATGGTGGCAGACCATTGGTTCATACAGATCGAGAAGGTGTTAGAGGCTATGGAGATTACCTTTGACACTACCCGGGTTAGACTAAGGCGTGTTCTAAATTTAGAGTGAGGCCTAAATATGGTGGAAATGGGCAAGGACCTCTAGAGACCTTAGAGGAGCCTTTGTATGTGAGTTCTCCCCTAGGGATTAGGGCGAGAATAGGGATGATATGTCGTGGTTGCGAGTTGGAGATCTCGGGGACTCTACTCATAATGGACTTGAGGATCATGGACATGTCAAGGTTCGATGTCATCCTAGGGATGGATTTGGGTGGCCGAAGCTTCTGAGTTGTTATCAATTATGAGCGTAGGAGAGGTTCTGCCTACGGGGCGTTGTACTCGTGTGAGTTTCGGGGCAAGCATGATGTTGCCCCCCGGGCGGTATGAGTCCGGTGTCGGGGACAGTTAGCGGGTTGGCTAGCGAGCCTTACCCTGGAGGACGAGGAGAGACCGGACTTAGGTCACCTCAGTGGTGTGCGGTATGTGGATGTTTTCCGGATGAGCTACGGACTACCTCCTGGGTCGTATGACGGTGTCGAAGTTACACCACAGTACTTGACCATCTCTATGACTGCGTAGGATGGCACCAATTGATTGCGGAACTCGAGTCGATTCACGAGGCTATTGGACAAGGGGTTCATTAGGCAGGAGCACTTCAGGTGGGGCGCTCCGGTTCTATTTTCGAGGAAGAAGGGCAAGACCGCCAGTGCGTGATGCAAACGAGTTGAGCGGGGTTACGATCAAGAATCGGTACCCGTGCGAGGATTGATGATTTGTTGATGGGGTTGCGGAGGCGAGTCTACTCAAGATAGACCCTTGCTTGGTTATCATCGGGCGGGTTTAGGAGACAAATATCCCTAAGACAGCGTTTAGAATCGTTATGGAGCACACGTTGGTTTACGGTGATGCCCTTTAGTTCAGCGAATCTGTGCGCGGCATTCATGAACCTCATACATAAGTGTTCCAACCTTATCTGCCGTCGGTTGGCGTAGTCTTAAGTGGATGACATCTTGATGCTCCCGGTCAGTAGAGCATGAGTATCACTTGAGGATTGTTTGAGTTGTTGAGAGACCATCGGTATGCTAAGTTCGGTAAGTGCGAGTTTCGACACTAAGGTGAATTTTGGGACCACGTGGTGTCGACATCAGGAGTGTCGGTCGACCCGAGGAAAGTTGGGCAGTGATGAGTGGGAGAGACCGAATGTCGATCTTCGAGATACGTAGTTCTTGAATTAATTTGGGTATTGGGAGATTCGAGAATGGTGTGAGTTGTCCGTGAGGCGAGGGATCGTAGGATTTCGCCTACGGGACATGGACTCCATGGTTGGAATGATACGACCATGGAGAGAAGTCGGGGATACTCGGAGCACTCGGGATACGGGTGTTGGTAGCAAGAGGGAGTATTAACCTTCTTCTAGTTTGGGGAAGAGGTAGAAGACTTCTGCTTCACACGAGTTTCAGGACCAGGGCCAGGATTGGGCATGTGAGACAGGATTGCCCCAAGAGACAGGGATCCCAGGACTTTGGGACAGTGCAATCGGTTAAACAGTAAACGAGGGAGAGTATCACATTCATTCCTCCACACCTAGTGCGAGATCGAGGAACCCGGTTTGATTTAGGCGCTATACAAGCACTCGACAACACGAGATAGGCAAGAGGGGCGGAGTGTGGGTGTCGGGGAATAATCGAGTTGCGCGGCGAGCGTGGTGGACCTTAGGGTGGTAGACGTGGTTTGTTGATGTCGGGCTTGACATGGATGAGTTGACAACCATCGGGTTGTCGATAGTGAGACCTTAGCCCAGGGTTGTCGCCTAAACCTGACCTTGGATTTGGGCTTAGGGTTTAGGCCTTTAGAGAAGCCGGGGAATATATGTTCTTCCACAGGATGTAGGGTGAGAGTTGACTGATAGGTCGGGATTATGAGTGAGATCTACGGTCTGCTCATGGTGGACCTTGGGATTGGGTGTCACAGTATGGCATCATTGCGTTCGTGTGCACGGTAACATCGCGTCAAGTCGGGTGTGGGTGCACGGTATGGTCATTCACCACTCTTAGTGAGTGTGGGTTGAGTTTGTCTTTAGGACTACGTCTAATGAAGACTCATAGTTTGATTCAGGAAATGAAGAGTAATTAAAGTGTGTTGGGCAAAGCAAAAAGGGGGTCGTTAATCCCCTAAGGTGAGAATCCTGGAGTTAGGGTGTAAGAGACCCGAGGAGATATCCCGAATTTCTATGTGAATGCAAGAGGCTCAAAGTGTAAGCCGAAGAGTTATGTTAATCGAGATGAAACACACGGTCAGGTTATCACGTAGACTTAGAGTTTAGTGATAGGAGTCGGGAGTGACTCAAGATTTGGATACTCCTTTGGATGTCGCATTGGGTGTTGATGAGCCGACAAGGGCTCGGTATATGGATGTCATACATGACATGGAATAGGTTGACGGTCCATTGAGTTGTCGGCGGTGTGACACTTAGGATGGTCGGTTACATCAAAGTAAGGGTTGTGTAGGGTTACACCGTTATGTGGATTATATACAGTGTTAGAGGACATCTTTGCGAGCATACGTCTTGGGTCATAAGAATTGAAGGAGCACCCTTAGTGGAGTCGCCTACAACAACGAGTTGCTCGGTGAGTATACAGATGGCACCATATAAGGAATTGTATGGGAGGCCATGTAGATCACCGTTATGTTGGACCAAGGTGGGAGAGAGTTCCATCACTGGTCTTGATCTTATTAGAGACACCTCCTAGAGGTGAGCTTGATCTGACGCGTCTTCTCGCATTTCCGAGTCGACGGAAAGAGCTATGCGGATGTATGACGTTGGCCGTAGAGTTGAGGTTAGGGATCATGTTTTCTTAAAGGTGGTGCCTAAGGGGTGGTCGAGGTTACGTGAGCGTGAGAAGCTATCGTAGGGTTCGTGGGTCTTTCTAGATACTCGAGATGATAGGCATTGTAGCGTACCGGTTGGCGTGCATGACATGTCAGTGTGCGAGGTGTTTGATCTCGTGCTGGAGTATACTCGGATCCAGCTCATGTGGTGGATTGAGGACCAGTTGGGTTGACTTGATGGGACCTTTGAGGAGGGACCAGTGTGCATTTGGATAGCCGTGATCGGGTTTGCGGCCTTAAGGCGTGAGACCTTTAGTAGGGGTGCTATGGGCGGCACTATGAAGTGGAGGAGTCAGCGTGGGAACGAGGAGGACACGATGCGGGCCACTATCCTTCTTGTTTAGGATGAAGGTCACGTGGTTTAGTCGAATTTAAATGCATGGTATAGTGCACATTGCATATGCATGTGAGTGTTTTGATTGTCCAGAATTTCGGGACGAAATTCCTTTTAAGAGGGAGAATGTAAGACCAGAAATTTCCAATTTCTGGAAAAATGGCAAAATCGTAATTTCGATCAAAAATCTGAAATTTATTCTCTAGATCTCGGATGATGAAACGAATTTCACCGTTGGAATCGTCTCACGAAATCTAGCTAGCACGTCGAATTTCGTCGAATTCCGAGACAGTTGGAGTTGGCACTTTTTTTGAGGCATCGCGTTTCGGGTGCCGTAAAACGATTTTCGATGCGACAAAAGTCACATATAACACGTACTCATATGCCATAAGTGGCATGAGTAGAGAAATGATGAAAATGGGCCAGGCGAGGAATGGTCTGTGAATGTCAAAACTGGGAAAAGAAGGGACAAAATGGTCATTTTGAATTTGATTAAATGATAATGAGACAAAACACTCAATAGTGTTGTCTCTTACAAATGGGAAAAAGG
Organism: Tetrastigma voinierianum; assembly: GCA_016808115.1. Lineage (NCBI taxonomy): Eukaryota > Viridiplantae > Streptophyta > Magnoliopsida > Vitales > Vitaceae > Tetrastigma > Tetrastigma voinierianum. The sequence goes on from JAEQBH010003066.1 coordinate 28,111, forward strand.
GAGAAAACGTGAAGAGAAGGGGGGACTTACAGTGGAGTTGCAGAATGAAGTTTTAGAGAGAGAACATCTGACTTCTCTCAAAAATACTGGGAGATCCGACCGTTGGAATTCGTCGGGACGAGAAGGAAAGCTGCTCTACACATCGAGGGCAACGTGTGGGCACCGGTTTCTTTTGGAGTTTTGACAAACTCTGTGAGGTAGGGGTTTCTCCCTACTTGGGTTTTACTCTTTGTTTAAGTACTTTGTTGATGTTTGAGTTTAATGAGGCGTGAGGGACTCCGTTTGATCGGTTCAATCTTGGAACCCGAGGTGTTCAGTTTTCCAGCCATGTGGACGGAGTCCGTGACGTCAGTGGAGGGAAGCTGTTGAAGTGCCATGGTGTAATTTGTGCTATGAATGATGCATTGACGTGTATGAGACCCGAAAATGATGTGAATGGGTTCACTAAATTGAGCAGATGATTGAGTGATTTCTTGGGGAATAGTAACCAAGGGTTTCGCTATTCCCGAGAATAGTGTTCACAAAATAATTTTTGTGTGAAAATGTATTTGGTCGAGTAATTCAAGTTGAATCACTCGCGTTTGATAATTAGCCCAAGTGAGCTAATTTTTTATGTATGGAATGTGAACAAAATTACATAACATGTTTGTGTGATTTAGTTATGTGAATATATGCATGATTATATATTTGCATGTGTTATAATTGAAATAGAATTGACATCATGCATTCCATATGCACTGGGGTACCCTAGGACAATAGGAGTGAGTGCATGAGGAAATTCTAGAGAGAATGGTTTCGGAGGGTTGTCTAAAAATAATAATGATCGGAGGGTAGTCCATACTAAAAATATCAATCGTCGGAGACGTCCTAATTGATATACATCGGAGGGTAGTCCATACACAATATCAATCGTCGGAGTTGGCCCAATTGATATATACATCGGAGGGTTGTCCCTGAAATAAAACTAGGGTTCTCATGTGGCTTAGGCAAGTGTGAGGGAGTCGGTGAAGACTCGGGGTATGAGTTGATCAATTAGACATTCGAGTAAGATCATGCATTTGCTTGAATGTGTGTTTACTGGAGCATTGCCTTAGGTGAGTGTGTTGGGTTCCACTCTGAGCATTCAGTTCACCTGTGGGATTTATTTTCTGAGATATGAGGGCGTGCGAGGAGACGGTTCATCATAGAGGCGGTTTGCGAAGCCGAATGTGGCTTTGATGGTTTCACATGTATTAGAATGTTTTCATTTTTAATATATGTGTTATATAAAGTAGATCATTAACTCTTGTAAGCATGATATATAGTGGGATGTTTTATGAGTATTGGTTATATTTGAAGTAGTAGTTTTACTCATGTGATGGATTATATTGGATGGTTAGGATATATGTTGTGAGTATAATCGCGAGGGCGAGGTCATTTTTACTCGGTATAGTTGTATATGAGACCCTGTGTGGTCATTGTGTATATTGGGATAGGTTATATACAGGTGTTGTATTTGGATAGAACTACTCGTACAAAGGAGACTCTGCCCGATTTTCGTGAGAGATGTCGGGTCACCCGACATTCACGAGTGTTTCCACGGGTTGACGGGTAGTCAACGGACCCCCGAGATCGGGGTGTCACAGTTGTCATTTTTGTTCACTCCACTAGTCCCTCGATCTCATTTCGGGTTGTTCGACCTGGTTTGAGACCTAAACCTTGGCATGGGTCGAGCGCCCTGTCTTTTCTAGGGACTTCAAATCACAATAAATGTGGGTCCCTTCTGTCTTCATGCAACTACTTGAATGCTCGTATGCGGCTAGTGTGCTTTAGTCTTTGTGCGGCGGCTCTTGATCTTCATGCTCTAAAGACGTCATGATTATGGATATGCCTTGTGGAAGTTGAATATGACTTAACAAATTAACCAAGAAGGAGATGAATTGGTTTTCTCAAAATATTTTTACAAATCAATAAGAAATTTATAAATTTAACTACAAAAGCATTAAATAAAGAGATATAGAATAGAGAAGTCGAACTCCGGATTTATAGTGGTTCAACACACCCTTACCTATGTCTACTTCTCCTCAACCTTCAACTAATAAGGGTTACATTAGTTTCAAGCTCCAACCCGAACTTCTTCCTTTTACACTTGGATTTTGACTCTAATTGTGTAACACCCCAAATTATACCCTAACAGTTTTATAACATGTTTTGGGTATTATAAACGTAAAGATATATTTATTCGGAATAAAATAAAGATAAAAACAAAAGTAGGAATATGCATAAGTTAAATTACAAATAATAAGAAGATTTGGTATTGTAAATATTATAAATTTAAATATTATAAGAGTTGTAGAGATAAAGTAAATAAAAAGGGGATAAGATCAAATAAGGATAAGACCAAAAGAAATATCTTATTTTGGTCTTGGAGAAAGGAGAGCAAATACGGACAAGAGAGAAGAGAGAAGAAAAGGAAGAAGAAGAAGAAGAAGAAAGAAGATCACAGGTATGGAATTTGAGTATTGGTATGGAATTTGAGTATAGTTTGTATGGAAACTATATAGGAGTATGGAGAAGTCTGATTTTTTGGACTATAAAGTTTAGATGCATGGTTAAGAACCCTCTATCTTGTGTATGGTTGGGTTTGGGAACTCAACTCATTTCTTGTAGGGTTGAGTTAAGCTTTTAAGGCTCCTAAATATGTGTTGAGAAGGGTCTGGATTGCAAGTTGAACCCCGAGAAAATTCCCTATTGTCGATCATATGCGTGCTTGGATCTTAGAGCGGGTTTTAAGATTCGGGAAATACGGGGAATTCAAGTGAGTCCTTCCTAGTAAATTGTAGCCACATCAATGAACTTGATGTTAGGCTTTCTAATTTCTCGATTTGGACCTCTGGAGCCAGGATTATGGTCCCTTTACCGAGTCAGTCCATTTTAGATGCGGTCGGTCAGTTACGCAATTCGGGTCAACTAGCCGGACAATAGAACGGGTTTTGAGTCAGAAATAAAGAGAATTTGAGTAAGTCCTTCTGGGGGAAATTGTATCCACATCAATGAAACGATGTTGAGCTTTGAATTTCTGGTCGGTTTAATGGACAGTTATGGTCTTTGCTCTGAGCAGTCAAATGGGTGAGAGGTCGTGTAGAGGTCGTCAGCCGAGGTCGAGCACACTCATGCGGCGGAGGTCGACACACCTCATGCAACCGGTCGATAGACCTCATCTTGTAGGAGTCGAGGACCTCGTCTTTGAAACTCAGCTGCGATCCTGAAACTCAGCTCGTCCTGAAACTCAGCTCGTCTGTGAAACTCCCGGCTCGTCGGTCGAATCGAATTTCAATTCGTCGGTTAAATTCGACTCATGGCCAGTGCATGACCATCAACTTGAATGTCATATCTCGCCGTTTGAACTCCGATTTGGGTGTTCTTGGACTCTATGGAAGCCCATTGAGTCAAGAGGAATACATTCATATGCCTGAGGAGGATAGATGTGGAAACTAAGGTGTTAGACTGGGCTCGTCACTTTAGTTCAGCTCGTCGGTTCGAGTCGGCTCGTCAAGGCCGGAGGCTACGCATGACCTACAACTTCGGAAGGTCATATCTCCTTCGTTTGAACTCTGATTTGGGTGTTCTTGGACTCTATGGAAAGTCCATTGAGTCAAGAATACATTCATATGCTTAAGGAGGATATTAGATGTTAGACTAAGGTGTTAGACTGAGCTCGTCACTTTAGTTCAGCTCGTCAGTTCAGGTCAGCTCGTCAAGATTGACTGCGCATGACCTCCAACTTCGGAAGGTCATATCTCCTTCGTTTGAACTCCGATTTGGGTGTTCTTGGACTCTATGGAAATCCCATTGGAGTCAAAGATACGTCATATGCCTAAGGAAGATATTAGATGTCAGACCGAGGTGATAGATCGAGGCTCGTCCCAGGGACAGGTCAGCTCGTCGGTTAGGTCGGCTTCTCCAGGTTGGCTGCGTATGACCTCAACGGAAGGTCATAACTCCTTCGTTTGAACTCCGATTTGGGTGTTCTTGGACTCTATAAATACCATTGAGTGAAATACATTCATGCCTGAGGAAGATATTAGATGTCGGGCCGAGGTGATAGATCAAGCTCGTCCAGGACAGGTTAGCTCGTCAGTTCAGGTCAACTCGTCAAGATTGACTGCGCATGACCTCCAACTTCGGAAGGTCATATCTTCTTCATTTGAACTCCGATTCGGGTGTTCTTGAACTCTATGGAAAGCCCATTGAGTCAAGAATCCATCCATAGATAGCTTGATAAAAATTGGAACTTATATTAGTTCCAGAAATCTATAACTTGATGAGTCCTGCGAGGGTAACCATAGTTAGTCAGATTATGAATTTATAAATAGCTCAAAAGCATACATGGTAAGCATGGTTATTTATACATACAACGAGATATGAAAAATGCAAAGATATGAATAAATGATTGTATATTTATATATCCCATATGAATACTTAGAATGACAGCAATTATTCGGGACTCATGAGATATATGCGAACATAAAATACATATTGATTGTGCCTTAGAACACGGTAGAGGGATAGTGGGCATGCCCTATTAGGGAAAATAAAGTGCAGCGACATACAAGTTCGATATCGAGACCCAGGAATTTGGGTCATTGACATAGATCCCGTTTGGATCTGGTGGCCCGGGTCACCACGGCGCCTGCAGGCCCTCATGGATGGTCGCGTGCGTGCGGTGATGATACCGGGTATCATGTGCAGGGCATAGGTCAGCGTGCCGTGCGATGATGATACCATACGGTATAATATATCCACCGGCGCCTCAGGGCTTTATAAATGGTCATTGTCTCGCTGTGTGCCAGCGCGCCCGGGCCCTCATGGACCTTTGTTTCATCACCGGTGAATCTGGCGTAACCGGACCTCATGGTTTCTTTGTATCCACTTAAGGTTTTATGCGACGTAAACGTAAAGAAATGACAGGAGTATATACTGCAAAGGAAATGTAGAGAATATATGACATGATATGAGAAGCATATAACTGTATGCGATGATAGTATGATTACAAACGAAGAAAAGTACAAGATGACATGAAAAGTATATGGAAGATGATAAGAAATGATAAGAATCTGTAAATGTTAATTGTGTTATATGCAATTGTATAGAAGTGTGGTAACCCTTAATAGAGGTCATCCATGTGTATTAATTCCCACTAAGTGTAAAGCTTAGCACGGGTGTTCAATCGGGTGTGGGTACGAGGAGACAGAGGACGGACCATCCACATCGGCGGTCAGGCCACCGCGACAATGAGTGGAAGACCTTTAGATCCCCATTTTGTATATGAAATTTTGTAAGCCAATGTAAATGTTGTAAATGTTGAACAACTTTCCATATATGGAACTTGTATATATATTTTGTAATCCGTTGCTACAGAATATAATACAAGTTAATTGTTTAACATTATATGAATGAACTAGCTTAAATTTTATACGTGAAGGAAAAAAAAAAAAAAAAGACCCCTCACTTGACACCCTATGCCGAGTTGGGGGCGTCACAAATTGGCTCTTCACAATCCCTTCAAGTTATACACACTTGAAACTTTTACTCTCAAGCACAATGAGACAATCTCTCTATCTCACAAGATTGAACAAATTCAAGTCAAACTAGGATGAAATCAAAGGTGAACTCTAGGATATACAAATGAGAATTGAATGCACCAAGAAATGAGATTGAGAATTAATGAGCTAGAGAAATTGCAGTTGATAACTTTAATGCAATACATCTCATAGCCATAAATGATCCCCAACCAAGAATTTATAGAGGTGAGATCTCAGGTAGCTTTTTGTATCCAACCAGTCGACTAGTTCCATTAATAAACTAGTCATTGCGCATTTAATGTACTATAGGTGACCGTTGAGATGACCGTTTACTCGATCGATTAACCAACTGGTTGACCGTTTGTTTTACCGGTTCATAAACATGAAAAACAACTCTTTTTGGACCCAAAGGGTCAACATTACACTCTCGATCGGTTGAATGAACCGGCCGATCGCTTGGACCAACCGGTTGACTTGGACAGCTCAACCAGTTGCTTGTCAGAAAAAGTCGTTTTGGGTCCGTTTCAACTCTTTTTCGCTTCAAATAAATTTCAAACCTTAGATAACTCTTTTAAGCACATTTTAAACTCCAAATAACTAAGGTTTGATGATAAAACATAGATTTTAAAATATTTAATCAATTTAAAGTCAAACCAAATTAAAATAACAAAATTGCAAAGAGTGTAGAAAATGCTCCGGAAGTGGTCATTTTAGGTTCTTTTCATTTCAAATCAATTTCAAACCTTAGAAAACACTTTTGAATACTTTTTAAACTTTAGAAGCCTAAGTTTTGATGCTCATACTCAAGTTTTCAAAATATTCAATTTAGACACAAAAACCGAGTTATTAAGATTATGCATGTAAAAGATGATATACCCTAAAGTGCATCAATACATTCATTTTACATAGATTCCTAAGCTTACAAAATTTTCACTTCATGCTTGAGTCTTTGTTACTTGTTATTTTGGATTTGAAATATTGGTTCTTTGATTTAAGTGAACTTCATTTCCAATAGCTTAATCAAATACATGTTTGTCATCTTAAGCTTGAAATATCTTCATTTGATGTTTGATCAATTTCAATAAATCGCTCAACTCAATGTTAACCATTAGTAACAAATAATATTAGTTTGTTATAATCAAAATCTCAATTAAAGGTATCATTATGCTAACACTTTTGTCTTTAAATAGGAGCATTCAGTGTTCTCTTTTCTTTTTGGAAATTTCTCGCACTTGACATTGGGAGTTCATCGGAGTTTTGTTGTTCATCTCTCGGGTTCTTCCTTGGCGTTCTCTGGCGGGCGTGCTAAACGCGAAGCCCCCTCAGAAGAGATTCATCCAGGCGTTGAGCGAGTGGTTCCGCCCGAGACAAAGGCTAATGTGGAGCGCAGAGTTGCTGAACTCGGGACCGGTGATCAAGAGGCGGCTTAATTTTTTTCTTTTGTGTTTTGTTGGACCTTTGTATCTTGTTTTGCTTCCGCTTCTTATTTTTTACGTGTATGGAAGGATTTCTGTGAATGTTGATACCTTATGGATGTTTGCTATGCAATATGTTTTGTTTTTGTTAAGATCCATATCAGTTTTTCAAGTCCCCCTCCCTCTATTTCTCTCTTTCAGATTCTTGTTCGTTAGATATGAGGGGTGATTTTTTTTATCATTTTTTATCTGAAATCACCCCTTACATCATTTTATTTCCTAGATCTAGGTTTTCGCTTCCAATAAAGTGGTTTCTTATATATGGATTTGGGTTTGTCTTTGTTTTTTCGTGTTTTTTTTGTCAATTTGTTGTGACGTGTAGTTGTTTTGTCGACTATTAGATTTTTCGTAGGCTTCTGCATTGGCATTTCAGATGGAAAATTTGATCTGATAGAGTCATCAGATCAAATCTTCTTCGCCAGTATGCTACAGATCTGGAATATTTGATATTTTAGTCATTTTTTGGATTATCAAATATGTAGATCTTAAGTCGATTATTTTGCTATTCTCTTGGTTGTTGCGTCATCCTCTAAAGTTTTTAGCACTTTTGATTATGTGGTTCTATCGATTGTACTACAAGCTTAAATCAATAAATTTATTTCTTTCCTAAAAAATATCATATCAGTTTTTGTTTTTTTTAGGTTCGAAATGTGGTGGGCTTATCACCCTCGGGAAGGGAACATGTATATGACTTCTGATAACAGGCTTTGAGCCTTAGATTTAACAACATACACTTTAACTTTAGAACATGATAGGGTTTATGCCCTGGAAATGATAACAAACCTTTAACCTTTAAATGTAATCGGGTTCATGACCTCGAATATGACAACATGCATTCAACTTTTTAAAATATAACCGGGCTCTTAGCCTTGAAGCTTATAACGAGTATTAAGCCTTTTAAATATAATGGGGCGTATAACCTTGATGCTGATAACGAGCACTTAGCCTTCCAAAATATAATTGGGCTCATGGCCATGCAGATGATAACGAACATTTAGTGTCTAAAATACAATCGGGGCGCTAACAGACATTTAGTCTTCTAAAATATAATCGGGGCGCATGACAATGAGCATTTAGCCTTCGAAAATATAATCGGGCACGTGATCTTGAAGATGATAACTGGCACTTATCCTTCTAAAATATATTTGGGCTCATGGCCTTGGAGATGATACCGGGCATTTAGCCTTTTAAAATATAATCGGGTGCATGACCATGAAGTTGATAATGAACACATAGCCTTCTAAAATATAATCGAGCTCATGACCTTGGAGATGATAACGGACATTTAGCCTTCTAAAATATAAATCGGGCTCATGACCTTGAAGTTTGTAGCGAGCATTTAGCCTTCAAAAATATAATCGGGGGAAAAGCCTAAAACTGAAAGAGACTGTATAGGGAATGTGAAAAGTTCACAAACTTCTCACTTTTTTTTTTGTCAAGCGTTTCCCAATTCCTTTCTTTCTATATATATTAGCCTCCTATGTGTCTGATGTTGATTTGTTTCATGCTGCCATAGTAAGTGGAACATGTGTTCCGTTATTTCGTAGTGGGCCAAATACATGTCTTTCGCAGTGTTGGTTTAAGGTACGATTCGGCTGTTAAAAGAGATCCGGCACGAGTCGACTGATGGGTGTGTTAAAATTTTCACAAATATTCGAGTTGTGGTTCCCTTGGGACTCGTTTCCTTATTTCGACCATGTTGGGGGCCAGCTCAGGCAACAAGTTTCATCTCGGTCGGTTGCATTTTTATGTCTCGAGCATCATCCGATGGCTTTTGGCCATTACAGTCGGGTATTCCTTCATGACTTGGATGCCCAATTCAAAGTGGATTCCTTCTCGGCATGACTTCTAGTCATTACACTAGTCCCCCTGTCTCATATTGGGTTGGTTCAATCCAATTTGAGACCTTAGACTTTAATCGCGTACATGGAGAGGGAAGGGGGGCTTTCTTATTTTTTGTTTCAGTGGATCCTTAATTTTTTACTATGTCATGGGATTTCGGGCTATCCATGCGACTGTAGTACCTTTTACTTTTCCTCTCCCTTTAATCAATGCAATACTCACAAGTCACAAGTAATGTTTATCGTCCGTATCCTTTGATGTTATATTTTATACTTTTTTTTTGTTGAATAGTAAGTTCTTTTTAAATAAAAATTTGTCTCCTTTGATGTTATATTTTATACGTAAGTTCTTTTTTAATAAAAATTTGTTACAAAGTCATTAAATTGATTTCCATAGCAGTGCAACATGCGCTTGTCATCCGAATATGTGGGTCACACATTTAGTCCTTCAAGTAACAAAAAAAATAAAAATAAAAATCAATAATTTAATCATATTTAATTATGTTATAAAACAAAACAGAAGAATGGGAGAAACTGAAATGTGAATGGCATAAGTTATAGATATTATTATATATACTCTCTTTTTTTTCTTTTTTTTAATTTCCCAAGGCCTAAGGGCTAAGGGATTGAGTGCCTAAAATTCTTACAATCGACTAGAGACTTCTGATTCCCACCTTGACAAAAGAAGAAATTAATTGGGCAACGTAATAAACAGTTATCCACCAGGCTCACGTTAGCATAACCGGGTTTCAGAAACATAAGTGGGCCGGGTATAGGCCCGAATAAGTAGTTACCACCCAGCAACAGCCTCTCAAACGACGCCGTTCCACCACCGCCACCAACCACCGTCTTCAATGCATACTGAGACGGTATCATCCCGGTGAACTTGTTGTGCTCCAATGACACTGCCGACAGTTTCGGCATCGACGCCATGAACTCCGGCAACAGTCCTCCCAGCTGGTTGTAGCTTAGATCGACAGCTATCAGTTCGCTACTCACACCGTTGTTGCTCGGCGCTTGCACCCAGGAGAAGTTGTTGTGTGAGAGCGTGAGCTGTTGCAGAGACGAATGGTCGAACACGATCCACGATATCGCGCCGGAGAGATTGTTGTGACTCAGATCCATTACCTGCAGAAACTTCAAGCTCCCCAAACTATCTGGTAAGTTTCCTTCCAATTTGTTGCTTCGGATCGAGAGCTCCACAAGGGACGCCGGTAAAGAATTTGTGAATTGGCCGGAGATGTTGTTACAGCTGACATCCAAAAAATTGAGGCTCTTGAGAGAACTTAGATCGGGAAACTCGCCGGATATGACGTTTTCTTGAAGTTCGAGCGTTTTCAAGCTTTTTAGACCGTTAATGCTTGCTGGAATGGGACCGTGGAGATGGTTGTTATCGAGATATAGTTCCTCGAGATTAGGGAGAGAGCAGAGGGAGGTTGGTATCTTCCCGGAGAAGGAGTTTCGAGAAAGAGTGAGGCGGCGGAGACGAGTGAGATTGGAGAAGGAGTCAGGTATGGAGGCGGAGAAAGAGTTATCAGAGAGATCAAGAAATTGCAGAAAAGGGAGATTCCAGGAGGAGGAAGAGAGTGAGCCGGAGTAACCGGCCTGGTCGAGGCTGATCTCGGTGACTCGGCTGAGGCCGGCGACGAGGCGGTCGCACCTGAAGCCACAAGTGAAGCGGTCGCTGAATAAGTGATCGCATGGATCCACAGAGAAGTCCCAGGAGCTCAAGCAAGAGCCCGGGGCGATGGAGTTGGGGTTTAGCCCATGTTTAAACTCTTTCAGAGCTTGAATATCTCCTAAATGTGTTCTTGAACCTCCCGTAATCACCATTTCCGAAACCGTAATCATCATTACTAGACAAGAGAAACAGAAACCCAGGCTACCTTCTTCTCTCTTCATTCTGTGAATTTTTGGATCCAAACCAGTTTCGGACGGAATGATCTGATAATGGGATGGTTGGTCCATACCATCCACCTGCAACAAGGCTATTTTATTTACCTTACTAAGAGGAGGATCACAGACCACCTTATCTTTTCAGTGAGATACTTCTATTAAACAAATCAAATATTCAAAATGGTCAAGTTTTTCAAAGAATGGGAAATCTGAATAACCACCTCCTTCCGACTTATAGTAAGAACATGGGCGAAACCTAAATTATTTTCTATTCTAACTTTTAGCCTACTATGATTGTTGAGTACGGGGACAAAAATAAATAAAAACAAAGCCTAGCTTGTTCTTCACGGTCAAGTTCCAAGGAATAATAAACTCCATTGCGTTCGAATATAATAAATTCCATCCCAAAGGCGATACGAACAAATTTCAGAACTCTATCATCAACAAAACGCTATACTTTCAGAATGGAAGTGTTTTTTTTTTTTTTTTTTTTTCCAGATCAAATTACACATCCGTTAGGGGTAAAACAAGAATTCCAAGCAGAAGAAAATGACCTATCCTATAAAAACAAGCCATTTACAAGCATTGTGTGACAAGGAAAAACGAAGCCATTCACATCTCACATCTTGTATCAGCATTTTCCAGAGAAATTCCGCAGGTGGGGTGGTTAACGAGCTCCCGTTCCCTATGGGCGATGCTTCGCTTAGATTCTCTACCCATATACTCTCCTATATACGTCCTGCTGAATGTTATGAGCTTTCTAGAAGATCATGTTCTATCGTAAAGCTAGCTAGCTCTATTTTTAACACTGGGAAACAAGAAACAGATGCAAGTCCCGACTTCTAAAAGGAATGAATACATACAACACGTGGGCTGTAGCATACCCAAGAAACCCAGAAAGTGCAGTAAAAACAAGCACCTTCTGATACCCACTCCCAACGGATTGAGCCTCATCAACCCTTCAAGCTTTTATCTTCTTCTGGGGTTTGGCTTCCCCTGCTGATGTTATCCGCATACAGCTTGACACGTGTTTGATTTGTTTCAAATACGAAAGGCATTCCTCTTACCTGCAATTTTTAACAATTTCAGTACATAAATCAAGTTCACAGATAGCACAAAAGCAATACGCTGAGCCTTCAATCTGTTGCAACATAGGGTTAGAGTTGGGGATTTTAATTAATAGGGAATCTCACGTGTTCAAATATCTTCAAAATTGTGCAGTCATTGAAATTGAGTCATGGGCTCCTTGCATCCATACATTCCCATGTAAATACTAATGTTCAAAACATTCTAGATAAAAAAAGACAAGATGATACTGAGGTTCATAACTTATGATCAAATTAAAATATAGAAACTGCACGCTTTTTTAATGCATTGACACTACTAGAAAGCTTTCTTTGCAATACCAGAAGACAGTGCTATCCTACATCAAGTATTGACAGCATAAGCAGAAAGTAGGTGTAGGGAATAAATGTATATCTTTAGAATATGTTGCAGAAAAATACAAATGTATATCCAATTGATGAGGTTCCAGTCATCTATATGAAAAAATGAGAATGGACCATATAGGAAGTGGGAAAAGCAACTAGTATACAAAAAAAATAAATAAATAAATAAAACCATCATGTACTGATTGAAAGATAATGGAAGTGTACATACATTCATATAAATATTGGAGCTAAGTACATATAAAACTACCCATACATACATACATACATACATACAAGAGACATGAAACTAAAAACTAACCGAAGCAAAGTTTGTATAAATCCTGCATAAGAAATTTCATTAATTGATAACAGAAAAAAAGTGATGTAGTTACCATATGAAAACATGAGCTTACACCTTCATCCAGTTTGAATTATGTCCATCCTTTCTATCGTGTTTTTCTCTTTCTTTCTATTTTGTATAAGATTAAAATCATACTGATAACTGATAAAAACACAACCTGATTATAACTTGTGTACTTGCTCTTGATAAGAAGGAAAAACTTGGGAATACCTCAATAAAACAGCCACAAGTAAGGCTCACACTCTCGCCAGGGGCTACGTCCTTTCCATTCATTAAGATGGCTCGCTTGCCAAGATTTTTTAGAGAGAATGATCCACATCTTTCCATTTTTATAATTGCCTAAATAAAATGGAAGAAAGAGAATTACAATTCAGGTTAGGGTAGAGTATGATCTAGAGTGGGCTGCTACCAAAAAAAATACAACAGCAGAATGTAAAACACGTCTAACAAGCTGGTAAGTGCTCCTGCTAAAGCTAAAAGAAACAATAGACAGTTCATTCTCAAAACAGACAGCAAGCAAATTTAAAAAAATTAGTAAAAAAAATAAATATGGCAATAAATGTCATTCTGGAAGTAACTAAAATCTGTTAAGAATATCTGGAATAGATCTGATTATCATCAATCAAAGAAATAACATAATTAAGTAGAAAACTACCAATGATGAAGCTGAAATTAACTAGCATTCCAGTCATCATCACCATTGTGGATATTTGAGTGCAGCTTTCTCTCAGCCTTTTTAAAACTTCAACACCATTGTGGATCTGGTAAAAATGGCCGCCTTCATCAATACCAATGATAAATCCTCATTCTGAAGATTATACAGTCTGTTAAAGTTTTCTTTGTTTTGATGCTTCCAATTTCTAAGGTACCATAAAATGACACTACCACCTGTCTAGCTCACCTAATATTTGACAAACCACAAGCAAATGCACAAAGTTACAGCAAATTTTGAGGGGAAATTCTGTTCATAGAGTCACGGTATTATAATATATTTGTCTTGAGGCCCTTACTCTGGCTCTAAACCCACTTTTAGTAGGACAAACATCACTGGAGATGTAATGCGATGTGGAATGGGGCATCTCTTGTTGGATCCTCTGATATTTGTTCACTCATGGTACTTTTGCCACTTCTTTGAACGAAGGCATGATATTATAGACATGTGGAGAAAATGTCAACAAGGAAAGAAAAAGATGTGGAAAAATCTTTTCATTGATGTATTAGAGGAAACATATTAAACATTGTTCCTACCATGTTTACAAAGATTAAAGTGACCAAATAATCTTACCTGCCGACGTGAGATTTTATTTGCACACCCTTCTCTTCCCAAGTCAATGTCAACACTAACATCTTCTGTAGCTCTCCCCAGTAGAACCTATAAAAGGTCAAATGCATTTCATTCAGAAAGAGGCAACTTCAAAACTCCATTCAAATCATCTAACTATTCCATATCATTGATTTCAAAAACAGCATCAACCAATAATCAGATAACTAAGCACAGCTGCACCATAATTTTCCATCAGCTTGCATCCTAATATAAGACCGGATAAAAATAGCTGACTTAGAATTAAGGTCCATGGGATAAGCACAAGGTAAGTGACGATGAATTTGCACATCATTAAGGGGTTTTTTTAAATATAAATGAGTTCTACATGATATCCCAAAAGTTTCCATGTAATAAGGTTGTTTTTTGGTCATGTGGACCAAAACACAGTCCTGGCCAAGCAGCCTGACCTGGGTCAGAGGTCTGACCCCTCCTCATTTTTCTTTTTTCTTTTTTTGTTTTTCTGACAACCGTGGATGTCTGGGCCAGCTTACGCACACCTCGACTAATCCCAAGGGCCCTGAAGTTAATGGCCGGGTAAACCTCCAATGGCCCTAAGGGGATTCGAACTGGTGACCATTGAGTTAAACCCCAAAGCCTTAGACCAACTGAGCTACCACTTAGGGTTGGTCCCCCTCCTCTTATTAACTGCCATGCCTACCAGATCCATTTTTAGAAGTAAAAGGGTTAGGCTGGTCAATGAGACTCAAAAAATAAGCCACCAACCCAAGGCCTTAAGAAACAGCCGAAGGAGCCAGACTGGAATGGGAAAAAACCTGACCCAGCCATGAGCAGGAGCCTAAAGAAACTGGGTCCAGAGCAGCCCTATACACTCGTGCATGTAACCAAGCTTTTCAGAGTTTTGTCACATTTTTAACTGTGCTAATAAAAATTTTCTATCAGGGTTCAAAAAGAAGATGAAATGCGTAACTTCAAGAAATGGATGAATTGTAGAGAAATGGGAGAAGACTTTTGCAAAACAGGGAGAGTTTTTTTATCTGAGTATTTGGAATTATATGAAATGATAATAAATATCAAAGTTAAAATGAAATAATTAAGATACAGAAATCAATACAATAATTAAAAAAATGAATGGATAGAAGTATTATGAAATATATTAATTTTTTAAATTTTATTTATTCAAAAATGAACATAAAAATAATAAAGAACCATGTATTTTATAATGGTTTTATTTATAACATATTTGATAGAAAAACTGATTTTTATATTATTGTAGGTGATTTCAGTATCACTTTTTAATGGTTGAAAATATTTTGCATCTCAAGACCTCAGCCAATGACAGATACAACAATTTTGAACCATAGTTTCCATAGCAACTAGATCCACTCCTAAAACAAAACTTTAAAGAACAAGCAGTTTACAGCTCACTAGTAAATAAATAGGGTGGCAATTCTAGTTCACGGATCGGTAATCAATAATAGGTTTTCTACGTCGCTAACTTTGAACACAACACAAATAATAAACGGGTTAGAAATACCAAATTCAAACAAGACCTAATTAGTAATCGTGTAACACGATTAGACACGTGTAATCCATTTTTTAATTTGATAATTTAAAATAATATGAATTATAACTATTTCATCAATATTTAACACAAATAATATATATAATAGGTTAATCTAGGTTAAATATTAATTAACATAATAATTAAACGGGTCATCCATGTCAAATTCATATAATGTGGATTGACACGAATATACTTAGTTTATTAAGCGGGTTATGCGAGTCGACATGGTGACCCAAACACGATTATACTTAACTCAAACCCATAAAATTGTGTCGTGTTCGCAGGTAGCATCAAATTTTGCCAACCCTACTAAATACAAAGGAATCCAACAAAACATGACCATTGTCCCTATTCCCAAATAATCATTGCACCTATTCCCAAATATTCTATGGCTTTGTTGGGTTGAAATACCTCTGGTTTCTTAATATAATGCTTTGAATGGCGTCCATATAAAACAGCAAATGCCCCATGGTTTGCAAGGGTTCTTTGCATATAAGAATGAACACCTTGCTCCAGCCTTATGATAGCCTTCTTAGTGTTCTCGTACTGATATCTTGTGACTGCAAACAGAGATCAAAAGAACCAACTGAAAATTGTATAATATATACAAAAATTAATTTACACTAGTTCAAGAATTGCACTGGTAAGTTATGTACCTAACTCAACAAAGCTTTTTTTTTTTCAAAAATTTGGAATGTTATAAATTAGATCATATAAAATTAACAAGAAACATAAGCTACATGGATGCTCACAATAGTAGTGACTGGATGCATCATATAAGCCTGGATTCAGAATATGAATCATGTAAGTTTGATCAATACATTGCGACAAAAATTTCATGCTCACACAAAATACCACAAACACTACAAATATCTCATATATCAGCTATTTGTAATTTTCTCTTTCATTTAGCATTCTGGCCCCTCGAACTTGTTCTATGACAGAACAAGTTCTAATATTAAACATTCTCTGCAGCGGATCATCATAAGTTAGTCATCCATTAATTAGTACTTGTAAGTGATTGCAGATTTTCATTCATATTGTCGAGGGCTTTGCTTGAATCAGGAAAAAAAAAACCCCATTCAATGAAAGTCAGTATAAGAGTATCTTATTTGATGCTTTACCCAGTTTATACATTACATTTATCTCCAACCCCAACAAAATTCAAAAAAAAAAAAAAAAGAAAAGAAAAAGAAAAGGAGAAAGAAAAAGGAGAATTACCTAAATCCCATTATTTAATATTTTCCATTTTGCCCCATACTCTACGTTCATTGTTGGAAAATTAAAATTATGTTCTAGAAAATTTATGAAGTTTTATCTTTGTGGTGGAATACAACAGAAAGCAATTCACAAACAGCTACTATGTTATCTACAAGATTCATGAAACAGGAAAACCCATTAACATGTTAAATACAATCAGGCATAATGCATCCTTTCATTTTATTCAGTATTATCTCTTTCATTGAAAGAATTAGAGCTAGACCAAGATTTACCTTCCCCACAGCAATACTCTTGGTCATCTGGATCCAAATCCATATCAAGTATCTGCCAAAAAAACCAAGGAAGCAAGAGAAGCGGTGACAAACAAGTCCAAAAGGGGGAACAGAACAATTGCCTATCAAACTAACAGGTTCATATTTAACATGTACCATGGCTTCAATATCAGAAACATATGGTATCTCATCATCACTCTCAATAGGTTGCTCTTCCTGATCAGGTGATGAGGGATTCACTACCGGATCCAGTGAAGCAAAATCTAATGCTTGATGGTTCTGAGCTGCAGATAGAGCATCTATTTCCTGTTTAATGCCACAAGCATTTGTCTGCAGATAGCTTCTAACTCTATCAGAACCATGACCTGGCTTATCAACAGGAGAATCAGTTGAGTTGTAGCTTATTTGCCTTGCTGGTTTAATTTCTCTACTCTCTTCCTTCAGCATTTTAGGAAGAGGAGCATGTGCTTTAACACTAGCTGGATTGAGGCTTGAATTTCTCAATGCCCCATGTTTGGAATTGCTTTCAGTCAATTCAAATTTAATGTCACAATCACCAACTGTATGGTTTAGACCTGTTTTGGTCAATGCCTGTGATCCTATCATCTGGGAAGATACATGAGATCGTCCAGGGCTTTTCAGTTCTCTCTTAAGCAGGCTTGGGCATCTTTCACTACTCTTTTGATTGTTTGTGAAATCCTTGACAGATGAAGAAGCTGGATTATTAGCTTCATGGAAACTTAGTTGGGCTGCAGATGGAAGAGATGATAAGGAAACCTGATTAGGCAGTAAAACATCATCATTGCATGGAATATCTGGGTCCTCAGTGTTTAATGAGCAGCAAATAACTCCATTACACATCTCAGGAAATTGAGGGTTTGAATCCACCACAGAAGATAGTGTTTGTGCCTCTGGATTGCAATCAGTGTGTCCATCACCACAATTGAAGCTGCTTCCATTGTTATCTAGTTCCCCAGGACAGGCACCCTGAGGCATCACTAGATAAGCATCTGGACCTACTGATGCTTCAGGTTCAGTTATGTCAGGCACAGGATCTTGATTACTGTTAGTCGGAGAACTCAACAAAAGTGAATTCAAACCATCATAGTAAGATTTATCAATTATATCTTTTCCATCAACATCCATGAAAAGGAGTTCATCATTGGGAAAGTCCAAAAGACTACTGGATAATTCAACTAAATAACCATCTGGGCTAGAATTGTTCAATTGATCACACAGCACTGGGCTTTTCAACTTGGCTTCTGAGGGAACATCATATCCAGATACACTATTGATCTCAGCATGACCATGGTCAGGAATTACAAATGTATCTTCTGAGTGGTGATCTTTTTTCCCAAGGCTTGCATCAACTGGAATAGCTGGGTCTGAGATACCCTCAACTGTGTCCCAGATTGGCATCCCAGGAAGTGGAGATGAATACTCTAAATTGTCAAACGAAGCATCACAATCTGAACCTGGCAAGTTGAAGGTCTGATTTCCTCCAAATTCAGAGCACACATTACCAAGATCACTATTAATTAGGTCAAAAGTAGGAGGTTTTGCCTCTAAATCATCAGTTTCAAATAGGTCGCAGGCGAGCAATTCTTTTGGCTGATCCAATTCATCAATCCCAGAGCAATTCCCAGTATGAGGCAAGTTTTCTTCACGCACTTGAGGAATCTCTTCATGTATTGAATTTTGCTCAATAGGAAGATCCCCATTCACAGGATTCCGGACTGCTGCATGCAATCCATGGGCACTGGTTCCAGTAACACTGGCAGAAGCATTATCCACCATTTGAGGAAAAGCACAATGCATGATATCCAAGCTTGGTTCCTGTGTTCCGAAATGATTTGAAATCGGAACTTCAAGTATGTAATTTGCAGATATAGGCTCATCTTCATTTCCTACACAATTACTATTACTGGGTGCAACCAGAAAACTTAGATCCATAGAGTTAAAAGGCTCATTACAGATCCTTTTACGCAAGGCATAGTAGCAACTACGAACATTCTCAGCTTTTCTCTTCCCAGGAACACATTTGTTTTCTTTTGGATTTCCAAATTTATTAAATTTCAATGGAAGAGTTGAAGCAGAACACTCAAATTCAATCATGCGAGCAGAAGCTTCTCCAGAAAGAACGGGATCATAGAGGAGAGAATGCCACCGATCTTGCAGTTCTCGAACTGTAAATGCGTCGAAAGTGCACTGCTCCTTTGTAAGTGATTTCCAATGATGCACCAGCCTGCAAATCCGAGTGAAATTGCCCCAAAAAAAAAAACCACAGATTACAGAGCAGAAAAAAAACCCAGTTTACTTTCATAGTATGAAGGAATCCGATGTCCCAATAACGTCCATCTGAGATTCAGGAATATACAGCGTTTGTCATTTCTGAATTATTTTGTCAAACTTCTATAGAATGGTGCATATAACAATGGAAAAATGATTAAAATGAACTGCAGGTAGCCTCAAATGGTTAATTGGATACAGAACAGTAAAAATCAGCCAAGGATACTGCCACATCAAAGATACCATTTGGACTCTTCTCTGATGTTATCCAGTCAACATAAAATGCTCATAAAGTATATGAGTGATTTGAGTTGCTATATTGATCAACAAGTACAGTATTCCCTTTTATAAAGCAGCATATCCTTGCAATGTATCAGCCCCCACAACAGTCAACAGACAACAGGTAGTGAATAATATCCCAACAATCAAGTGTAATACTCCAAAACACGAGTTCTCTAAATAGCAACACATGAGAAAATTTAAGCTTTTTGGTATGATGTCTCAAATTACTTTCATTATTACAAAACTGCCATTTTCTTCTAAAATTTTGAAACACAAACCAAACTATTGTAAAATATCAAATGACAACACAAGCACTCCATCAAGAATTAGTTTGTTGAACTCAAAAGACAATTTTGTGATAGGAAAACAAATATATTAAAGGCCAGCTAACAAAAATGGGTTCAACCAAAATTCAGCGAAGGTACACTGAGCATGTGAACCACAAAAAAGAATGATAGAAAAGAAGCAGTTTTCAAACCTACCCTTGCTCAAGCCATCAACAAAATCAAAACAAAATTCATATCATGCCTGATGCCCCTGAGGGGAACCCTAACCAATGAAAAGGGGTTTCTGAGGGAAGCTCCTTTCAGTAACTAATCTAAGTGGACATTCTCCTTAAAAATTGTCTCATAGCTGCCACTTAAAATGCACCAAAAACAAGCAAGAGAAGTCTCCACACCTTTCTCAGCCTCTTATTCAAAAGCTCTACTATACCGTCAGCAGTAACTCAAAAAGAATTAGAAATGTCTCACCCTATAGAGTGTATGACATCATATCATTTCTTCAAGTGATAAAACAGAAAAGAAATATACTGAGAAAATACAAAAATATTGAGTATAATTAGAAAGCATTAGACTGTGAACACGACAAAGTATGCTGAAATGCCCATGTTCTCTATGAAACCTTTGCAACCTTGAAAAGGACCAGCACAACCCATCTCCCATCATAAAAGTTTTCTTAACAAATGACCATTGTTATTTTAACCAGGTTTCTCTTAGATTCGACTAATGTAACCACAACAATCTCTTCAATTTCGAGACTACTGGCTTTGTTGACAAGACAACAGATTTTAATTTCTATATTCAATTTGTTCAAGGCCTCCATTTGTTTTTTATGCATCTATTACGCTAGGAAAGAAAGTGAGAGAGAGAGAGAGAGAGAGAGAGAAAGAGAGAAGAACCATAAGCATTTTTCATTTTCATGTTCTCCTTCCATTTATACCACACTACCATAAGTTACTAAACAATCATGGCAGCACAAAATTATTTAAATCTTAAATGACAAATCACTATTGCACTCCCACCCATTTACACAAATACATGAATACCACTGATATCTAGCAATTGAAGTGAATTATAAATACATGTGTTGCAGTCAATCAGGTTGGGATCACCAATTTTTCTTTTTTCCTTTTTCTTTTTTGTCTTTTTTTTGGAGAAGAAAATGGGTATAGAAAAAGAAAGAAGATGTATGGGATCATCAAATCACCAAACCCTGCAATGTAAATCCAGTTCCCAGTGCTAGTAATCAAGTTGTAGAAGCCGCCACCACCACCAAGGCTTTCACTTTCAAGTCTCTTTAAAATTAAAATTACAGCAATAAAAAAAAAAATCTTGGTGGTCTATCTTTAATCATAACTTAAATGTCAATATCAACATCCAAAGGGATTTGTTTCTATAGATCATTAACTTTTTACGACTAAATAAAGCAAGTTACAAAAAGCTAATACGAATTGATATAAACATGATTTCAAGATAATAATGTGATCCCTGGTACTCAAACTCAGAACTAATAGGATAGAGTAATGATATATCTATAATTTATTGATGTATATAAAAAAATATTATAATGGACAAAGCGAGTCACAAAAAGATAATACGAACAGATATACATGTGGTTTCAATAGAACAATGGGGTGCCCTGTACTCAAACCCAGAACTAGTAGTAGAATGGAGTAATAAATAATTTCTTTGTTAAAAAACATGGTTAAAAAATCCCTTTCAGAGTTGTGCTAGCCTTTTTTGTGGCACACAGCTTTCCCTATGTACGTATCTAAAAGCTGGCTCTAATAACAGACATGATTCTAAGAAAGTCGATTACCAAGTTGATTCAACCCTTGCAGAATTAACACTTCCTATGCAAGCATTTCTTTTCTTCTTTTCTTCTTTTCTTCTTTTTTTTTTTGGATAGTTGACTTCCTCATAAGCATTTCAAAGTAGAGATGAACAAACTTTTTTCTTTTCAGCATTTACATTTACATAATTCCATAACCAATTATTCATCACTTGCTAGATCTACAATACAAATAATATTAGAATATCATAAATCCTCCCTCTCTAACCTTCATCAAGTAGAAGAAACACTAGGTGAGATCAAATAAAGAGTTCAACAAAGCATGAACAGAAATACCATTAAGAGCATCTCCAACTACAAATCTCATTTCAACTCCAAATTGACATCTTCTTCATATTTGGGATGGGGCCACACACTTGGAGTTCCAACT
Organism: Tetrastigma voinierianum; assembly: GCA_016808115.1. Classification (NCBI taxonomy): domain Eukaryota; kingdom Viridiplantae; phylum Streptophyta; class Magnoliopsida; order Vitales; family Vitaceae; genus Tetrastigma; species Tetrastigma voinierianum. Next base: position 50,094 of record JAEQBH010003066.1, read on the forward strand.
CTAACCATCAATCTCCATTTTAACTCCAAATCCCAGTATTCATTCTTCAAATCTTTAGTTTATCAAATTAGAATATTTTTAGAAATATGATATATGAAATTTTTTTTTTTTAATTTAAACATAAATATGAATTATATTAAATAAATAAAATCTAATAAATAAAAATATATTAAAACCTAAAAATGCATTTTAAACTAATAAATATTATATTATAGAGCACCATATTACATTAGAAAATAAAACAACATTAATAAAAGCTACATAATAAAATCACATTAACTAAATGATAAAAATACAATATAAAAACTAATGCGGTGATATATCACCTCAATCATTTCCACCGTCATATTGTTAAAATTCTTAAAATATCGTAATTATGGCCTTGATCCACTTGCTTGGGATTTACGAGTCATTTTTTCAATAATCTCAATTTTTTTCCATAATTTATTTTTCTTGTCTTTTACGTTCCAACTCATATTTGTTGCATTCATATTTAGCTTGTAGCATCAACAATTAGTAATGTTTCTCTGACTCCTTGGTCATTTCAATAAACCATTCATCTCTTTTCTTTTCTCCTCTTTTGAATATCTCAATGATTTCGTTATTGTAGCTCTAATTCCTTGTTTCTTGTAGCTCAAATGTATTAGTTTTAGTAAATGATGTACAAAACATCATATGAAGTAATCTCTATGTTCTTTTTTATTTTCAATTTGAAGTTGTATTTTTATTTCCAAGAAATTATTGAATTAGTTAACTAAAATCAAAATGCTTTATATTTACAATATAAATACTCATTATCAGAAATAATAATAAAAAAAAAATATTAAATTATTCAAATTTATTAAAATGGTAATGGAAAATAATTCAAATTTAATAAAATAATAAATAATAAAAATAAACATATCTTAAAAACAAAATATGTTATAAAAATATTATTAAAATAATTATTTTATTATTATGAGAATGGTAATATAATATTAAAATAAAAGGGAAATAATAGTTACTATTCACATCTCCAAATATGGAGATGGAAATGGAGGATGGTTGGAGTGCGTACAAATCTCCAAATATGGAGATGGAGTCAAAAATGGAGAATCGTTGAAGATGCTCTCACGCTTTGTTTTTAACCTATAAAAAAACATGAACAGTATTTCCATATTTATAACTACAGTTCTAACATAAAGAAAGTCCACATATATAAATTTTTTTTTATAAGTAAGAAAGTCCACATATATATTTTATTCGATACAAACTCTTTTTCTTTTCAAGGTTCACTGTGATAATGTGAACTATTCCTACATATATGCAGAAATTAGTTAATACTATAAAATGATGAATTGGCATCCACGTTACAAATGGGACGCCCTAAGACGTCACAAAGTCTCAGTTTAGCCAAAGATCTAAGCACATGAATAACTGGAACCATACGTTGAACTTCCAAATAGCATTATTCATTTTAAATTCATTTTCCAGCATTTGACTCCATACCACAGGAGGGTTTAACAACAATCTTGAAAGACAGCCCAATCACATCACCAATGCCTAAAAATACAAAAAAGTCATACTTACAAAGTAAAAGAACCACCAATCAAATTCACACTATCATATATCATTCCCAAAATCCAAAGCATACAGAGCCTTAGAACTTGAGCAACACTTGACAAGATAAGGTGTTTTTCCTTTTAATGAAGGGTGATACTTGGGTAGATACTGTTTGTAAAAATAGCACCAATGCACTAATCATTTAAAAGTAAAAGGCCATGATGCTTCTATTATATGGGCATAAACAATTCATAAAATTGAAACAAGGACTACATTTTGGCTTACGTCATGCTCATCCCAGAATAAAAAATGAAGGTCTAGAAAGCTCTATTTTCTTTATAGGCTAAAAGCCTGTAATTTATGATACCAGAGAAATACAAAATAACCAGAAATGGTGTAACAAGGGAGGGTAAATAATAATGATAAAATTTGATTAAAGCAAAAATCAATGTTATTGTCTCATCATATGGAAAGACTTGCAATAGCATCATTAGAAATTGAAAGAGGTATCTAAAATAAATATTATTGTCTCATCAAATGGAATAACTTGCAATAGCCTCATCAGAAATTGAATTAGTAGTGAACTCTTTTAAGGAATTCTTTTACAAACTGGAACCTAAGCGGGGTGAAGAATGAGTAGCAAATTCATATCATTAATAGAAAAATATTTTACAGTATCAATATAAGTTGAAAAGATGACTTGATAATGAACTCTTCAAGAATTGACCTCCTTGTCTCAAAGTTGGAACGTGGCATCATGCAATGCTAGAAGCATAGGTGGCAACTCTATAGGGAGTTCTGATGAGTTACACACTGTTAAAGTTGGGAGGCAATTTTGCGATTCAGTCTCTTTTCAGTTATACATTGCCAAAGTAGGGTGGCAATAACAAGCCTTTCACCACATCCCAAACCTAATTCATAAATCAACCCAACCCATTCTAGTTCAATAGGCTTGAGAATCTAAACCGACCATTAACATATACAGAAAAACGAATTCAAGGGGCCTCCATTTCATAACAGCCAATTGGTGTTGGAAAATAGAAAGCACTAAAAATTATAATTAATACTCAAAAGTTTGGTTTCAATTTAAATTTCAATCCGGATTTGATTTGTTTAGGGAGGTTTTTCATAATAAAAATCCATGACCTCTTAGACACTTCTAATTTATTTGCAAATCCAAAAAAAAAAAAAGTCATGATATAATACAAAATAAAATTACTCTAAATAGTACAAAACAAAAAAAATACAATCACTTCCTCCCCCCAACAACTTAAATGTAATTTTCTAGTTTTACAAATAACAGTTATACAATGTCAATTCACAAGCTTTCACAAACCTACAAATTTTTTATTTTCTTATTGAGTGTCACATGATACAAGAACCCAATCTAACCCAACCCAAAATCTTACAAAGCATTACCACAACCCATGTCACTAATGTTTACAAGGAGTTGGTCAATCTAAAAAACAAAAATTTTCGTAAGGAGTAATAAACTCTCAAACTTTCAATCGAGGTCTCACAATGCCCATAAAATTAAACTAATAGGCCATTAGTGATCCCAAGCTCTTTTCTCATTTTCCTTCCGGATATATTCTTTCCAACAAAATCAGAAAAGAAACAAGCAAACAAATAGCAACCAACCAAGGAGGATTGTCAATTTTTATTGGTTTGCAATCATTAGGCATTTATGGGTTTCTCATGCTCACCCAGATGAGGGTGTAAGGTTCATTCCTTCACATTAAAGGTTTCCATCCTATACTTAGAAACCATAATGTAACATTCTTGAACATCACACAAACCATTTAATGTGACATTTCTTGAACGTCACACAAATCAAACACAGAATTTTCATCTATAAGTTTGAAATTTGACATTTTCTACTATGTTTTTAGGTTTTGCTTTTCAATCTTCTACTAGCTAGCTGGGAATCTAGCAAGATCACTACAAGTATTTTACTTCTTTTTTTTTTTTAAACTAGCATGACAGTGTCTCAACCACACTATTTCTTATTCATAAAACACTTTCAAAGGTAACACATTTCTGTTTCACAATTTTAAGGCCATAGTTGATCATTAAAAGTTGTTTCATAATGTCCTCATTCTCCAAACAGACTCTGTTGGGCCTTAACAGGAAAGGCATATCCCACAAATCATAATTGGCTGGATACAACAGGATCATTTCACTGATGTGGAATCAATTTTTCAATCCCTGTACCCTAGTGATTAAGCCTTTATCATTAGCACTAACAAAACAAAGCAAGTAAAGATTTAACAAACTGGAATTCAAGAATAGACTGTGATGTACCATGATATAACCTGCAGTATTTCTCCCATACCTTCTTTTCCTCCATTTTTTTGCGATGTAAAACTCATTAAATGAAAAACCTGCATGCTTCCAAGCTAAAAGCTTAAACCCTGAATTGCTCAAAGATCCAATTGTTCTCATAAGACTTTGCCACTGAACACACCATTCCTTATGAACATATCATATTCTTACAAGTTATAACTTTTAAAAGAAAATAAAGGAACAATCTGTGATTAGTAAGAGGACACCAATTCTTTATGTCTCATGCTCTTACAAGTTATAACTTTTGAAAAAATAAAAAAATAAAGGAACGGTTTGTGATGTGAAAGAGGACACTTTTCCCCCCATTGATAATGGGCATGTCAAACACATGTCAGCAGGACAATTATGCTTACACATGTCAGCAGGACACTTCTGCTTACACGTGTCAGAAACTGGTTTGGAGGCTTATAAATTGTCCACATTTAATCACCTCCAAAGCATGTATTTCACCTTTATGTCACAGAGCCTATTAAGAAGCCGTTCCCTTCTCTTCTATTTTATATTTTCTCAATACTTCACTCTAGGATTTCTTAATTAAAAAGTGAACATACGTGTAAATAAACATTTGAAATATAGTTCATTCATCAGAAAATGGAAACAACCATGTCTAGGATCAAAATTTTGGAATTTTACAGGTCCAGCACCTCATGCCTCATATCCAAATGCAATGTCAAATGTGAATCATGAGTTCATAAGTCATAATAGAACTTACAATCTTGGTTAGGTTTCAACGCAAAATGTTGCATATTGTTTCAATTTTTCAAAAACAAAAATCATGTAGGCGTGCATGTCAGAAACATTAATTTATCAAGACATCTTCTGATCTTCCGTTCACACTCCAAAACATCATTACTTCGCATAAGACATTCTAACCAACTAGAAAGTAGAAACCTGCTTTTTTTTAGTTAAAAATGATACTGAGTCAAACCTGCTCTTATCCCCTACATGACACCTGGAGATGACTTGTGAACCTAACTTAACATCTACGTTTCCTAGAGGCAGGACATCATGCAATTAGTTTCAGGATTCTCTATGTATTCCCTAAGTATGACACTCCCAAAGCTCATGCTTAGCTAAAAAAATGGGTTTATTGACCCACTTTATTTAAGATCTAAAACATAACTAACGCCACTGAATGAGGGGAAGCCCACACCCCAAAACTTCCATAAACTAATCATACTAATAGCATTATACCCCAATTTTGAAAAGCCCTATCTTTCTCAAAGTTTGTTCTCTAACCCAAAGAACCAAGAACTCCAACCCCTAAAAAGAGTACCCCGACATGAAGCACACCCATAGCAGAAGAACACACTCTGCAACGCCAGACAAAGGAATCGATTTCTCCTATTCTTCAAAATATAAAAACAAAAAAATTTCAGTTGCTAGCCCAAGTTTAAACTTCAAACATAAAAATACAAAAATTAGAAAAATAAAATTTAAAAAGAAGCATTCTAGCGTGAAAAGGGTACCGGGTTGTAAATCGGGTAGAAAAGAGACGGAATCTTTGAAAACTATTGAAAGAAAATGACATGGTAAGTGTATTCAAAAAAGTAAAAAAAAAAAAAAAACGCTTACCTCAACAGCGTTCTTTAACAAAAGATCATCTTCAGGTTTCCATGGCGTGATAGGAGCAAGAGCACCTATGTTTTCTGAATCACTGTGTGTGAGTGTCTCCCTCTCTCCCCCTCTACAACAGTGTCTCTCTCAGAGAAGGAGCCATGAAAATACCCAGAAAAAAACGCGGGCTTTTTACACTTTCCAGAAAAAAAAAACCTAATGAATTGAGAGGGAGGACAAAGCTGTTTCCTTCTGAAACATGGACAAGAAGTCGGCCCTCTTTGTTTAGAGTGACGGCCAATTTCATGGACGTTTCATGAAATCAAGGTCTGCTTACGGCGCGTGTCTCCCACATCCGCTGTTGGGTCTTTCGCCCGAGACCTGCAGATTTGTCAGCCGGCCTACGCTTTCCTCTCCTAGTACTACTGACCATTGACCTGCTTCTATGCTGTCTTCCATCCTAAACATTAGTATGTATTTTTAAATACAATTTACTAAACCTTTCCAAAAAAAAAAATACAATTTACTAAATAAATATAAACTATCTCCTTGTAATTATATTTACCTTCGAAACGTATAATTTAAAATTAATAAAATCCGATTTTTTTTTTTTTTAAACGAAGTAAGTGTGTTTAATTGTGAAAGGAATTTAAGATTATAGAAGGAAAATACTAAATACGCTTCATCAGAATCTTGACTTTATAGAACAGTCAAGGCCTTTTAAACTAATAAGGTAATGAAGTGGTTGGCTTGTAATTCTTAATTCAATATCTTTGAGCAAGGAAAATCATGGAATCAGGCCGACAGTGATAAATATTGATAGGTTTTGGTAAAAATATCAATAAATAAAGAAATTATTAGTACATATTTAAATAAGTGTAAACCTTCGAATATATAATTCGATTTCGTATGAAATAATTATGTTTTGAGTGATAGCATGTCTGCAGCTAAATTAAGGGTATTATTATAGACCAGCATATATAATTTCTAAACCATACTTATAAATGGCATCTTCAAAACATAACATTTTAGCAATATAAATCCTTCAAATAAAAATTTACAAACATTCAATTCCAAAACAATAAAAGAGTCCAATAATTTTAAGTCTTCCAACAAAATATTTTTATTTCTCAATTCTCATATTTGTTTACCCTAACATCACTTCTCGGTAAGTTTTAAGGTACCTGAAAATGATCATCAAAAAAGAGTGAGCTTAAAGCCCAATAAATAATTTTAATACATTTTCATGGATCAATACCTTAAAATTTTCAAAATTTGAGATATAACATATTTTTCTTTTCCTAAAAAATCCCATAAAATCCTTGAATACAATAAAATAAGAGATAAATATATGTGTGTATTCATTACATGTTGTATTTCTCAAACAATTCTATATCATAATTGATCCGCCCAAAAAATTAAAAAAAAAAAAAAAAACAATAAACTCGTGATTTTCAAAAGTATTTCAAATAAAATATCAATTATTATAACTTAGTTAGCATGCGCCCCAGAAAGAATCTGCTAGTTGTTTTACTGGCATGTTTAATTTTGTAGCATAAATTAAAATTTTAAGTAAGTGCTTGCGAAAATATGAGAAAACAAGCTAGGAAGTTGTACAGATTATAAGGGCAAAAGTGTGATTTGCCAAAGGGATATCAAATATATATGAATTAATAAGATTAGAGGCTAAAGTATGAATAATAAGAGTTTAATGTAATTAATGGAAGTTGGGGGATTAAAAATAATTTAAAAACCGCTTATTATGCAAAAGAGGTGTGGAGACCAAAAATGTTTTGGTCTCGAACCTACAGGAGGAGGAGGAAAAGGAAGGAGAAGAAGAGAAAGAAGAAGAAGAGAGGAAGGAGGGGAGCAAATCGAGGTATGGATGCTTGCCTTTGGTATGGAAGCTTGTGATTTTCATATGGAAGCTATATGGTTTGTATGGAATTCTTGTCTAATTGTATGGATTGGAGATTGCTCCAAACCTAGGGTTGTTAGGATTACATCCTAACGAAGTACCGTGTAGTAAGTGCTAAAATTCTAAATAGCACAAGATCGGTATGGCTCCCTCATTTTGAGGAGGGATCCATGGAAATTGTGTTGAGGTTTACCACAAACCCTACATAACCTTTATAATTGGTTTATATGTGGTTCAACCCATAATATAGTTGTTTTGGGAAGTATTAAGCTGATGGGTTTTGGTCTAGGAGGATAAGGCATGAAAAATGGGTGAAAATACCCGTGGGCGCTTTAGAAAGTCTACGGTAGGACTTAAGAATCACCAGTAGAATATAGCCCCTCTTTGGTCATTTTTGGCTGAGTCTCAGGTAGGACCCAAGTCCTCTGGAAATTGGGACTACTAATTCCCCGGTTTTGACCAGTTTTCGTATTTTGAGCGTAACTTGCATTTCTTACCGATTTGAGTGATTCAAGTGGCCAAATAAAATGAGCTTCAAGGAGAACCAAACCTATTTTATAGGTATCTCCAAATTCTGACTCAGATAGCCCAAAATTTCACCCCAAGTGAAATTTTATGTAAGCCATTTCTGCATCCGTTAATCCTAGATTAGTCCGAGTTGTTTCGGACGTAGCAGAGTTTCGATTCTCCGAATGGGAGGTGATTCAGTTGGAATAGAACCCTTAACCTTAAATTTAAAATCGTACAAAGATCAGTGCCAAATATCAGAAACAAGGCACTGGAAAATAAACTGTGCAATGCGTACTGTTAAAGTCGATGCCAAACTAGTTGCATGAAAATGCCATAACTTTAGTTTGGATGATCATATTGGATTGATTCTAATTCCTGAGTAAAGTAGATTTAGAGGAAGAGAATAAAATACATGATTAAAGGTGTAGGTGCCATGCGTCATACCTTACATTGATATATGAAATACGATACATCATGAACACGTAATGTAACAGAAATACCATATTCTAAAACAGTAAATTCTGAACTCATATAATTATAAAAATACCTGAGATCAGTTATTAGTGACCTGCCTGCTGATTAGTATAGGTATACCGGTAGTGCCGCCTCTGAATGTGCCCGGTACTCACGGTAGTGCTCCGGCACTCTGATTAGTACTTGGTACTCACATTTAGTGCTCGTAGCTCACTGATTGAACGCAGTCTGTGTTAAATCTTCAGTGATCCCAGTTAATGCCAGTACTCTGACCAATTAACTCACGGCACTCACGATTAGTACTTGGTGCTCACGTGCATTAAGTGCTCGTATCATCTTCAGTCAAATCTTGGCGCTCGTTACACAGTGTGCTATGGCACTCAGGTTCTGTGTGCCGTCCTGGCTTTTCCGTGCGCGCATAATATCTTTGGATATTAATATGATGTATCTTTACACGTTTATTAATCTTGTTGGTATCCCGATGTTATATTGATATGTCGAAGAATAAACAAGAGGAAATTATGGTGGTCGTTACGATGCATGTCGTACGGGTGATGCGAGATAAGAGTAGCTCTTTGCAACTCCTCTGGGGAGACTGAATAAACATATAAGTCTGTAATATAATATACGTCGATGGAGTACCTACGGGTACTTCGTATAATGAACTGTAGTGACACTGGTGCTTTTATATAGAATAATAAATTAGTTGTAGGCATGGCGTCAGTGATAAGCATAATTACTTGTATAAGTCCATTATCGATGCATGAAATTTTGATACATTATTGTTATATGCTTTTATGGCGAGTACACATATTGTATATGTTTCCCACTAAAGCGTAAAGCAGCACGGGTTCATCAGTGTAGAGTGGGAGAAGGCGTCAGGAACTTCGCATTTCTAGGCCAACACCGCAGTAGGGGTTCATCCTTTGTGGGTTCCGCACTGATCGATGGTTGTAATTGTATAGTTTTGAATATGTAAATGGGACTTGGTACTTTGTATATCGTGTAAACACCACTACGGGTGTAGTTTCTTTAGACGTTTGTATGATTTTGATATATTACTTATCATTGGATATACCAATGTCTAATTATTAGGTAAAGTCTGATATCTGTATGTGGTCTCGCGATCTGGACTCGGTTCGGATCAGATCTGATACGATTGGTGGGAATCGGGGCGTGACAGTTGATATCGAGCCTAGGTTTGGCGTTTACGGAAGTGTTTGGATTTGCCGATGCACCTGGTGTGTTGGCCTAATCTCGGATGTCTTTGATTCTGTTTATTGTCTAGAATGGGTCACACCAGGCTATTGATGAAGCGGTTGGCGTCAATCCTTTGGATCCATCACTTCAGGTCGTCCAGTCGCTTGATGAATGAAAATGCTCTTCCATTGAAGCATTGGTAAAAAGTCTCTCGGGATATGGCAAGGGTCTCGATCGACTCACGCTCCACGAGCTCCTAGTGATGCAATACGAGCATGGAGTGGAAGAATTCACGTAAATGCAAGTATGGAAGAATCGGAATAAAATAGAGTTTTGGCAGAAAAACTTGAAAGGGTATTAGATGAAGCAGAAATGTCCGGTGGACCAAAAGAAAGGTCACATGTGCGGTTTCATTCTTGCAGAGTCTCGACTTATGGTAGTGTTTGGTTTTTGAAATCCGCTAATCGGATCCGGTTACATGGGACGCCGTTCACCAGGAGTTGTCAGTATGTCCTTGATGATTACAAAGGAGTCAAAATGGAAGAAATTCTTGACTCTAAGGCAGGAAAATAGCGGTGGCGAATATGAGAAAGAATTCGGCCGTCGGTAAATATGCACCGGAATCAGTCGCCACGGAAAAATTGGTGTGGACAATTGAGGCCTTCATGTGAATCTATCAAAGGTACCTCACGGTACATTACTTCGTTACAATCATCGATTTTATCGGTGGTGCGGTGGCTGTAAAAAGTGAAATACGAAATGAAGAGTCGAAAGAAAGAAGAAAAGTTCTCAAGAGGGGTTCCTCTTTGGGAAAAGACCTAGAGAGTCACAAGTTGATCGATGCGAGGTCCATTCTGAGGGTAGGAGTCAGGACCTATCATGACACAAAGTTCCGGTCGAGCATCTCAAGTGAATGAGAGAACCCCGGTATGCCCACATTGCCACAAGTATCATAGAGTGGTATTTGGAGACGGAAGTGGCGGAGGTTGTTTTTCGTGTGGGAGTACCGAGGCACGTGTATTTGTCAGCGAGGATTAGGAGTTCTAGAGGAAATCCTCGAGAGTGGTAGGAGGGTGCATGTACTCACGGACTGGAGTAAGGTGAGGGCGGGAGACATGGCTCACAAGGTAGAGGTAATGCTTACGAGGCGATGCGTCGTCCTGCTACTCTGACACGGGCTTATGCGATGAGGCTCGAAGATCGGACGTACCGGGGGTTATTGCGGGTACATTCCTCTCTTTGATATTGATTTGTATGCTTTAATTGATCGGGCTCTACACATTCCATATATATGCATAGAACAATGACGATAAACTACACGGTGGTGTTAGATTATGACACACTTGTTACAAGTCCTCTGGGACACAGTGTTAGAGTCAACCGTGTGTATAAGAATTGTCCCTTAATGGTCCATGTTAGGGAATTCTCGGTTGATCTAATTGCTTTGCCTTTTCATGAGTTTGATTTGATCTTGGGAATGGATTGGTTATCGAACATCAGGCCATGATCATTGTGATAAGAAAAGTTTTGCTTAAATGTCGACACATCGAAGTAACCATACAAAGGTATCCGATCTGAATCCGTCATAGAAAATTATATCGGCTGGCTTAGGCGTTTTAGAAAAGATTATGAAGCCTTTTTTGGCTTTGATTCTTGACTCGAAGAACAAGTAAATTTAGAAAATATTCTGTGATTAGGGGAGTTTCTTTGGCGGTGTTTCCCGAAGAGTTAAGGTACCACGAGCGAAGTAGATCTCTATTGAAGTTGTTCGAGGGCGACTCCTATTTCAAGGGCACCTTACGTATGGCTCAGCGGAACTAAAAGGAGATTGAAGACTCAACTACGAGAGCTATTGGATAAGGGTTTCGTTCGACCTGATCATTTCGCAGTAAGTGCGCGGTTTTATTTGTTAAGAAGATGGCACTTTCAGATGTGCATTGATTACGGCAAATAAATAAAATGTGATTAAGAATAAGTACCCGTTGCCGACAGAAAGATTTATTTGATCAATTGAGAGGAGCAAGTGTCTTCTCGAAGATAGACTACGATCCGGGATATTATCAACCGTGTAAAAGAAGTTGATGTCCAACTTGACTTCAGGGCAGATTATGGCCCACTATGAGTTTTTAGTAATGCCATTTGGGTTGACGAATGCTCCGGCTGCGTTTATGGACTTGATGAATAGGGTTTTCACGCCTATTTGGATCCAATTTGTTGTGGTATTTATTGATGATATCTTGGTGTATTCTAAAGATGCCGGGAACATAGACACCATGTGAGGATGATAGTGCAAACTTTGAGAGAGAATCGGTTGTTTGCCAAATTAAATAAATGTGATTTTGGCTTAAGGAAGTGTCATTCCTAGGCCATGTGTATCTGACGGTATTAAGTGGATCCATAAATCGGAAGCGGTGTGAATTGGCAACCTCCTCGGAACATACTTAGAGATAAAGAAGTTTCTTAGGCTTAACGAGGTTATTGTAGATTTGTACAAGGCTTTTCGGTTATAGCATCCTCACTTCTGAGATTACTCCCGGGAAAGGTAGTGGCCCCAGGATGATAAGTGCCAATCCAGTTTGAAAAATTAAAAGAAATGCGGGTTGAAGCACGGTGTTGATTGACCTACGCCCGGGTAGGGATTACACGATTATCTGATGATGCTTCGAGGATAGGTTTGGGATGCGTATTGATGCGGGATGGGAAAGTGGTGGCTTATGCTTCGGGCAATTGAAGCCGCATGAAACTATCCCACATGATTTAGGGTGTAATTTATGGTATTCTTTGAAAATTTGGAGACACTATTTGTATGGAGAAAAATGTAGATTTTCTTGATCATAAAGTCACGAAATATTTGCTAACAAAGGATTTGAACTTGAAACCTTGTCGGTGGTTGGAATTGTTGAAAGACTAATTTGTATAATTGATTACCACCGGGAAAGCAAATGTTGTATGAGATGCCTTGAAGTAGGAAATTCGATTTACAACACGACCTTAGAAGATTATGATTGGAGATTTGCACCAGTGGAGCCTTGTTGGCTCAATTGAATGTGATCTGGGATTTAAGACAAATGATAGTGAATGCTTTCGAAAAATGATGACAAGTTACAAGAATTGGCTCGGTGGTCGATCTTGGAGACAAGGCCAGTTTTTCCATAGATGGAAGTGGGAGGGGTTGTTGTGAGAGCAGTTATGTGTCTGAATGATGATGGAATTGAAAAGAAAATATTATGTAGAGAAGCCAATCTTTGTTTTTACCATGCATCCACGGAAGTAGTAAAATGTACCGGGGATCTGAAAGCAGTCCCTCTTTGGTGGCGAGGGATGAAAAAGGATATTGTGGTATGTGGCTAAGTATTAAAATTATGATGATAAAGGCCCGAACACGAAGTACCATCGGTTTATTGAATCCTTCAATTCCCGATGGAAGTGGGATAACATAACTATGGATTTCGTGTCTGGTTTCCCCTCACCCAAAAGAAACATGATGCAATGCGGGTAATAATTAAAGACCAGAATGACCAGAATACGCTCACTTTATACCAATTCGACTTGACTTCTCCATGGATCGTTTAAGCGGTTCTTTATATGAATAAATTGTTACTGAATTACATGGCATTCATTATCGATAGTGTCCGGCCAGCGATCCTCGATTCACGTCGAGTTTTGGAAAGAAAAGGGGATTCTGATCGGCTTTTAGTGCAGTTGAATTTTATGCGCTGTCTAAGTGATGAATGATCTGAAGAATGATCGGTATTAGAAGACATGCTTGAGTACGTGTATTAGTTTTCCGGAAGTTGGATAGACCCGTTCACTCATAGGTTGCACCTACTAACCTTGATTATCAATCCGATGTGTATGGCCCCGTGAAGCTCTGTATGGGCGATGTAGAACCCTACGTGTTGGATAGAGATGAATGAGCATGAGATTATTGGTCACGAATTAGTAAAGACACGGAAGAAAAAGTTACGGATTATTCGGCGGAGATTAAATTGCTGTGACCAGTGAGTCTTATATTCATTGAAGAAAAGATATAGAGTGTATTAGGAGATAAAAGTGTTTTAAAAGTGTCTCAGGTGGAAAGATACTCGTTTTGGAAGGAAAGGGAAACTGAGTCCACGATTCATTTGGCCGCCTTGATTTTGGGAAAGAAGTTAGGGACCCCGTGGCGTGCGGTTTGGCACTCCTGAGTTATTGATACATGATCTTATTCCATGTGTCTATGCTTGATATGGGCGTCATCGTTCACGACCCATTGCATATTGCGAGTTCAAGATATACAAAATCTTAGAAGATTTCACCTTGAGTGAAGAAATGAAAGCTATTCTAGATGGAAGTGAAATAAGACGGTTAAGCTTCCACTGGTAAAAGTGCTTCGCAACATCATGGTAATGGAAGCATAAATACGGGAAACTAGACCGAAGTTAATGAGGGCACAAGACCCTCATTTACTGTAATTTCGAGGGATCTAAATTTATTTTAAGGGGGATGAATCAGAATACCTTTAAAGATACCCTAGTTGTTTTCAAATATGTTTAGGTATTTTGTAGATAAATTAAAATTTTCAGAAATTAATCATAAAATATGGAAACTTAGAAACCCTAAGTCAGATAAATTATAAGGGCAAAAGTGTGATTTGCCAAAAGGGATATCAAATATATGAATTAATAAGATTAGAGGCTAAAGTATGAATAATAAGAGTTTAATGTAATTAATGGAAGTCGGGGATTAAAAGAAAATAATTTAAAACCCTTATTATAGGATAGTGGAGACCAAAATGTATTGAAGCCCCAAACAAGAAGCCTACTGGAGGAGGAGGAAAAATAAGGAGAAGAAGAGAAAGAAGAAGAAGAGGAAGGAGGAGCAACCATGTAATGGATGCTTGCCTTGGTATGGAGCTTGTGATTTTCATATGAACTATATGGTTTGTATGGAATTTCAGTTCAATCTGTATGGTTAGGATCGCTCCAAACCCAGTGGTTGTTAGGGATTACATCCTAACCAAAATTTTCGTGAAAGTAGGAGTGCAAAATTCTAAATAGCACAAGATCGTGATGAAAACCCTCATTTTGAGTGAGGGATCCATGGAAATTGTGTTAGGTTTACTACAGCTAAACCCTACATAACCTTTATAATTGGTTTATATATGGGTTATAACCCATAATATAGTTGTTTTTAGGGAAGCATTCATGATAGGTTTTTGGTCTAAGGAGGATAAGGCATGAAAATGGGGTGAAAATACCCATTCCGGGCGCCGAGGGAATCCTACCGGTAGGACTTAAAGTCCTACCCTGTGAGGAATATCAAGCATCGGTCATTTTTGGCCAAGTCCTGCTCTGTAGACTTAAAGTCCCACCAATAGGATCACTACCTCAGTTCCCGCCAATTCGCTTGATTCTTTTGGGCCATAACTTGTTTTATTCTTACCCGATTTGAGCTGGGATTCATGGCCAAATAAAATAGACTTCAAGGAGAACTAAACCTATTTTATAGGTATCTCCAAATTCTGACCTAGATAGCCCAAAATTTCACCCCAAGTGAGGCTATGTGCAAGCCCCTGCATTTCCTTGCATCCGTTAATCCTAGAGTAGTCCGAGTTGTTTCTACGTATCCCAGCTCGTGTTCGAATGGGGTGATTCCAGTTGGAATAGAAACCCTTTAGCACCTTAAATTTAAAATCGTGACAAAGATCCATAGAAAGTGCCAAATATCAAACAAGGCACTGGAAAATAAATATTGCAATCTGTACTTAAAGCCCAGAACCGACTAGTCAAGTATGAAAATGCCATAACTTTAGTTTGATGATCCAATTGATTGATTCCACCTCGGGTAAGTAGATTTAGAGAAGAATAAGAATACATGATTAAGGTGTGATTATATACGCATCATACCTTACCCGTATATGAAATACGATCTCATTATGAACACATAATGTGGCTAAGAATGCCATTCTAAAATGCAAATTTCGAACCTATATAATTATAAAAATACCCGAGATCTAGCTATTAATCGACATAGCACTTCTGCCCCGATTAGTGTCACTTCTCGGGCACTCAAGAAGGTCCTAAGACTCGAATAGTACTTCTGAGACTCGCTAGTGCTCCCAAGACTCGAATAGCACTTCCCAGACCCTAGCGTCCAAGACTTCGATTAGTACTCAGACTCAGTCCCAAGACTCGATTAGCACTCTGCACTGCAGCCCGCACCCCGACCAGGCACTCGGTACCCCCGTCTCGTTGTCGCACGCATCTCCGTCCTCGCTATGCCACAGACTCGTTCGATTAGTGCTATGGCACTCCTGGCTCAGATTCTCGGAAATCCTCGCTTTTCCGCATCAGATAATATCTTTTGGATATTATTATGATGTGTCTTACACGCTTATTAGTACTGGTCCTGTATCCCAAGAATTATAAGGATAATAATCAAGAATAAACAAGAGGAAATTATGGTGAATCGTTCCTGATCCAGAATACGACAGGTAATTCGAATAAAGAGGCTCAGAATTCTACTGAGACCCAATAAACATATAAGTCCTCAGAATATAACATACGTCCTAGTACCCAATGGGTATCAGATAATGAACTCCAGTACCTCCACGTGTACTTTTATATATAAGAATAAGCATAAGTCCGCTTGTAGGCATAAGTCCGTGATAAGCATAATTACTAGATATAAGTCCATTATCTCAATGCATGAAATTTTATAATTAAGTATTGTTATATGCTTTTATAACTCGAGTACACACATATTGTATATATGAGCTCTAATAAGCCGTAAAGCTTAGCACGGGTTTTTAATCCGTGTAGGTACGTGAGAAGACGTCCGAGAACTTCCGTGACTCTTCAGGCCAACACTCCAGCAGGGGTCTACTTCACCGTAGGTTCCGCACTGAACAAGAATTTGTAATTGTATAGTTTTTGAATATGTAAATGGACTTGGTACTGTGGTATATATCTCGACACTCAGAAACACCACGTGGTAGCGCCTTTTATTTGGACGCTTGTATATGATTTGATATATTATATTCGATATACCAATGTTCAATTATCTGCAAAGAGTCCCAAGATATATATGGTCTCGTCCTGACTGTCTGATCCACACTCGCTCCGTTTGAATCGACGTGACATTAATTTATGATCATTTTGTCAACTACTAGAACTCATTGACTGAGACCATATTTGTCAAGTTTATACTAATTGACACGGATCATATTTATCAAGTTTATATCAATTGACATGGATCATATAAACCAAAATAAAATATTTTTTCATGTTTCTAATTTTCCAATAACACAAAAGCATATCTCCATAACTTCCAATCTTTGCCGTAAATATTCTAAAATATATTTTCCATACAAAACACATATTTGTTAAATGCATGTGATTTAAATAACTAGAAATTTCCAAAACTCATATCCACATATACTAACAAAATATTTTGTTTGATATGAAAAGTTACATTAATCTTTCTTACCCGGTATTCCAAAATACTAGCAAAAACCAAGAAGTCTCAAGGAGTCACAAATCACCTGAATAATATGAGTAACATCCTATTAAACAAAAATAATAATAATTTCATAATTTTCTTTTATAGGAACCAAATATTTAAATCTAAATCTCAAAATTTATTTAGCTTCTGAGAATTTCAAATAAATTATACAATTTTCCACAAGAGTCTCAACATCACCTACTTTCCAATTCTATCAATTTCTTAAATCCAAAAAATTATGGATTTTACCATAAAACATGGTTTTTTGTTGAAATTCTAAAAAAATTTATGAACAAGTGGTTCTTTGTAACTTGCAGGAAATCCTCTAAGGTTTCAAATCAAAAGTTTACTAATCCAAAAACTACCAAAATACATCAAATACAAATTCTCAAACAAATTTCTAAATATCATATATTTCCTACATTCCTAGGGTTTCATACTTGAAAGTTTAGGTAATCTTAGGTTTTCAAATATAAGTTTCCAATAATAAGAATTTGCCCAAATACATTAAACATCAAACTTTAATCAAGTTTCTTCGCCATGTACATCCTAATCACTTATAGGGTTTCCTATTTTCAAGTTTTAAAAAACTCTAGGCTTGTAAATCTAAACATTTGAAAATCTTAACTACTAAGTATCAAGAGTGAAAAAGAATACTTATTTGGAGTTTATGTTTCTTGAAGCTTGAAGTCACTCTTTGAAACCCCATCTGTCTCTCATCTCCTCGGTAGTATTAAAAACGACGTAAGAAGGCTAGGATCGTTGGTAGGAAAATCTCATTATAGAAAAACATTCATATATTAATCAAGAGCCCCTCCCAACATTGAGAAATTGCAACCCCTCTTATTTTTTTTTATTTTTTTATTATGGGTATTATAGGTAATATTTAGATACTATTTTAATAAAATATACTAATTATCTTAATAATCATGGGCACTACCATAATTAATAGTGTCATATATAGGCATGGCAATTTGCCCTGACCTCCGCGCCTAACGGCCTCCCTAACGAGCGCTGTGGATTCCCCGCATAACTGTCAAGGGTAGGGTCGGGAATATCTCGCCCCGCTTATATATATATATATATATATATATATATATATATATATATATATATATATATATATATATATATATATATATATATATATATATAATTATTATTTGTTTTTACTTTTTATGCTAAAGTCAAGAAATGAAAATATGGGTCAACCCATTAATGCAACCTCTGTCCTTACGCCTCCTTAACCCCTTCCCTTCCCTTCCCCATCTTCCTCCTCCCTTGTTTTCTCTTTCTCCTCCCCATTACTCGTTTTCCTCTACCTTCCTAACCCCCACAATACGCCTTATTTTATTGTCTCTGTAAGTCCTTTCTCTCTCTCTCTCTCTCTCTCTCTCTCTCTCTCTCCTTTCATATATATATAATTTTCCTTTTCTTTTTCATTTTTTCGCCCCTAGTTTTTCTACACAGAACTACAAATCGGTCGGTGCATTTCCTGTCGATTGTTTTATTCAGATTTTAGGGGCTTCATTTGTATGGAAAATTATCTAAGCTTTTGACTCAAAATCTTTCATTTATTTGGATTCTTAAATCACGGGTTTTTTTTTTTTTTTTTTTGAGAAATGGATGTTCTTGTACGCGGTTTTTGGATCTTTATTTGTTATACCTCTATGTTTGGTTGCTGAGAAAGCGAAGAAATACGGAAGAGGGGGAGTTCTCATCTGTTATTTTTATGGGAAACCCTTTATTTGTCGATTGTGATGGTTGACCCTCTTTCACTTTCAGCCTATCTACTCTTTCTCTTCAGTCTTCACTTTGTCTCTCGTCTCTCAAAGACTCAATCTCCTCCTCACTTCATTCTCTCTCATCGGTCATCTCTCATATTCTCTACTTCTCAAATCTCACTTCACTTTGTCTCTCATCTCTCATCTTCAGATCTTCTCACGAGCCACATCACCAACACCAGCAACAGCTTGCCAGCGACCAGCCTACGGCCTCCCCTTCTCCTCGTCAAGCAAGCCTAGGCGCCGTGCACCAATTAGAAGATTCAGAACAAGCCTCCAACCTTCTCTTCCTCTCTCACTCACAACAGCTAAGCCTCCTCAACACATCCTCAAAATGATAGGTTTGGTTTGGATTTGGAATTATCGCTGGAATTTTAGATGTAAAACTTGCTGGAATTATTACTTAATTCTAATTGTACAAAACATACAGAAATTGAATGCCCGGATTTGAAATCTACACTAACTAGTTGATATGGTATTTAATTTCTCATATATGTTCGGAGCTGAGAAAAATAAAAATGAACATGTGGTGACTTTATGGAATTTTGGTTTTTTATGTTTTTATGGCTTTTTCTCTAATTTGTGTTCATTTTATGGACTTTAAAGCTCTCTAGTCTTCTAATCTCTTTACATTTTATTATTTTTTAGATTTAAGTAAGTTTGAAGATGCCTCAATTAATTCACCTTCAGTTCGAAGTGCCCAGGATAGTATTAATTATGAAGAATTACCAACTCCGGTAAATTCAAACCAAACTTCTTCTTCTGTAGATTTGTGTGTTGACCTAGTTAGAGTTGGAAAAAGAAAATTAACTTCTATAGTGTGAAACCACTATAAAAAACAAAGAATTGATGGGGTAGACAAGGCTATTTGTAATTATTGTGAGAAAAAATTAGATGGTGAAAGTAAGAATGGGACAAAACATCTACATGATCATTTTAATAGATGTCCTTTTCGAAAACAAAGAGATATTAAGCAAGCAATTTTGAATCCTAGAAAAGAAGCTAGTAGAAAGTTATCGCTTAGTACATATACTTTTGATTAAGAAAATGCTAGAAAGGATCTTGCAAGTATGATTGTTTTACATGAATATCCTCTTTCGATGGTTGACTATGTTGGCTTTAGAAATACTTCCAATACCTCAATCATTGTTTAAAATGGTTTCTCGAAATACTATCAATAATGATATATTGAAAATTTATGATTATGAGAAATAAAAAACAATGGATTTGTTGGGTGATAATAGAAGTAGAATTGTAATCACCACTGACATGTGGACTTCTAATCAAAAGAAAGGCTTTATGGTGGTTACAGCGCACTTCATAGATGATTCTTGAGCATTGTGGGTACAGCCCGCAGCCAAATTTCTACCATTCACTGTGCTCAAACACCTTTACCCAAGCAGCCAGCCCAAGATTACCTTCCAAATTGCTCACGGATGCAACACCTGACTTATCCTCTTCCTAAATGAGCCATATCTAAGAATACGGCCAACTAATTATTACCCGATCGATCTCCCGCCTAAAGACGCCCCCACCACCTCCACCACCACATACACACATAACTCGGCTGAGGTAGTCAAATACTTCTAAGGCATGTTGCAAATTAACTCGACCATCAAAAAAGGAAGAGTAGGTCATGAAGCGCAAAGAACACTTTTTCCCCCTTCCGTTTTGGAAGGAAATCATCCACTTTCCATGGAAATCGAATCATCTTCCTCCTCCATAAAGGAAGGAGGAATGACAATAAGGAAGGTACGACATTCTTTACTGAAAAAGATTTACTCTTTTACTCTCCGTGATTCCCCCGATTCGACTTATGATTGAGAGGCGACGGGCACACCACCGCTGCTTTCTGTTTGTTTTGAAGGTGTACATGTTGCGTTAATGTCCCGGACGCATCCAACGACCGTAGTAAAATCTGTGAGACTACAATCGCGCCATCAATGGGAATGACAAAGCAAGAAATCTCATCGGCGATTTGCAAGGGCTTGGCTACATCCGTTTTCAAGTGATCTCCCATCCCTCAAAGCTTTGGTAGTTCTTGATCACTCCACTAACCGTCGGGTTTTGTCACCATGACCAACAATCCAGTAAACTAGTCTCCGAAGACCAGCCTTCACTGCGTCGATACGGAGGCAAAGCAGAGGGAACAAGCCGACGTATGGTCGACCATGAGCCGCGGCCGACCATCCGCAGCAAGAAAACATCGTCGCGCTTGTATGGAAGGCTAATGTGATCAAATGCATGACTGAGTAGCCACCCACGCCCATTAAACAAAATAAAGGCAAGAAGCCTATCCCCGCTAGACGACAAATGACACAAGCAGCCGATGACGAAGATCTTCGCGTACCCCCGTCTGCATTTGCCACTCCAAAGAACAATGTGGAGGCCGAAAGTCACAAGAGGCCCCCACGCCGTCCCAACCGGGTCCGCTGGCATGCCTCGCCAAGCGGAGAATTCAAGTGTGAGAAAGGAGGTAGTCAAGCACGCCCGAAACATACCCACGCGGGCGCGCACGCAACACTATCACTTCCATCTCGGCATCCCACCTTCTGAGTCGCATCACTCGTGATATCGCACCTACCGCTGTCCAGGGCCTCGAGGACATGTCATCGTCCTCACTAGGTCACATCTCAGTCACTTAGCCCTCCCACGCTTATTTTCACACATACCGCCGTTTGTCATGTATGATGGCTCCACTAACCCGTACGACCACATGCTACACTTTAACCAAGAGATTCCTTGAAGCGAGGAATGACCGCCTTCTCGTGCAAAGTGTCTTCGCCACTCAAGAGATTCAACACTCGCTCCAAGTTCCATAAATTCCCGAGGATCCATCACCTCATTCAAAGGAGTCAGGTCGATTCATTTCCCAAAGACTTATGTTTGGTCCAACAAAGGAAACATCACCACTACAAACCATCTTCGCCGGACGATGAATCTATCCGGATTTCACTGTAAGATTCGACAAGTCATTCCAACAAATCGATGCATACAACATGGATGCGATCCTCCAGAACTTTCGAATAAGCTTTAGGTCGATTATACCTTTCTTCCAATCACTATCTTTGGATCCGCCTACAACAATGGAAGAACTATACAGACGGGTGAACAAATACTTACCGAAGACAATATCCGGCAAATTCTCCCAACAGTAAATGAGATTACCACCCAAAATAGCCAATGGCCACAAAGGCAGCCCGAGCAGAGGGCGAGCCAGAGGAACTAGAAGAGCCCTAGAGCAAATAAGAGAAAGAGGAAACCTCCCCGCCCCACCCTCCGAACATCTCCTACATGCACTCCTCCTCTCATCCAGAACACCTCGACTTTAAATGCTACAGACTAACTGGGGCCGATCCCGAGCAACACAATCAATCTCTGAGGTGCGACATACCACAAGGACTACGGCAAGGAAACTAATCATGTTGAACTCAAGTTCCGCTGAGAAACTACTACGGCCGGCCAACTCAAAAGATATATTCTGAGCCACTGAGAATAGAAACCGCTCCAAGATTTGAAAGAATAAATGCAAATTAAAGCTCCCGTCCGAACCCCGGCTCACCATCAATTACATATTGGGTGGGCCGGCCGATGACTAGTATCAATCCAAGCTCAGAGGAGAAAGTTGCTACGAGCAACCATAGTCTCGAGCCCCGTGAACACCACGGCATATTCCTGGATGGGCCGGCAGAGCAATACACCATTGACAGCCCATATCCTTTCCTCCTATTAACCCATCCAAGGTCATTACTCCACACCACGGCGCACTTGTGCTTATTTTATGCATTAACAATTTTGATGCACAGAGTGCTCATGATTAATCGCGCCGCGATCGACCGTTATGTTCTTCCCACTTCAGCAGATGGAAAGTTCCACTGAAGCCTGGCCGACTAGTAGAATTTTGTTCGTGATTTAATGGGGCAACCACGCTAACCATAGGTGATATTACTTCCCCGCCAAGGCAAAATGGGTTATTCAGCCAAGTCTTATTTTCGCCTGTTGAAGACTCAAATATAATGCCATCTTGGTCAAGCCTCGCCGCACGCCATGAAAGCAAGGCTCTCAACCCACCATCAAATCAATTATCTAACCAAGCCTGACAAATCGACTTCCGAGTAATACAATTAGCAGCCCACCAATGCTATCAGCTGTCGGTACAAGAACGTGAGAAATGTGAAAGCTCCAACAATCCGGCCTTTGAGACCCAGTTCCTAGAATAGCAACCGCCACCGCTACTCAGAAAGCCTGGAGGATAAACAATCGCATGGATCCCTGGAATCAAATACTGGGTGGGCCTGGAGTAAACACATTTACGCTACCCCTCCCCATCCAGAGGAGAAAGAACGATTGCGGCAGGTTTTGCTTTGTAACATCGATGTATTCGCCACCCAGCCGACATGATCGCATTAGCCCCGCATGCTTCTATAAGTCAATGTCATCTCGCCTCACAAACACTAGGATAAGAGTAAGGTGTTTCTACCTCGACTCGCTATCAGTTATTCAGCCGTAAGTAGATAACCTTGGTGCAGTCTGGCTGAGAAATCAAGTACCTAATGGTCACACGGCGGTGGTACTAAGAAAGGTGGGTAAAATGGAGAGTACGTGTGTATCGTATACCGATCTCAATGACGATGCCCTAAAGATAGCTCTTCCTTTACCCCGCATACTGATTCGTCGACACACAAAAAGGAATGTTGTCGCTTCTCGATGCTCTCTCTCGGGATACCATCAAATCCCTATGTAATCATTAACGCGTAGAAAACATCATTTATCACCCCACATGGACTCTTATGCTATGATGTAATGCCGTTTGGATTAAAGAATGTCGGGGCAACTTATCAGAGACTAATGACCAAGGTGTTCAGACCACTGCTAGGCAAAACCATAGAGGTATACATTGATGATATGTTTGTAAAGTCCAAGGAGCGCCCGGACCACGCTACACATCTACAAGAAGCTTTTGAACTCCTCAAGGCATACGATATGAAACTCAACCCCTCAAAATGCGCCTTTGGGGTTAGTGCGGGCTAGTTCCTAGGTTTCATGGTGACCCGGAGGGGGATAGAAGCCAACCTTTGCTCAAACAAGGCTATCCCCAGAACTCGGTCCCACCCTAGAAAAAGGGGCACAACAAATTGACAGCCACCAGCCACCCTAGCATAGCTCATCCCCTGGGCTCAATCGACACCGTCTAAAACCATTCTTCGCCACCCTCAAGGGGGCCAACCGGGCCGAATGGAATGAGGAGTGTGATCAGGCCTTTATAGCAATCAAACAATATCTAGCGGAACCTCTAGTCCTCGCTAGCCCTGGAGTCGACGAGACACTTTTTGTATATTTAGCAATCTTTGATGTCGTTGTGAGTGCCGCCCTGAAGAAAATGAGGATGGAAGGCAGAGGCCAATGTTCTTCATCAGCAAGTCCTTAGCCGACTTAGAAACCAGATACAACCACCTTGAGCAGGCTGCTTTAGCTCTCCGAGTAGCAACCTAGAAACTTCGCCCGTACTTCCAAGAACACCCCATTGTGGTGCTAACTAACCTTCCCCTTCGAAGTACTATTCCAATCCGACTGGGCTTTAGTGCCTCGAACAATGAATCAGAATATGAAGTCATCTTAGTCGGATCGAATCGGCAAATGCGATATCACCGATGTTTATAATTCAGAGTGATTCCCACCAAATAAAAGGGTAAACTGAAAATATGGTCACGATCCCCGAATTGGCAAAGTATGTAACCCCGGCTAAATAACGCCAGTTTTTCGGAAGATGGAAGTCAAACACGCCCAAGGACCTAATGAAAGCACGCCTTAGCCGCGGGCTACATCTCACCAATAATAAAACATATATTATGCCTATCTATTACCAACCGATTCTCAATCGCCACCGTACGCAAGTTAGTGGATGAAACCTCCCTTCGGACGGACCCCATAGCGTTGAAGATATCAAAGACGGGGAGAACTCCCTAATGAGAAGGACAAGGCTCACAAGCTCCGAATCCAGTCGACTAGATTTTCCTTGGTCAATGGGCAATTGTTCAAACGATCCTTGGACGGGGCATATCTGAAATGCTTAACTGCCGAACAGGGCCAATATGTGTTAGCCGAGTTGCACGAAGGGATATGTGGCAATCATCCAGGTGGCAAAATCCCAGCACTACGTAGCCCACACTCATGTGGCATTATCGCCAACCACAGTTTGACGCCGACCACGCGCGAAATGTGACCGTGCCAACGGCAGTTCCCGCCTTAAGATCGCCTACCAAGACTTAATTTCCATCTCGCCCGCCCTTCGCTCAATGGAGAATTGACATAGTAGGGTCGCTCTACCGCCCCGGGCCGTATAGCTATTGCTAGTAGCCATCGGGACATCAAGAAATAGATGAGGTCGCTTACATCGATCAAAGATGCGATCGCCACTCCGCCTTTTATCCGAAGAACAATGCCAACGCTTTGGTGATTCCCTGGCCAATCAGACGTATAACAAGCCCCCAATTTGATAGCCGGGTCTACAGGAACTTCTGCCAAGAGTTGAAAATAAAGAATCTATACTCCACCCCTTGGTATCTGCAAAGCAACGACTTAGCAGAGGCTTCTAACAAAACCCTGTTGACTACCTTAAAGAAACAGTTAGATTCAGCTAAAGGCAAATGGGTAGACGAACTTCCTGGGGTACTTTGGGCTTACAAAACGACCGCCCAAAGACTAACTGGCATATGTCCCTTCGCACTTACCTATGGGATGGAAGCTATAACCCTACGTAAACCTGGGTATGCCTACACCTCAACTAATGTGCCCGAGCAAATGAAAGTACAAAATTTATAATTATGATCTAGACACTACAGATGAATCAAGGCGAAAGCATCCTAAGGATAGCATCTTACCATGGTCGGGTCAGGGCAAACTTGTACAACAGTATCGTGAAACCCCGAGTGTTCCATTTAGGGACTGGCCTAAGGAAAGTCTTCGAGAACATAGCTAATCCAGTGGCTGGAAAGTTTCAACCCAATTGGGAAGGACCATATATTGTAACACGAGCCGGCGAAGTCTCAAGGTTTATACGACTAGATAAATTTGATTTGAATACCTATACTCTAGAATGTGAATGCTATGCACCTCAAAAGGTATTATCAATAAAAGGTTGATTAAGTCTCTAACCGTGTTTCCATCTCAAATTTTAATTACAAAGTTCGAGGAAGGTTGATGTCCTATCCTACCCAGTATGGTTGATGCCCAGCTGGTTCATTACAAAGTCCGGGGAAGGTTGATGTCCTATCCGGCCCAGTATGGTTGATGCCCAATTGGTTCATTACAAAGTCCGGGGAAGGTTGATGTCCTATCCACCCAATATGGTTGATGCCCAGCTGGTTCATTACAAAGTCCGGGGAAGGTTTATGTCATATCCGGCCCAGTATGGTTAATACCCAACTGGTTCATTCCGAAGCCCGGGTAAGGTTGATGTCTTACCGTCCTAGTGTGGTTGATGCCCAGCTGGTTCATTACAAAGTTCGGGGAAGGTTGATGTCTTATCCGACTCATTATGGTTGATGCCCAAATGGTTCATTACAAAGTCCGGGGAAGGTTGATGTCCTATCCGGCCTAGTATGGTTAATGTCCAGCTGGTTCATTACAAAGTCCCGGGAAGGTTGATGTTCTACCCAGCCTAGTATGGTTGATGCCCAACTAAATATCCATCTGCTTACCCACTAAACAAAGTAAATTACTCGACTCAACATAAAGAAAGCAACAACAACAGATTTTCAAGACAACACATGCTTTATTAAGAAACTCAATTGCATGACAACGAAAGTCGGGGATATAACGCGTAAGGCACAAGGCTAAACCGACGGCAACAAAATACAATCCCTAGTTCCCGCCAGAGACATCGGGTTCCTCTTTCTCCCCAATTACTATGACGAGAGAATAAGATTGGATGCCTAGCCCAACCTCGGCGACTAGAAGACTCTTGCCCGCCTCTTTAACATCTGCATCAGGATCGGTGATAGGAACCAATAAGGCAGCACCCGGGGGGCATCGGGGATTGATGAAGAACTCGGGAGGTAGCGTCTTTGACGTGTTCGGCAACCCGTCTGGGATCACGGGCTCACTTCTATAAATGTTGTGTGCAAAGGCACAGTAGCCATAACCATAATTGAAGATCACGCTGTAAGTCTCACAAAAGCCTCCTCCAGAGCCTTTTCTTTTAAGCCGCCGGGATCCCGCACCTGGGCCTTACTAACCCCGAGTTATAGAAGTAAAGAAACTCATTCATATGCTAGACGGCTGGCCTAGTCCTCCGCCTTCCGCCGGACCTCTTATGAAGCAGCCAAGGCGCACTGGACTCCTGCTAATCCTGCAGACCCTTCGCGGCATCCTCCTCGGCGCCCAAGGTGTGCTAGACCTTGGCTAACTCAGATTCCACCTGCGCCCGGGTGCTCCCCGCCGCTTCGTCATCCAATCTAGCCATCGACACTTCATGACCTAACAACATCTCCATCGCCGCCGATCGTCTTTCAACTACTCCTTAGCTCCAACTACCGCCGTGAACTCCGCCTCCGCTCCATCAAGGAAGCACTCAAAGGCCTTCTAGCCGAAAAATAAATTGATCAGCATAGAGTCAGATCCTCTCCAGATCCCCAAATCGGACTAGAACTCGACGCCGGTAGGCCATGTTTCGAATGGCACCGCCCTCGCGAATGGACATATTAAGGATACGACAATGACTAGAAATAATGCTAGAACACTACATATCGCCATAAGCGCATTTGGCCATAACCGCCAAGTTACGCACGCGAACCAAGATCCCGCCTTTCAACCATCCTGCTGAGGTCCTTCTTTATACCGCTGAAGCTGCACTCGAGACGCCATACTCTTCACCTTTCTCTACCAAGACAATGACGGCATCCGTATGAATAGTGCTCCGTATAGCTCGGGATAAATGGTCTGCCAAGGATTCATCCCTATTAAAAGGCCTTTAGCGATTGATGATCTCCTGAGCGCCCTCTGGCTCGAGAGCCAAAACCTCCTCCATAAGTGGAGTCGGGCCCCATGGAGGAAGATACGACCAAGAGCAAACAAATATGTAGCAATGGCCCGCTACTGGCCTGGCCGGTATAGCTAGGTCTGGGTCGACTGTGCTTCTCGTTTCTCCGGGAGGATGGATCAATTGACTGTCGCGGGCCTGGGAGGCCTCCCCCGGGCTCCACCAAGGTGGTGTTTTCCAGAGCCTATTGGTCATTCATACCCATCTCAGGCGAACCTGAGATGACTATTTCCTGTACATCCGAGCCCCTCTCCGGCCTACTCCTGGGGATGAAACAAATGCACTGGGCTTGAAGCTAGCATCGTGGCTCGCGGCAAAGAAAGTTATGAACTAAAGTCAAACATTTCGTCCTCCTCCTCTTCTTTTTCCTAATCTCGTGGGGATGATCGGGGATATGGGGAACTCCATAGATCTAAATCTTCCACTCCGCCCCTGTGAACTTTGTCACCCGGCCATCCCCTTCCTTCTCTTCAATGCTTGGGGGTAGGACGGGAGCCCTTTCTTGCTAAAGGAAGACGCTCCAAACGACTACCCCTTTCGCCCCGCCCCGGGATGCCCGCGGCAGGTAGGAATCCTCACCCGGCAGAGGAAGGCTGCCCTGAGTTCGAATCACCACCCCGACCAATCGCCCTACTTCCTGCCTCCCGGCTAGAGATGAGCCGCCGTGAGTAAGCTTCGCAAGGTTCGCAGTAACGTAATGCTCCTCTTCCACAATTTATGTGGGTAGAGGGCGCAGAATGACCGAAACGCTGTAGGGAGCCGGATTGCGACTCAAATCACCCAGATTCTTCAAAGTAAGAAGGACTTTGTGATGTCGCTCCCACTCAAAAATCTCTAACAACTTCCGGATTTTTTCAAAACTGGCCTTCTCCACCCAATTAACCGCTTTACCCTCTCCGACTTTCTCCCTCGCACAAGCAAAGACACAAGAATAAGGTCCGTGCATAGAAAGTAGGCGGTAAAGCACAATACGTTTACACACCTGGGAAAGACATTGATCGATTTACTAAAAATGGAAGGTTAGGAGAGCCTCGGGTCTCATCCCAAGGTCCCCTTACCAGGATCACCTTTCGCCCCGTACTTAGCGACCTGGATTCAGACGAATTGCGCCGGCCTGGGGTCGACATGGATAGCCGGCCACCGTGCACCAGCCTCAAGGTGTGAGCAAAGCAAACTTCCACCAATGAAAGGTCCACACAAAGCATCCAATCAAAATCCGAATGACGCTCAGTGAATATGTGCAGTGGCGCTCCTGAAGTGCAAGAATTGTTCGACCAGGACGACACGAGCTGGTCCCACGCAGTCATCTCTAGGTGAAAAACACTACATCAGATTCTTCGCCCATGCGATTCCAGCCAAGCCCTCCGATAACTCAGTTAATATCATCTGGATTTGATAATAAGACTTCAATTTACCCATGGATGTGGAGGAGATGATGTTGGGCTTCGGTAGATAATACTGCTTAAAGTCCCACCTCGCGCCCAAATCTTGACTAGTATAATTCTCTTCCTAACCTCTCGCCATACTGCAAGCAGAGAGGAGGCAAAAAGATGAAAATCAGCCCTAAGTCACAATACCAAACTGGTAAAAGAAGAGAACCTATGTGAACCCATTGGACCCAAGGAAGATTCACCCAGTTCTAGCATGCCCTAAGGACACCCCTACGATCACTTAAACGCAGTTTATGAATCGAAACTAAACGTATCTAGAGCAAAAACTATGTTCACCTGAAAAATAAGGAGAAGTCAGCGCCTAGTGAAACGGCTCGCGATGTACTGCATTATTCGCAGTGTGCTTTCCAAGGTGGGAGAAACAGGGCGATGCAACAAAGAAGAGGAATAGGTGAAATCCAATGATGACTCCCTATATATCAAGTGTCTAGCGTCTACAAATGCATTAAATGCACCGTTGACTCATCACCTCTACGGGCAATTTGAATCTTGGCAACGCTTCGCTTCCTAGGCATTAAGATAAGCGTGTGTTAGGCTCAGGTCTTGTGCCATCCCTGTAACTGTTGTCAATGGCTGATTATATTTCATGCCCATAGAGCGGCACATGGGCCATCCATTCCAAGTTTATCAAATGTGCACTCAGACTCGAGGAGTCAGTCTCTACCTCTGGCCGGGAATCCGGGCGCAAAAAGAATAAATTATGCAAGGGCGTAAAAATATCGGGAAATGTAATTTCATTAATTACGCCGAAAGTATGCCTGCCACCATATGTAACAAACTCTGCTAATAAAGCGATCACACTTCAGTAGTTACATAACCCAATATAGGCGAAGAAAAAGAAGAAAAAGAAACCTCGTAATAAGAAGAAGACGTATAGTTAAAGAAGAAGAGGTCCTAAAAAAATCACCAGAGAAAAAGCCCTGGTTCATCGAAGAGCCTATCGCGAGAAAAGGTTTCCATTCAAGTTAACCACCAAGGTAAGCAAAGTACATAAGGTTCGAAAATATTCTCCAAAATGCAAATTAGCACGCCCAATTTAGCTCCTATGCCTTCTGGGTCCTAATCCAAAGCTGAAAATCACAGCCCAAGCCCCTTCATGTTCTTCCTTCCATGAAGCCATCAAAAAAGTACGACACCGACAATGCCCGACGACGCCTAATCATATCTCCCCGCTGAAAAACCAGCAACAACGAGTGGCACAAAGGAATCCACCACCCTGCAAGTGTTTTGTATGTGAGACCCTGCTTCAAGGGAACCCTAAATAGTCATCAAATGGGACAATTTAATAGAAAATTCCCTCTTGCACGCATTGAACATACCCAGATTAATAGTCCACTATTCCCACACCAAGTTTAGTCACAAACGCTTCTTTCCACCAAAGACTCACTCCTAGCCGAAAAAGTGGGGCATTAAGTGGTACTATGCCCGTGAGCCACTTCTACCATCTACCAGCCCAAGCACCTTTACTCCAAGAGTTAAGCCCATATCACCTTCAATTTAATATGGATTTAACACCTAGACTTATCATCTCCTAGCCTGAGCCATATTTAAGAAGATCGCCGACCAATGATTACCCAAGATCTCTCTCATGAAGATCGCCTACCACATTACACACATAACCAAGGCTTTAGAAGGTGGTCAAAAACTTTTAGTAAGTACAAGTTGCATCCAACTCCTTGGGCCATCAAAAAGGGAAGAGTTGTGTCACATGTTTTGGAAGGAAATCACCCACTTTCCATGGAAATCGGATCATCTTTTTCCTCCATAAAAGAAGGAGGAATCACAACAAGGAATGTACGACATTCTTTACTGAAGATCGACTTCTTTATTTCAAATTCTCTGGACTACTTAGGTATCGAGAGGCGTATGGCGCACTACCGCTGCTTTTCTTGTTTGTTTTGCGTGTATACGTTTGTAGGGTTAACGCCTCCGACGATCCAAATGACTTCAAATCCAGAGACTACGTACTTCAAAGCCGAGTAATAAGGTACATTTTAAATAAAATTATTTGATTTACTTCTATATTTTGTTATAATTTAATTTTGTTTCACTATAAGTTTATAAGCAGGTTTTGCTCTTACATACCTTTGAGACACTTTCTAAGGCTTTATTTTGGATTGTTTATTTGATTGAAATGCTGATCATAAGTCAGTTTCTTTAATCGCCGATAATCACAACTAATGATGCTTTGATCAACATTCTTTAGGTAAGCTTTCTAGTAGCTCATTGGATATTGAATGAGGAAATTTGTTCATGCGTTGTCAGGTAATACATTAAATCTCTATAGTGTTAAGGATTAGGAAATAACAAGGAGAGTGTTGAGAAAAATTTGAGAGAGTGTTGCTTTTTGGACAACTACAACTAAGAGATTAGAAAAGTTTGTTGAAACTACTTGTCAATTGAATATTTGTTGTGATAAAAAGTTAGTACTTGATTGCAAGACTAGATGGAATTCAACATTTTTTAAGCTTAGCACTGCCATAGATTATAAGGATGTCTTTCCTCGTCTAAGTCATAGAGAACCACAATATAAATATGTTCCTAATGATTTAGATTGAACACAAGAGATTTAGAATGTTGGAGAGCTTCAATTTGTATTTTCTCCAAATATTTGTGAAATGAAGTTGTCAATGCCCACTTTGATTGGATCTCCTTATGTTGAGATTAGATTGATGGCCACAAATATGATTGAAAGTTTAATAAATATTATTGGGGTGAAATTCATAATCTATCGCTTATTGCAACTGTGTTGGATCCAAGATTCAAGATGAAGTCAAGTTGAGTTTATTTTCCGAAATGAAGATTCAAGTGTATGAAATTGAAAAAAGTTCAACAAATTTGTGATGAGTTAGTAGATGAATAACATAAGAAAAAGTATCATTCATGGGAATGTTAATAATCTTAACTTCATCTTTAATTTGAGATGACTACTCTGCGTCGAAAAAGTGGGGGCTAAAGATCGCTTTTAGCAAGTTTTGTTGCATTTGTTTACAGGTGACTACTAATCTCGATGCTAGGAAATCAGAGATTGATACTTATTTGGAAGAGCCTGCATTGCTTAGATCAAGTGACTTTGATATATTATCTTGGTGGAAAGCAAATTCAAGCAAATATCAAATTTCGCAAACAATAGCAAGAGATATTTTAG
Organism: Tetrastigma voinierianum; assembly: GCA_016808115.1. Taxonomy (NCBI): domain Eukaryota; kingdom Viridiplantae; phylum Streptophyta; class Magnoliopsida; order Vitales; family Vitaceae; genus Tetrastigma; species Tetrastigma voinierianum. The sequence continues at coordinate 82,549 of JAEQBH010003066.1, forward strand.
CCATTCCAATATCTACAGTAGCATTTGAGTCTGCATTCAGTACTAGTGGTAGATTTATTAGTCCACATAGAAGTAGACTTCATTCAAAGACTTTGTAGGCAATGATGTGTGCTCGAGATTGGTTGTGGGCTGAAATGCACAGTATGAAAATTTTATTTACTTATGTTTCATATTTTTTATTTTTTCTAATTTATTTTTTGTGTTAACTATTTCATTATTTTTATTGGTAGATTCATCTTCTTTAGCTTCACCATACAAGAGATGTGCAACATTTGTTGAGGATGATGATGATGATGATGATGACGACGACGATGATAATGATGTGCAACATTTGGCTTAACATTTGTTTGTCAATATTCAGTTTTCTTGTCATCACAACTATGGTACCTCTTTTATCCCTTTTAATAGTACTAACTTAAATTTCATTGTTATGTAATTTATTTTATCTTGTCAGTAATTCAATTAAATGGGATTAATATAATTTTCAATGCCTTTCTAAATTACCGATGATATAAGTTTATCTAATTTTCAATGTCATCACAACAGGGTCTTGACTCTTGATGGTGGTTATCATCGATGGCTTGGTTACTTTTGCTACAAGGAGAACTATCAAGGGTGTATGAATTTTTTTTGCCAGGATGATAATTTTACCTAGCGATGATTCAGAAATTTGTGGAGGGAAAAGTAATATTAATTCAATAAAAATTTCCAATATTAATGAATATTGATGTTATTGGATAATATTAATGATGTTGATATAGTAATATTTATTATGTTTTTATTTTATTTTAATTAGGAACAATATTATTATTATATATTGGTATTTATTTTTTCTAATAAATTTGTTAGCTATATTGTATAATTATGTAATATGATATTTATTAGTTATTGTAATTTCTATGTTGCAATATTTATCATTTATGGATGAAACTTATTTTTTTTACTTGCTTCAAAAAAAAAACTTATTTTTTACATATATTAAAAACTTAAACTGGCAATGGGCGGATTGCCCTTGCCAAATTCCCCCTCGTGACAAAAATCCCATCCCTCCCCGCCCCGTCCCGCCCATAACCGCGTGGCTGCAGACTACCGCTACGCCTACCATATAAGAGACTTACATTTATTAAGATAAGATTCGATACTATCATACCTAAAACACAATTATTATATATAGTGAATTATGTAGTTTGACTCTGTTTGGCGGAAAGCGTTTTGTGCCAAAATTATAAGATTCTACCAATTTTATATGATTAACATGTCAAAACTTCTAATGTTGCTCCCAATAACATTTTCCAAATAGAAGATTGTATATGGAGTTAAAAACAAATTTGTCATAAAATTGTCAATAATTACTATATTTTACCTTGCCCTTCTCAAAGTTGTTAATATCTAATTACTATGAAGAAAAGACAATATTAAAAAATATGACATTTATCACTAATTTACATATAAAATTTGTTCACAACTCTATTGATAAACTAATAGTAATATTTTTCTATTTGCACAAGATTAATATTTTTGTAAATTAGCTTATCAAGTTGTTTGTATATTTAAAATTTTGAAAATGACTATTGTTTTTTCTATAAATGATTTTTTAATTATTCAATATTAGTATATATTATTTTCAATAAACTCATCTTATAAATCTAAATTTTTAACAAAAAAATATTAAACAATAAATTGTGTCAATATCCTTATTAGTCATTTTATCAAACAGCTAATAGAATCAATTAATAGTAAACTGCTTAATATAATGTACTAATAAATTATTAACTATCCGTTGAAGTTGCAAAACATGATCTTTATATTATTTTATATCATATTTACAATTATTCCCTAAGTTCTATATGGTATTAATAATATGATTTTTAATAATTTCCTTGTAATTTAAATGCAGATATCAAGTAATGTTTGGTCTTTTGACCAATTTGGGGCAGGAGAATTATGAAGAAACTCAGAATACCATGCTGCTCATATGGGAGTCGATTCATAAGAAATCAGTCTCAACTGTAAGTCCTATATTGCACGTTATTTCCATAATTAATACATAGATTTTTATTCATGTTTTCGTATTATTGTCATTATTAAATAGTTAGAATTAATGGGTCCAAATCCAAATCCAAATCTCTCTAACATTCATTGTCTATTCTACTCTGCTATAACATCGACTTGACATTTCTTCTTGCATGCGTTGAGGGATGGAAACTTAGTTATAAAAACTGGCAAGGGTAAACCATATAAGGAAAACTAGTGTTTCAGTCCAATATTGATTAGAGAATAATTGTAAAAATTGCATAAAAACTAAAAAATACATGATTCAGTATATATGGTTTCATATAAAATAATTATGTTTCAGGTATAATAATACATAGGTATTATCCTAATAACATGAAGGTATTGCATTAATGTCCTAGATACTACCATGATGAATAGTATCAAGATATTTCCTATAATATATTAATGTAGTACTATAAAACTACTATCATACTTGAAACATAATTATGTTGGATGAAATAATACTAAACCATATATTTTATGTTTTTTATGTCATATTTATGATTATTCTCAAATCAATGAATTGAAACACAACTTCTCTTGCATGTATAACAAGCTAAAATTATGTTTTAAAAGTTTTATTATATTTATGAAGTGATAATATAATTTTATTTTTGAACTTAAGTAGTTTAAAATTAGAAAATATGTTTATGTTCTGCTCAAAACTCCTCGAATTTCGTCAAAGATATGATACTTAATCTGCTGAGACGAGCAGAAATTACAATACACAATATTCTGCATTATTGAATCTAAAACTCATCTCGAGTAATAAAATAATAATAATAATAATAAAATATATTACATACCATTCAAGAACACGCAAACACTTAGATTTCCCTTCAATTTATAGATCTTAAATCTTTGATCTCTTCTTCCTTATCAAACTTTGATAGCACAAATTGTTTTATGTAATCGATGGAAGAGGCCCTAACCGCATACGAAGGAGTTTCTATATATAACTTATCGAATGGTATAGTGCCAAGCATCACACGCTCAAAACCGCTCTAAACGTGTTATTCGAATAACTCGTTTTATTCCAAAATAATAAATTATATTTATTATTAATAATAATCGTTTTATTCCAAAATAATAAATTATATTTATTATAATTTACCTACTCCATCGGGCGGTAAATATCTCCATAATGGGCCTTGTGCATATCGATTCTTTTAATCGACTAAATATTAAAGCAGCGGGCCACCCACTTAATTTTAATGTGGAAATAACATTCTCTCACTTGGCCCACTAAACCGATTATGAAAATTATAATATATTTAGGTTATATATAAAAATATATATCGAAAATAAATTTGACACGCGATCACGATTTCCAATAAACTTTAGCCAATATGTCCAAAAATCATATACTCATACACTTAATCGCTTTAGATTATAAATGCGAAGTCATGGCTACATGACCATAATGTCATGTTTCCTTCCATGCACCACACATCAATAACTCTTACTAACCCAGTCCATAATGTCAAATAGCCCCTGTAATTTGTCTTGTCAAGACAATTATTGTTTATCAAACAATAAAACGTCTACCCATAATTGAAAACAAGAATAAACAGAAACAATTTTAATGCGCAAATTGTCAATTACATAACCACCATTCATTATCATACATATTATGGATTACTCAAAAAGCTCATCCTCATAATATGTTCTAAATATGCCTTTGGAAGTAATCCTTTAGTTAATGGATCAACAATCATAAGTGTGGTCCTAATATTTTCAATTGACACTTGTTGTTTCTGGATTGTTTCTTTAACAACTAAATACTTTAAATCCATGTGTTTCGATCCACTAGAAAATTTGTCATTCTTAGAGAAGAAATGTACCAAGTAAGTGGTTATCACAATATATTCTCAAAGAAGTACAGAGTTTGCATAAATACCAAGCCCCGAGACAAAATTCCGCAACCATAAAGCATGACTTGAAGCCTTCAAAACAAGCAACAAACTCGCCTCCATCGTGGGTGAAGCAAAGAATTGATTGTTTTTCCTCTTCCACAGATTGTTCCCATTTGCTAGCATAAAGACAAATCCCGGTTGACTTTAAGCTATCGAGACAACCACCATAATCGAATCCGAGAATCCACAAACCTCTAATTTTTCGCATCTTTATATGTGAGCATATAACTTTCATTCCTGTGGTACCTCATGACCTTCTTTGCAAATTTTCCAAAGGTTCGACCTCGATCACTTTGGTATCTTCCTAATACGCCATAAAGAAAGCCGGGAGTATCCCTGGCCTTGTATATGCTCCGAGCATACATCAAACTCCTGGCCACCGATGCATAAGGAATTTTCTTCATTTGCTCCTTTCCATGTTATTCCTCAAGTAATCGATTTTACTTTAATTTGTCACCTTTCAATATAGGTGCAATACCCGATGAATATGACTGATTGCATATTAAATCTCTAAAACCCGATCAATATATCCTTTATGAGATAAACCTAGCACTCCTCGAGATCGATCCCTAAAGATCTCGACACAACAACATTAGCTCTGCCTCACCCATATAAACCCATACATTACACAATATAGAAGTTTCTGAAGAGAGACACATCTCTCGTCACACCCAGGTAATGTAAAAAAAAAAAACCACAAGATCATCGCAAGCAAAATGGGCCATCATCCACATACAAGATCGTAAATATAAACTTGTTCACTAACTTCGTGACATATGTTAATCGATCAACAATAATGTCCTCTTTAAATCAAAGATGTAATGGTATTATTAAACTTCATTATACCATTGTCCTGGAAGCTTGTTTAAGACCGTAAATGGATTTTTAATTTGCAAACTAGGTGTTCATTTCTTGCGAACTCCTTCTATTATTCCATGTAGATATCTTCATCCAAATTTATTTAAGAATGCACTACATCCATTTGATGTAACTTTTAAATCAAATGAGCTACGGGGCGCCATGAAGATTCTAAGCCGTATCTTCTCGAACCTGGAGAGAAGGTATCTTTGTAATCGAGTACCTTCCTTCCGAGTGAAACCTTTGGCCACGAGTCCGTCCCTTAAATCGCTCGATATCGCTTTCAATACAAGCGCTTGTCTTAAAGACTCATTTATAAACAACGAAGCTTGTAACTATTAGCAATTTGATGAGATCCTGTATTAATCAAGCATGGGCCATAGATTTCAACTCTTCATTCATAGCTTCCATCCATTTACTAGAATCATCACTTTCCATGGCTTGTGAAACGAAACCTGATCCTTCCTTTCTTATCCTAATATCAAATCAGATTCCCTGGGGAATACAATTGTTACAATCATCCGTAATGGCAGCTCCTCTTCGAGATCTCTCAAAGGTGTCGATTGGCTCTGACAAAGATTTTCAATGGCAATATTTTATGATGGTAATGAACCATCTCTATTATGTTGCTCATTTTCCTCAACTTATTTCAATAGGTCAGAGACAATAATTTATCGAGGTAAAAAGTATGGATATCCACTCTATCTCTCTCAACATCTACCTTCTTGGTTCATTACTCCCACTAATTTCACTACTCTGGCGAATCGTAACTGCATACCGCTTCTAAACTATTCTCACTGTGGTTAGGACAATAAATCTATACCCTTTGATCTCATCCGTATAGCCAATGAAATATCTGCATATCGCTCGAATCAAGCTTTTTCTCATGTGGGTTATGTATTCCTCGCTCCATTGATAACCCTATATATAAGTGTATGTCTTGCTTAGGTTTCCTAATACCCATAACTCCCAAAAGGAGTTTTTGAACTCGCCTTACTAGGAACTCGCTTTAAGATATACATTGCGGTTTTTAAGGCTTCACCACAATGAAATAGGCATTAAGAGTAATTCATCATACTCCTAACCATTTCCATTAATGTGGGATTACGCTTTCAATAAATACCATTCTCGTCGCGCGCACAGCATCAGCAGGTGGTAACGAGCACGAATGCCATGCTTTCAAGGAATTTGGAAAGGACCAAGATTTCATTCCCGATTCATCATATCTCGCTATAATATTCATCGCTCGATCCGATCTCACAATTTTGTCTTTTATCTAATTGTCTCCCGACCTCTGTTATGAACATCTCAAAGATGTCAATGGCTTGAGACTTTTCATGCATTAGATAAACATAACCATAATGAGATAGATCATCTATAAAGGTGATAAAATATTTATCTCCCTCAGAAACATAATGCAGAGTGGTCCATAAATATCTCGTATGAATTATCTCAAGGAGCTCATTACTGCGGGCACCTCTTTCAGATGCTTAGCTCGCTTCCTTTACGCAATCCATGCATACAAAAACTGCTGAAGCTTAAGATTTTGTAAACTTCCTTCACTAATTCTCAATTCTTTCCTAGAGATGTGCCCTAGTCTTCGTACACAAGATCAAGAATTTTCACACTAAGCCACGCTTTGAACCAAGCAAATTCATGATTCAAGGAAATTTTATATAAAACTATCACGTGAAAATACTAACCAATTGTACCGTAATTTAACATCAAACTTAATTGTCCGTGAATCGACAAATGGTAATATCCAAGAGTATCTAATTTTGACAAGGAAAAATAAATTCCTGCATATAGAAGGTAAGAGAAAAGTGTTTAAAAGATCCATCCGATGACCCGTCTCTAATAGTGTTTATAGGTACTAACAACTATCACTCCAACCTTGAGACTCAAGCTTCCACATAGAGTGAACTTTTCACTTTCCTTTGGCTCCCCCCCGGTTGCTGAACCCTCGCATTGGGAATTAGTCACATGAGTCAGGGCTCCAGAATCAATCCACCAAGTATTCAAGGAATTTCCCAAGAAGATTGATCTATAACATACAAAAGAGATTTATACCTCCTTTCGAACCAAGCCTCGCGCTTGATACAATTTTCACATGCCCTTCTTGCCACAAAAGTAGCAACTTACCGTGAATTTCCATCACGACTGGGCTACCCCTAGGTCCACTTTTCTTAGGTGGAAAGTTCTTTCCTTTTTTGAATTTTCTTCTTCGTGACTCTTATGAGTTACAACAAGAAAGCAAGATTATGTCTTTCTGTCTTAATCTTTACTCTCTTATACATTTATCGGTGAGCTCATTCAAGTTCCATCACCATCCTCATAAGATTATAGTGGATTTTGAATGGAGTCAACTGTGATGGTAGAAGTTAGTTACGACAACCTGTACTAAGAAGGACTCATCCATACCCATGCCTAAAGGCCTTGCTTCGCGAACCTTTTCACCATGTTTAAAGTATGTTGTCGATCACCTTCCTCGACCATCATATTTCATGGTCAATTCAACCATCATCGTGCCCGCAAAGTGGACTTATTAGCACGTCAAAGCGCCTCCTCACCAGACATTTCGTAAATTTTATACAAACTATGGTCAAGTGAGGTCTTGATATTATCGGGTACATTCTCATAAACATCGATTGAGTTTGTTGGATCTTTGCCCAAAGCTGGATTGCTCCACTATTCCTGAGTACCCGCCATCCATACTCGTGAGGTTTATCCGTTATTAAAGCCGCATCAAGATCCAATACGCCAAAGGAGAATCAATCTTTCATACCCGTAAAAGTTCACCCATGTCAGCTCATTCTAGATAAAAAAGAGAGCCAGAACGGCTTAACTGTACAAAATGTCAATGCTCACAATAAGGCCTCAAGTATAAAATAAATAGCAATGAACTATTGATATCATTAAAATTCTCCTTTGGGTAAATTTTAACATATCCAATGTTCACTTGGAGGGAGCTTAAAACACTTTACTATTTTGTGTCATTTATATGTTACCTTTGGGTATCCATTTTACCTTTCTAAGCAACACAAAAATAAAACTATTAATTAATAATTATAAGAAATTGACTCTCCTTCGGGGTTAGTCTCATTCTCCTAATTATAAAGAGAATTGCTGCTAATTTTATAAGTCTCCCTTTATTCCTTTTATGCACTAATAAAATACAAGGCTCACTAATTTATGTTACTTTGGCAATTATCTAAATTAGTTAACCTTACATTTATAAATTGTCATTTGGATAAAATTTCACAAGATGAAATTAATTCTTTTATTTGAGTTAAAAATCAAGGAAATAATATCTTTAATAATCATCTGATTCAATAATCAAACATAATAAAATCAAAGAAATTGGCATTCATCAGATATAATAATAATTTCACAAAGGTTCAAATCACGTGATACATGGACATCTTAAAAGAGAATTTCGCCATATTCAACAAGCCGATAATGATAATCGGGCTAACCAGCCATGGCGATTCTATATTTCTCCTTATTGAAGCTTCGACCAGCGTCTGCTCGCCCGAACGGGCGCCAGTCGGTGCCGCGAATGGCGCCCGAAACGGCCACCGATTGACGCCAACCAGCCGCTCACCGACATTGATCCAAATAAATACAGGTAAGGAAAGATAAAAAATCTTCCTTCTACGCTACTGGGAGTACAACTTTTATTTTGTTTAATTAAATTTTTTTTTAGTGAGACGAATTAATCAAGATAAATCTCAAAATTTAATCTTTATAAAACAATGATTCCGACATTTAAATTCAATATAAAATTGATACCATTTGTTGAGATTTAATACGGAAATTAACACATAATATTCCAGATCATTGAATTCAAACCTACATCCTCGATAAAATAATAATAATAATAATAATAAAATATGATTACATACCGCTTGAAGAACACGCACCCATGATGGGAGATTTCCTTCAGCTTATGTAGATTTTAAATCATCATCTCTTCTTCTCCTATCAAACTTCACATACTGCACTGTTTTCGTAATCATAAGAGTCATTTTAACCGCATACGGCATTTCTATATATATAACTTATTGATAGGAGAAGAGGGCCAAGAATACACGTTTAAAAACCGTTCTAAACGTGTTATTCGAATAACTGTTTTTATTCCAAAATAATAAATTATATTTATTATAATTTACCCATTCCATTAAGGGTAAATATCTTTATAACAATTTAAATATATTGGGTATTATTTTAATTGGCTAAATATTATGTTAGTGTTCACTCTAATTTTAATATGGAAATAAATATAATCATCACACTATCATACCCTCTGGAAAATGTTTATGCTCCTGACTATATTTTCTGACTCTGCCAGTGTGACAACATCGGATTTGCTTAAACACCGACCTTCATACTTAAGCATAAACTCTCTTGCAAGTTCTCTCATCAAGATTCTAACATAAAGAAAGATGAAATCATAGAGAGAGATCCTCGATTTTAGAGATCAAGATTATAGGGAACAACTTGATTTTATTTATAATGTTATAAATTCTTTCGAGGTGTTGCTAATTTTATATTAATATATTTCATTTTGTAAATATAATTTGTTTATAATATACCCGGAAATGTTTGGATGCAGAATGATGATCAATCAATATTGTCCCCAAAACTTCCGCTTAAATATTGGATGGACACTTCCTGAAAGCATCAACGTACTCCCAAATAATTCAGGTTAATTCCTTAGTTTTTTCTTATTCTTTTAACATATTAAAAAATTTCAACTTCTATTAGTAGATTTTCAACATCTTAAACTATTTGGAAGCGGTTTATATGGGAGTGGATTTTATGGTTTGCTTTAATTCTCTATCTATTAGCCCTAAATAATTTTCAGTGCATTCCCAGAACATCAATTATTTTTGAAATCTAGTTTTTGAATATTTCAATGAATTCCTTTGATTTTTAATCAGAAAAATAAACTGCTCCAAAAATCTCTTTGCCTACAAGAGAAAAGCAAGTCCACTCATGAAAAAAATATGGGAAGGGGTTATTTTCATGCCACAAAATTTAAAGTTCAAGAAAATTAATAATACTTATTTTCCATGTTTGATGATTAAAGCTATTTGAAACATACAGGCTATGGTCACTGCGATTTTAGTTAATAATTGTAAGAAATGCAGAAAGGTACCTATATTTTATGGCTGAATTATTTCATTTTCTTTAAATAATTTTGCATGAGGGTTCTCCATCGTACGTTGTATACTAGTTTTGGGAGTTTGAGAAAAATAATATAAAAATTTAAAATAAATTTTATAAAAACATGGTTTGAAAAATAACCTTAAATTTATAGGATGAAGATTAAAAAAAAGCAAACACAAATCAGTCTAAATTCAAAAAATTATAAATTATGAAAGTGTATTTTAAAACACCATTTAAATCTAAATTCAAAAAATTTTAAAATTAAGAAAACGCTTCTACAAAAGCATAATTTGAAAGGTAGTTTCAAAATTCCAAATTACGAGGTTTCTTTTCAAAATATACTAAAAATCAAAATTTTGTAGCGTTTATTTAAGACACACTTTCACATTAAATTCAAAATTTTTTAAATTTTGAAAATTGTCTCTTCAATCATAATTTCCGAAAATTTTAAAAAGTGTTTATTTGAGTAACTATTTTAGTTTAAATTCAAAATTTATAATTTTTTGAAATCTTTTTGTGTAAATTCATATTTCTAATATTGTAGAAAGACACGGATGTAATTTATAAATTTTAAATCTTTTGTCTCTTTAAAAATGTTTTGGTCTAAATTTAAAATTTATGAAACTTTTTGGAGGTGTTTAGACATTTTCAATTAAAATTTAAGGTTTTCAAAACTTTGAAAAGAGACATTTTTTGTTGATCGTTGGTTGTTTGGAGATCGGGAACAAGAGAGAGCGATATAGAGAGTCTTGTCTTTTTCAACAGTTGTAACGGTTTGGTTTGAAATTCAAAAAATAGTTGTTTGCCATTATGATGCTTTCTATGAGAGCTTTATCTACTACTTACCTGGAAATCTATCTTCACATAAATACTTTTATAAAACAAAATCGATTATCTTAATGACAAAAACGTCCTTTACGAAAATATAAAACAAATTTTAAAATTCATAAGAAGTAGATTTGAAATTTTATACAGTAATAGATATTTTGTATAATGAACATTTTTGAAATTATGTATTATAATTTTTTAAATTATATAAGAAGATTTAAAATATAAAATAATCTAGTATTTATAAGAGAATGTAATTTAAATATATAGTAGTTAAAAATTTATGACATATAATTAAAAATATATATATTGATGATGAGAATAAGGATATTGATGATGATTTTCTTTATTTAGAATTTGATGCAAATCTATGAGTGTTTATTTTGTTTTGGAAATTATAATTGTTAGATGTGATGGAAAACAATTAATGAATAGTTTTGTTATTTCCTTTGCTCGTTATTTTGTTTTAAAAATGTTTGTGATGATGGGAAATACTTGAGCGATGCTTTGATTTTTATTGCTTCACGCTCTTTTCTTTATCAGATTTTATTATTGTATAAACCTGTACAATATTTAAATAAATATATATTTCTTTATTTATATTATGAGGCCACATCACTTAAAAAAGTTCGTCTCAATGTGCCTTCGCTCAAGAGGCTTTTGTTCTCTATACGTCTTGCATCTTAAATAATTATAGCATACGACATCACGCTCTCTAATTTATTAAAACATCCAAATTAAGATTTTAATAAAAACATAGAATATTTTTAGTTTTTATAATATATTTTATGCATATAAAACAAAATTGAAGATGAGAGTATGATTCATTAGGTTATTTTTTATACTAAAAGCATTATAATTTTAATTATAAACGCTTTCAGTATATAGTGAATTTTTTACTTTTTTTATCATAGTTTCATATATATATATATATATATATATATATATATATATATATATATAATATTAGTTTTTAAGTTTTTGTAAAATTATGAAAAGTACTTATTTATCAAAACACTTAAATTTTATAAGTGTTTATGATAATATTTTCAGTCATTTAAGCTATTATAAGTCTTTGTATAAAATCCGGGTAAATTTGAATTTTTTTGAAAATAGGCAAAACGGTAAATTGTCGATGCAGTATAGGCTGTAGACCTAAAAATTTATAGATTTTAGATGATGAAACAGACTTTATCGTTGGATTTGTCTTGCAAAATTTAGTTGTCTGTGACGACTTCACGACCGGCTACGCCTAATTTTCGCGACTCATGTGACGAGTGTTCAGAAACCAAAAACGAGATTTAGGAAAAACACTTGGGCGAAAGCTCATTTAAAATAATTTAAACTTCAACCGAGATGAAATAAATCGCGAGGTATTAAGCATTAACTCAACAAGTCACAATAATGCGAAGATTTACGCGAGCCACTCACTTCTTAAGCCTTAAGGTGAGGGCTCGGGGGGGAGAAGATGAGTGCTGGATCTCATTTTTCCTAGTTCTTGTCCGAGAGAGAGAAAGAGTGTGAAGAAAGAGACCAAAACTTCTCTCTACGATCTACGGATTCCGCTATCTAATTCGCTGCCACAGTGAAAGGTCATCTACTACGTATACATGGTGATTCAAAGTTAAACGACTATGAAGATCCAAAATTGACTTGGAGGAAATCAAGTTCTCGGTTTAGGAGGGTTCTCGGACTCCCACCGCTTAGATTACGTTTCAAGAGGTATGGATCATTCCTACTATGGTTTTAGCTCCATTTTTGTTGGATTTTGGGTTAGAATGCGGAACATGTTATGGTCCGTTTCGATGGAAAATGCTCAAACTCCGATTGCTTCTGCCGCCTAGGCGAAGCCTCCCTCTTTCTAGGCGGCTTCCTTCGCCTAGGCGAACCCGAGGCCAGTCCCTTTTCTTGTTGTGTTTTGCCTTACCTAAGGGCGTTGCGCCTCACAGGCCTATTTGTAGCCGGTGTTTAGCCTCTGCTTTCTTGGGGCTGATATGGCTTGATTTCGGGTTGTTTTGTGGGCATTACACATGCCATAATGGGTCTTGAAGGTAAAGGATGTTATTACTTGCCTTTGTAATAGCATGCTTGATTATTGTTGCTTGATTGAATGTTGATATGTGTGTTATGTATTGACATTGAAATGATTGTTTAATGGAAATTATATGCGCTTGATATAGTTATATAGGGTACATGGTTTAATGTATGAGTTATGTTCATATAGCATTCATCATATATGAGGCATGACATTCACATTGCAAAGACATTTTGCATTGCATTATGCAATTCTGTGGACATCGTGATATCATGTGAGTGCATGGTTGGAAAATCAATGTAAGCTTGGTACTGATTAGGTGGACTCAGATTATTAGAAAAGCTCCACAGAGTCGACGGTTGAATAAAATGACGAAAACTTCACAATTGCAAGAAGCGCCATAGATATTCCATCCAGTGAGAAAGTCCAAAAAGTGTTGGAAGACGGTGTAGAGCCTATGGTGGGACCTTGAAAATCTGTCAGTTTCAAAGACACACGGTTTTATATATGAAATGCTATTTGATGTAAATATACAACGAAGTTTCTGCTTTAGAGAGGAACAAAAAGACTTTTGTTTTGAAAATGATCATTGAATGTAATCCATTAATGACTGATTTTTCACACATTGGGATCAATTGTGAGGAGGGAGCTCAGAAGTGACTCAGTAGGTACAGACATGAGTTAAGTCTTCATTTCATTTCATGGTATGAATTTAAATAACATACTGGACATCAGACTGTGGTGGAGCCAAGAAAGATCCAGATATGGTGCATGGATGAGTCTCGCCTCATTCCATAGCATGACACGTATGATTCAAATTTAGAATTGCACATTCTACTGGAATTAAGGTAAGAATGTGAATTCGCCAAGAACATCATGCTATATCAGGTGGTGAGAGCTCAAGAAAAGACTCGATGTATGATGCATGGATGAGTCTTACCTCATTCCATAACACACTAACAAAGCATAGGATACTGATAACTTGTGGCTCGATGGGATCTAATATTAGCATAGCTTGGTATCAGAGCATAGATAGACGATTACCTGAGGCTTGTATGCTCCGATATCAGTGTCATAGCTCTGTGATCGTGAACTGCTGGCTTAGTTAATACATACGCACTTTCAAAGCTGAGTGTACTTTGGTAGAATTTTTACTCAATTAGGCGTATCTCACCTTATATGGGAAAAACATTTTAGGTGCAGGAAAAGCGCCAGTGGGCGGCTCTCATCCGAGACCGCGAGTATAAAGAAAGCCGACATATGGCTTGTGGAAGATTTTTTTGTAAATTAAATGTTTGGAACAAAGTAGTTCAAGCATGTAAAAGATGTAATAGAGTTGTAATTAAACTCTTATGGATTATTGTATAATAACCTTGTATGTTAAATCATGGGTCCTTATCATGGACTCACCAAATCGTTATGCGACTTACCATATTTCCCGGCTGATGCGGATTAACTGACCCCGAGCTGGGGCGTCAACGCTTGTCTAGTAACGATCCAAACACCTTAAAATGATGTATAAATGCTTTTTAAAATATATATTAAAAATAAATGAATTTTATTGAATGTTAATTTATGACATAAGCTCTCATTTAATAAGTTCTTATAAAATAAGTTGTTTACCAAAAGAGGGCCTAAAGTTGGAATTAAAGCAAAATTGATTGTTATGAATTCAAAAAAGTAGAACCATTTTGAATTTACTAAGATTTTAAGACATGAACAATTTTGATTTTTAAACCGTCAAAAACCAAGGTTTTTATGTAGAACACATTTATTGTGGGAATGAGACATCTCCTTTTCTCAAGCATTATATAAACCCAAAGATGAGTTTTAATATATAAATCCAAAAAAGTTATTATCTTTTTTCCACTGCAGCATAAATTCTATTTTTAAAAAAACTATCATTCTCTAACATTTTCCATGTTGTAAAAAAGTACTACATTTACGAATATTTATCAACTTTTTACATTTGAAGATTTTTTTTTTTTTTTGGTGCTAAATGTAGGAAAAGCCCTACTAATTTTCATATGTTCTCCTTCATTTGTAGACACTCTGAAAGTCCCCTAATTCTGCTTATAACAAGGCAAGGACACAATTATTGAATAAAAATAGAGACTTAAAACAAGGTAATTCCTTCCCATATGTTTTTTTCCCTTTTTCCTTTTTTATATTTTAAACTAAAAAGTAATATTAAATTATATATAAGATTGAAAAAGTAAATGATTTTAAGATTTAAGAGCAACTCCAACTGAGTAGAAGTTGCTAATGTGTTTATCCTCATAACCGCTAAAATAACACCTTAAAGACAAAAATTATACCCAATGTATAGAAGATCGTATACGATAAAACGCTATCCAGATTTCGACATATTTAAGAATTTTCGAGAGAGAATTAGAAGGCCAGAAATAACATCAAGGATCAATGTCATCTCAACAAATTATATTCCATTCCATATTTGGATGTTTTAATTATATTTCTTTAATAAAAAACATCAATTATTAAAACGACACTCTATTTCGATACATCTATCATCAAAACAAAACATCGCTTTATGCCAGAAAAACACCGTTTTAGCATACAAACGACATTTAACACTTCTTTTTCGTAACTCCCATTGGAGTTGCTCTAACAGCTGTAAAAAAAATTAGATACTAAAAAAATTTACAAAAGTTGTTCTAGCCAAATTTTAAATTTTAACATATACAAAACTTATATTTTTATAGAAGTTTCTGACTGTGGGTTATAAGTTTTTTTCAAGTTTTATTTGTTATACTATATATATATATATATATATATATATATATATATATATATATATATATATATTTTTTTTTTTTTTTTTTATTTTATTTTGGAAAACTTATTTGCTATACTATTAATTCTTGATGGTTTATGCGAATATTTGGAACTGGTTTGCGTGTGCAGCGGGGCAGTAGACAGGGGAATCATACTTCGTCTATGGCTTACCGACCAACTTGTTTTTTTTTTTTTTCTTTTTTATGCAAATTATACCAACCCAGCTTATTGGGTATCCAGTAACTTTAAATTATATATATATATATATATATATATATATATATATAGATATATATATAGATATATTTTAATTTTTTTACCTAATGTAATAAAAAGTATTAGTCATCATTCCTGGTTAAAACTCCATGAAGGTTTCTTCTATTCCCTTTTTTTTTCCAACGGAAGTCTAAGACTCTAAATATTTAATTATATAATAATTTCATCTATTTTCAATAAAACTGAATATTTATTCTATTTAATACTCTTAATTCTCACTCCTTTTCCTTTAAGGATCATTGATGAATAAACACTAAACCTATTTTATGATAATCATCTTATCCATTACACAAATAAATGTTTTTATCCTACATAATTAGAGCTGACAATCAAGACGGACCCTAATTTGGCTTCTGGATTTTTAAGTTAATAAAATAGCAGTTTAATCTGGGTAATCCTAATTCTGGGCTCAGATTACTCTTATAAATCTAAAATTGGTGGGCTGAAGCTAAAATTTGCCCAATTTGTTTAGACTAATAAAATAACAACTCAGCCCAATCCTAATTCTGGATGGGTTGGGCTCAAATTGCTTGTTATACAATTAATAGATTCGACTTTGAGAAATTTGTGTTGGATCCATTGATTTAGGAATAACCGTAAAAAAATGTATAAAAATACAAAATGGAGTCTAATAGAGGAGAAGTTTGGAAATTTGGAATAGGAGAAATCATTTTATATGGAATAACAAGAAGATCGAGACCTCCCAAATGGTGTCTTCAACGTGCAATGTCTTATTTCAGAACCCTTCTGAAATAAGAACGTCTCCAGGTTTTATCAGAAAGTTCTCTTGTTTTTACTTGTTGATCAACGAACCATGCAATGTCTTACATTATTGTTATTATTTTAATTTTTCTATTAACTAATGTTATTAAAAGTATCTAGTCTCCTTTTCACGAGGGAGAACTACTTCAAATATATAATTACTTTACAGATAATATTTCAAAATTTAAAAATCAAAACTCCAACCGTATACAAGTATTAAAAAGGATCATCCATGCTCACTTAAACATAAACGAATCTTGCCTAATTTGCATGCGTATATAATACAAAGCTACAAATCATCCACAAACTCACATAAAATAATAAAATCTAAGCCAAAAGATAAAAGAAAAGTCAAAATCAAAACAATCTATAAGCTTAAAGAGGCATTTTTGCAATTTAATTGATCAATTTCAGTCCCACTTCAACATAAGGTACCTATAGAGTAATTTATGATATGTTCAAGACATGTTTTTAAGCACAAAGCTTTTGAAAAACATAAAAATATTATTTCGATATTATTGAAAATTGTCTTATTCTTTAAATTTAGTGTTTTGTGTGTGTGTGTGTGTTTTTTTTTTTTTTTTTTTTTAATTTGAGAATGAAATCTATTTTCCTTAATTTTTAGAACAAAAAACAATTTTCAAAAAGGGTAAATAAACAGAGCCTTAACCTTCAAGATTCAAGAAATTCAATGCTGATTCTAGTGGGTTTGAGAAAAAAGGATTAATCACCCATGAAATTGAGTTTTAGACCGAATTTTTTTTTTTTGAAAAAAAAATTATTAAATTAGTTTGAAAACCAAAATAATTACCAAATTAGTATGTAATGCCACTGTCCTTGACATCGGCAATTGACTAATCAAATGTTCAAGCAAAATACAAAGAATTCAAAATTTTAAACCTAATTGACGCCATTGGCTGGATAATTTTAATTGTCGCTGTCTATAACAACAACATTCAACATTTTAAACTCCAATTACCGCTATCGCGAACAATCGATATTCGATAATTCCACCGCATTGCCCATGATGTTGACATTACATTACTTTGATAATTATTTTAGTTTTTAAACTAATTTAATAATTTTTTTTCAAGTAAATTATTTCAGTCTAAAACTCCATGAAATTCTCATATAATTAATTACACATACGATGAATAGAAGAACATAATTTTAAGGAAATTAACCTTCAGCCATAAAGTCAGAGCTAGAGGTGGAAGACATAAAAGTAACCATGTCTCGTCAGAATGACTAGTTTGATTAATCAGTTGCTAGCTAGCTAGTCAAGGAAAGTGAAGGTCAGATCAGAGTGAAGGTCCTTAGGAGGGTTAGGCTGCAGGCTTAGGGCGAATGCCGGAGATCTTTCGTTTGAGAATCCAACAACAGTCTCGTAGTCTCCTCCATTATCCACAACCTCATAGTGTTGCTTGATGTCTCTTGCACCCTTAATTCAAATGGAATATGTTCAATTACTAATTAATTAAGCTATATTCCCCCATGAAGAAAAGAAACAAGGCCAATTAAAGAGAAGATGCGGTGTATACTTACAAATTCATGTTGTAGATTTAGTAGATTTTTGTGTATTTGTTCCTCGTTTCTTACCTGCGACCATGTCGAAAGAAAGCATCATCCTCGTTTATCAAAATTTAAGAAATAAAACTTGCAGAAACAGACAGATGGGCGGGCATTGTCAAAAAATAGATGTACCTTTTTCTTGCAAGTTTCAATCTGATTGTGGATCGCTTGGTACTGTTTTTCATTATAAAGGTTGAGGATGTCAGACAAATAATATTATAAATAGTGGTTAACAAAATACTTATGTACTAATTTAATTGATGGATTTCAATCTTCTAACATCAACGGAAAAAACAATGATAAACAAATTTTAGGAAAAAAGTTGTTACAAAGAACTATAAAACATGCGTAGATTTAGATAATAAGCTTTACAGCTTAATCAACGGTTTTGAGTTTGAGTTTTGGAAATACATGCAGATAAGATGTAAATTTTTATCGTTTTAGTTTTTCCATTATACTAAATAAAGACATTAGCTTTAGATGTAATATGATTTAAAAGCGCCTCTCAAATCATCATTGCACAAATAAAAAAAGAATTTGATTCAAACTTCATAATCTAATACATATTGCCACAACTAATTACATGATCCCATTTTAGTCCCAAGAAAATAATAAGTTTTCTTGAAAATTTATACTCAAAATTCCAAGAATCAAATTTGTGAAGGCCCTTTGCCAAGAAGGTAACACGTCCTTCCAATCATGTTATAGGGTTTAGTGGGATGAGACATATAAAAGAAATAAAATAAACCCTAACCATAACTTTTTTAATGATATCACCCAAACATGAATATAAGCTCTTAGAGAGCTAAAAAGAAGTTTAAAGCTTCTTGAAATCAAAATAGTTTTACTTAATTAGTTTCATGTTTGTATATCAAACATTTCTACTGATAATATTGTTTTTGCAAGTGAAATGTGAATAATAATAGTCTTAATTCCAAATTCGAGAAAATTTATCCCATAAACTTAGAAAGTTGCTACCAGCAGTAAACTAGAAATATTTAAAATCTCAATAATCTGTCTTGTGTTACAAAACTCCTAACCTTTCACTTCTAAGAATCCCACTTACTCCACAGTATGGTGTTTACACATAGTGCTTTTTCTTTATGTTTTCTATATATAATATTCTACCTAGCTCATCAATAGTATTTTCCACAATTTTTTATAAATAAAATTTCAAAAAATTACAGGTAAATGTCTCTAGCGTACATTATTTCTTCATTTTACTACTTAAACCAGGTCTGAAGAACAATATATTAAAATGAATTTATATGTCAAAAAAGATGGCAAACAATGTTATAGAAGTGTTAGAAAATAACATTATTCAATAAGAAATAACATTATGTGCATAATGTTCTCATCACAGATATTTTCCATTTTATTGTTATTTTGAAAGTATCACTGACTTTTATTATGAGTTTATATAAAAAGAAAATGAACAAATAATTGTTTGATTAGAGATGGAAAAACAGTTATTAAATAAAATCGATGATAAAACCATTTATATAATTTCTTGTAACATGGAAAAGAGACTTAGATTTATTAAATCTAATATTAGAATTTTTAATTGATTTTTATGGATAAACGATTAGCAATTTTAAATAAATAAGAATTTAATTGGGCTATTTTCAAATAAGCTAAGTTATTTGAGTATTAATATATAAAAAATAAAGAAAATAAAGAAGAAAAATAAAAAATAGAATTAAATTCATTTGTTACTTCAATCTCATTTTCTTTATTTTAACTCACGAATATAAATTGATTAAAAAATTAAATAATTTAAAATGATAATTTCTTTAATGGTTTTATTTATATTTGATTTTATTTGAAATTTTTCCTAAGATAATCACACATAACACTTCTTTTCTTAGCATTTTTTTTCTTTTATTTAATAATATTCACAACTAAACACAACTAATCTATTCTACATATGCTTCTTCACTCATTGAATTTATGGAAAGAATCCACCGCTTTGTTATCTCCAATTCTCCCAATTAAACTTCACTCCATACCATAAATATGCATCTATATATATATATATATATATATATATATATATATATATATATATATATATATATATATATGTCCTTAAATCATACCTTTCTATCACGAATCGTCTTCAAAGAATTTCCATCTCCTTTCAAGACCTCGGAGTTCCTGGATGCTCAAGTCGCTCAAATGTTCACCCATCCTCTGCCTATCAAATAGTTTCCAACCAAATCTCATCAAACAAAAAATAATAGATATTCCACATGTATGGGGTACAAGAACTCATAGATCGCAATTACCTAATCTCCGTTCTGAGGTTCTTGTTCGCATCTTTCAGTTTCTTCAGGTTTTCTTGCATTCTCTGCATAGAGTACATCCATCAAACATATATACATAAAGTATTATTGAAAAGAAGACAACTCAAATGCATTACTCCTAAAAGAACAAGGGAAGAAAGAAAGTATATAACCTCATAAAGATAGCTCCATAGATCGATCCCTAGAGTCTTCTGGTACTGATCAAATATCTGTTTCGTGCTGAATGTAGAACAATACGTTAGTCAGGGAAAAGTTTCATAGCAAAATGAACCTTGCTTAAGTGGATTCGAAAAAGGGGAAAACCCTAACATCGTGTTTGGTTGCTGGGAAGAAAAAGAAAGAAAAGAAAAGTCCAAAAGTATCCTAAGTTCCTAACAACAATGTCTTATTTAAAAAAATCTAATTCTTTATAGAAGATGAAAACTTGGAACTCACAACTCAAACTGATTATACATACACCGGAAAACTTAAGCTTATACGAAACGGTTTCACTTTTCAGATTTTCCTGCATTTTCTCAACAACCAAACACACAATCGCCTTCGCTAGTTTGAAGGATCCGAGGTAAGATTTAAGGAGACATACGTGTGGAAGAAGGACTGAGGAGCTCATGGAGCTTCAGTACTGATCATGATGATAGAAACCTTCGCATCACAGAGAACAGAGAGCTCTCTAGCCTTCTTGAAGATACCATTTCGTCTCTTGGAGTAGGTGACCTGCCTGTTCGTCGCGTTCTCTATCCTCTTGATCTCGATCTTTCCCCGAGCCATAACTCTCCCTCTCTTCTCCTTCCCTGATTTCCAGATCGCTTCTGTTTCATTTGATTCCACTGCAGATGACCAAACAATAATGATGAAAGCAGAACAACTCCAACTTCATACCATTAATGGAAATATTTGCTAATCTCGGCAAGATTTCCAAGGATCCCTAACGTCGCTAACAGCATTTCAGTCATGGCGACAACAGCTTTCAGTCCTTCTCCGTCAGTCCGTTGCTGCTATTGGCTCAACGGCCTGTGATCGAGAGTGCCCCATTTATAAGCATGGGACGGTGTAGATTTGCAGAAAGTATGTGTATGGGTTCTGGGAAAATAAGAAGTTTTCCATAGTTTTTTTTGTTTTGTTTTGTTTTTTTTTTTTGATATATTTAGTTTTTTTTAAAAATAAAATTATTAAAATAGTTTGAAAATAAAAATAATGTTCAAAATACAGTGTTAGCTTTTTTTTAAAAACATTTCGACATTAATTTATGCATTATTTTTATTTTCAAATTATTTCAATAAATTAAAAAAAAAAAAAGAACCTAAACATGTCCGAAACTCAGTTTTCTGCATTAACGTGTGAGCCTCAAAAAATGTAACGTCTTTTCCTGCCTCTCTCATGTCCAATCATGATTTTTGCTGTTCCTAAAAGGGCTGTGGTTGTAGAAACCGATAAGTGTGGATTGAGAAGTCATTTTTACTTTAATAGTTAAGAAAATGAAAAATATTATTTTTGCTTTAAAAGCAAATAGAAACTTAGAAATGCTGGATAAAACGATACCGGAGCTTTTATGCTAACCATTTCCCATCAAATCGGTTATCATGCCTATCAAAACGATTTTTTATTTTTTCTTCAAAAAAAAAAAAAAACAAATGATTTTTATTTTAAATATTCTTTTAAAACGTATTATTATAATATAATTACATAAAAATAAATACTAAACCACATAAATTCCTTTTTTTTTTTTTTGAATTAGTTTTCAAAAGGACGAGTTTCTCTTATTGTTTAAAATTTTTTATAGTCGTTTCAAAGGATAGTTTTTTCTTAAGGATTTGAAAATATAGTTTTAGTATCCAAATTGATTATCTTTCAAGCTATCATTTTTTTAAGATGTTTTAAGAAATACATGACTCCGAGGTACGAATAAAATATTATAGTATATTTAGGGTTTCCTTTTATTGGCTCTATGCTTTTACTTCTTTGCATTTACAATGATATATATATATATATATATATATATATATATATATATATATATATATATATATATATATATATATATATATTTAATCTCTCTTAATAATAATCAAGTATCTTTCACGATATGGTATCAGAGCCACAAACTTAATAGCAAAAAAAAAACTATTCGTCATCGTCGCTCATGATCTGCCTTCTTCTTTGGCCCTTATCCTTCTTAATGGTTGACAAATCCTCCTCCACCGTTGTTGTCGTGCCTCCTTCGCTGCTCGACGCCTTAACTCGACCTTACTCACCCTTTAACTCAATCGCTCTCAATGTTATTGTAAATTGCTAAAACTCACAACCATGAATTATTCCGTGGCGCCCCAATTCACATATATCCATTCTAGTATAATCTACTTGGTTTTCCTTTCTCACTACTAAAGCCTTGTCCCCGCAATGGTAACTTCTGCCCGATGCCGATTCTCCTCCAAAATCCGGATCATATTATTTAACTTCGACAAGACCAATTGCTTCTCGCTACAATTATTAGGGTCTCGTATCCGCACCTCATAGTACTTATCTCATTCCCCAACAAAGCCCGCCTTAATCCACCTTTGAAAAACGTATGTCTATCCTTCTTCGCATGGACTCGATCATGATCAACTGCCGACCTTTGCCAACCTTCAGCTAGCTGCACCCATTCCACATCCTATATACGCAACATATCAAAACACAACATTGACTCTCTCGCTTTATGTTCTGTCCTCATGGACTTGACGAGCTCTCTATCTCGTGTCTTGAACGGACTTCAATAATACCGAATATATCCTATGCCCTACAAGTTTGGGAAACTTCAAAGACGCTTTGGAGAATCATTTACACATACTTAATTATGAGGCCCACTGCAACTTTGGTTCCTTCAAAGACTGACCGCTCCCTCCAAATGCATTACCTTGGTTACTTTTGGACTCTTCATCACATCACGGCCGAATAATCGGTGGGCGGGATAGAATCACCGATTCGCACACACCTCACCGATGGATGCCCCATTGTTGAATATCGACCGTCTGTCTTGACCCAAATAAGTATAGCTCAGACTCAGTATTGCCCTAGACTCCTCGACATCCATCCTACCGACCTAATTCCGGGGCATACTCTTACCTCAGCTTCTAAGAACATGAGGTATAACCTGAACTCGCTAGCAATGTAGTCATCAATCTACCTTACTGGGCTGGTGTCTCTTCCACTGCTCCGCCCGAGTTCAACGCTGCCCTTCATTGCAAACTCTATGCCCACACCGCAATCCATTGCCCACCCCGGTAATTCTCTAAATTAGGTTGTTGATTCGAGCGCCCCTACCCTATGTGGACCATACGGATCTTCGCCTGCTTTCATGAGTCAGACACGCTTCGACAATGTTATTATTGGTGATGGTTCAGTTTCAATTAATAATATGATTTAGCCCTTCTTCGCTCCTCTCCCACATCTTTATTATTTTCTAAATGCTATACAGGATCAGCCCTTGTGTCGATAACTCTGGCTAATGACCCATTTTCTTACTTTATTTCGTGAATCATTACACGGGTCCTTCCGTTCACGCAAGATAGAGATGGCGGTCCATTACCCGGGCTGAAGCCACCCCCGAGTCTTCCGCCTTAGTTCTGGTCTTTCTTCAATCTTGGCCCACGCCATGTATCTTCATGTGGCATAATCGTCTCAGACATCCGTCTTTGCCAATTTTTCGCAAATTTCTTAGTGTTTTAAGCATTTTCTCATTTAACATTTATGTTCCTTTCAGAACTCTGCAATATTAATGAAAAGTTTCACAAGTTACCTTTACAATCCAGTGATTGTTCCTCTCCTCCCTTCTTAGTGCCATTTTCTCCGTGATGTTCGACTTCACCTGCTTCCCTCTTCCCCATATTACTACTACGTTTATTTTTGGCTTATCCTTTACACAACGATATTCGCTTTACCCATACAGACATCGATGTTCATTCCAAGCTTTATCACCTTCAAGTAACTTGTTGAAAACTATTTCACCATCACGATTAAAACCCTTTACATTGATAATGAGAGCGGATTTTTAGCTCTTTAGTCTTTCCTTGCATCCCATGGTGTAACCCATCTCACTACACCTCCCCACACTCCTAATATAAATAAAACAGATGTCGACATTAGCACATCACAAAAGTGTCCACTCTCCCATTAAGTCCCATTCCTCATCTGCCATGTACGCCTCGCTACAAATTGCCTATTTACTATATAGAATGCCTAAAGTCGGCTCCTCTTCCTTGTTTCCGCTTGAAAAGTTATTCAACAATGTCTTTACTCGGTCTAAACCCGTGTCTTCTGGGGTCATTATGCTTTCCTCAAGGCCCCTATTCCTTCCCTCCCACAAACTAGATTCAAAATCCAAATTCTCGTGGTTTTTCTTGGCTACTCCCTCACTCAGAGTGTCTTTCTTTGTTACGACCCTACTCTCAAAAAAAATCTTTGTGTCCCGTCATGTCAAGTTCATGGAAAACGTTTTCCTGTTCGCGTCTCTATCAACTTCCGCCACACTGGTAATAGACACACCAAGAATTCCCGCTGGTTGTTCACCCTGCGCAGTATCCTACTCCCCCCCTCCTCCTTTCCCTCTTCTCTTCCCTTACTCAGACGCCACCCTTCCCCGAACCACTGCATTCCTCCTATCACCTCACCTGTCCTCCCGCCGCACTGCCTCTGCCCAAGCTCCTTCACCCTACCCATCCTCTCGTCGAACAGCTTATGCCTGACCTTCATCTCCCACCGCGCCTCATCGACCTCGCCTAACATTAAGGCTCATCACTTCCAACACCCATCCTCAAGGTTTTAACTACATTCGCTCGACCGCTTCCCCGACCCCTACTACTCGAACTGTTGGACTATTAGGTCTGACTCCCTTACCAACCTCTCCGAGTCATCCTCCCGATCCTTTACCCATTCCCACAATTCCCCTAGTCCACCATCTCCCTCTCCCTCACTAAACTGTCATCCCATGCAAACCCGAGCTAAAAATGTCATCATCAAACCCAACCTAAAATATGGCCTCACCACCATAATTCCACCTTTCACGAACCTCGTGATTGTCATTCAAGCTCTTCAGATCCTGGCGGCCACACAGTGTGAAGAATACATGTTTCCTATCCGACGTATCAGCTCTAGTTCCCAAGCCTGTGGTAGAATATAGTGGAAACAAATGGTGCTTCAGATTAAAATAACACGACACCACAGCTCTTGAAGTCATGGTATAAATGCCAAGTCATAAAGGCTTTCACCAATAAATGCAGGTATTTGACTTCATGAGACTTTCAACCTGCGATAAATGGTCATTGTCTCAGACGATGCTTAAAGCACACTGCTAATCAGAATCGGGCATCACTAACTGGATGTAAAGAATGCCCTTTCTCATCATCTTACAAAGGAGGTCTATATGGCTGGCATGCCAGTTTTGCATTATCCGAGATCATGTCTGCTGTTTGGCATTACACTATTTATTAGCTCAACAAGCTCCTCGAAATAGTACCGTGAGCCCCACGCTGATTTCGCTTATTACATCTCGTATGCATCACTTTTCATAATTCCTACAAGAATGCACTTCTGGCTGGTCTGGCGGCGACGATTTAACCAGCTGCAGCACCTCACCCCAAAAGAGCACATTACGTCGCTGCTGTCCAACCCCAGGTACCTTCCAACAAGATCTGGGCGCTATCTTCATCTCTCGCCAAAGTCTGAGGTGTCATCTCCCACGTCTTCAATATTCAAGAACAAATGAGCTGTCATCGATCCTCGAGCAAATATAAATATGTCATCAAACTATCCACGCACGCCGCCATGAGGTACTTCCCCAATTCAATTCACTTCTATTGCAGATTGATCCAAAATATACCCCAAGAGTTTTCTGGAATTGTTTAGTGGTATATTATAAGCTAAATGGAAATTTTCGAAATAAACGGTAATCTAATTAATTCGAGCTAAGGGTAAAGTATAATTTTACCAATTTGAGAATCAAACAGAAGCCAAAGCCAAAAAAGATGGGATGCCAAAAATAGAAATGAATAGATGGGATTGAAGCAAATATAGAAAAGATGAATAGAGATAACAGAAAATTCGTGATCAAAATTAAATGATAAAACCCAAGTCAAAATGTAGTTTTGATTTGGCCAAAACATATTCTTTTAATCAAAAGTTTGATTTAAGACTAAAATTGTCTCCCACAAAGAGGGAAGAAAAACGTGAAGGCCAAAAAGGAGAAGAAGAGGAAGAGGGAAAGAGGCAAGAAGAAGAAGAGGAAGAGGAAGAGGTTTGGCATTGCTTATGCATGGGAACTGTATCGGTTTCTTTGATGATTTGAACTACTTTCCATACAATTAAAGGTTTATTAGTTGTCCCAAAAATCCTAGGGTTTGTTAGGATTCTCTCCCAACCCTAAATTTTTGTAAAAGTTTTAAAACTTTGGGAACATGATAAGGAAGCACATGAAATCTTCGAGATGGATTCATAGTTTATGAGGGTAAATTGAAGTTAGTAGTTAACAACCCTAACTAATCTATATTATCAAATGAGTATGCATAATAACCCTATGTTAGAGTGGGCTCTGAGGAGTGATTCATGATAAATGGTTGAAAGAAAATAAGTATTGGAAAGAGGAAATTGAGTAGAAAGAGTTTACAAGAGACATGATGGGTCTTGAAGTGTGTATGAAGTATAGAGTTGAATCGGGGTTGAAACACACAAGCGGAAAATGAGAGAAAAACACAATTTGGGTACTCAGGTCGGTGTACCGAACTTGAACTTGTACCGCATAACTTTGATTCCGGTCGTTTTATTAATCAATTTACAAGGACTTGTACCAGACAACTCCTGCTATGTTTTCCAGTTTTGATCATTTTTAAGATTTTGGCCATAACTTACTCATTACTATCCTGATTTGGGTGATTCAAGTGGCCAATTAAAATAGAATTTCCTGCTGAGAACAAAATCAAAGAGAAGGCATCGCCAAATTCTGATTCTAAGGACCCAAAACCACTCTGAAGTGGACCATGTGTGAAACCAAATTCATCCAGGTTGTTTCTGACAGAACTAAAAGTCCTGCTGTTCAATCTGGATTCCAGTCGAATAACCCTTAGCACCTTAGCTTTAAATGATTTTATAGCATATAGTGTCAAAAATATAAAGTTAAGACCCTGGAAACGAGTAATAAACTGTCACTAGAAAATTCCGTGAAATGACCTGGTAGTATGGGCATGAAAATGCCAACTTTAGCTTGATACGATCCACTGGGATTTGATCCCACTCTCTAAATAAAAAGATTCATAGAGGAATAAGAATACATATTGCATAATGCATATACAGTTGCATAGGAATATGCCACATAAGATATGATAGGTATAAGCCAAAACAGATAAGATATGATAGAACATGTCATAGATATGATAGTCTAAAGTACTGCTCTAATGATAGGCACATATGCATATATGATTTAAATGATATAAATATATACATGTATGATAGGATTATATGATGAAGGTTACTTAAATGAATAGATAGAATATGTTAAGAACAAATGATAGAATACGTAAAAGATATGAGTATAAGTATAGATATACTCTAAAAGAATAAGATGGAACACGCTTAGGAACATATATGATAGAAAGACATAAACATAAGAACGATAGAGGCAAAGACATAAAGCATAGAATGAGAACATGTACATAAAATGATGGGCATGGAGATGAAAATGTGAATGAGTAAAGTTTCCCACATGATAGAATATAGAAAGTACAAGAGAAGCAAACATATGATAGAAATGTATAAATGATATAAGGAGATATGAATATAGAAAGCCATATATGAATATATGAATACAAGAGTGCATAGATGCATTCATGAAATATGATAGGCAAACTGTGATAGAAAAGATATGAATATATGTATTATATAGATATATGAGAAACCCGTAATATGAAACTACGTATATGAGAACTAATACGTGAGTAAAGTGATGATAGTATATATGCATAAGCAATTATGATAACAATAGTTATTCATGCTTATGAGATATGTACGTAGTGCTTAATAAAGCTGGATTGTCCGCTTAGGACCTGGTAGAGGGATAGATAGGGCATGCCTATGTGGAAGATACGCTTGTCGCTAAGATATTCATAGACAAAGATCGAGGCCCCGTCAGTCGATGATATAGATCCCGTTTGATCAGTGGCCCCGCAAGGGTCACCATTAATAGACAGAGATCATCACTTCAGACAGCATAGTACCCTTCGTACCGATAACATATGACATAGTCACTGCCTCGCATGCTGATGATACTTCGGTATTATCAGTATAGATCAGGCCTGGTGACAAAGGATAGTACCTTCTGGGTACACATAGTTTTCCTTATCCGCTTCTAAGGTATTTGGCAAGATATGAAACCAAAAAGCGAAATGATATGAATAGGGAAGATACGACTGATATGAGAAGCATAGCACTGCTTATGCGATGAAAGTACGTATAATTATAAGAACAAGTAGTACAAAGATAAATTGATATAAATAAGTATATGAACACAAGAAAAGTAAATAAAAGTATACAAAAGCACAAAGTATAGATAGATAGAATAAGAACGTACAAATGTATATGAAGTATAGGAATAGTACAGGATAACAGGATATGAAAAATACAAGATGAACACCTATAATAGGAAAGTATACAATAGTACAAGTATGAAAGTGAAGAATGCAATAAATCAAAGAACCGAAAAGATGAAAAAGATATGTAGACTAGAGACATGATATAACCCGAAAAAGATTAGAACATTGAAAAGACATATGACAAGCGTGAAAGATAAACATATGACAAGTATAGAAATATGCAAAGTATAGAAATAGGAATACAAGAAAAGCATAGATAAGAGATAAAGCAAAGATAGAATATGTAATGTAGTAAGATTGACATGCGATAGAAATGTAGAGATGATAAGTAACAAAGTTATAAACATGAATAGACATATGAAATGCATATGAATAAGTTTGTGATACGCCATCATGGTTGTCCATGCTATGTTCCCACTAAGCCGCAGTTTAGCACCTTGCTCAATCCCATGAGTACGGCTGCACACAAGGATAGATGACAGATATCTACATCAAATAAAAGTAGCCGAATCTTATAGATAGCTCACTCAGCCACGCTTCCGTAACTTCGATATTTTGTAATAAATTGTATATGTATAAGCATTTGTATAGATAAATGGGGACTCTATATGTGTGTGTATAGGGATTTTTTAGGGACACCACTGGGTGGTAGTTCTTTCGTATATGTAAATGATTTTGTATTATTAATTGCTTCAGATACTGGTGCACAGTATTAATTCCTAGAAAGAGAATAGGTCAATAAGAGTCCCAAGACAACATAGCATATAGATAAGATGGGATAGTATCACGCCCCTGACTGGTCTCTGGTCCGCCACCCGTCGGGCCTGGATCTGGGGTGTGACAATGGCATCATGGGTCAATGCCACCATGTACCTGCAGAAGTTGGTGGTTTCCAACATCTTTAGATGACTCGATCGACATTTCTGTCGTGGAATAAACTCTCCCAATTTACGATGCGCTTCCGAACACCATTGGGCGTATACTAAACGCTTGCTTCAAGTATCTTAATAGACAGATCCTCGTATCCGCTTCTGCAAACACTCCTCAAACATTGCATGGTTTCTTCGATACGATCAAGGAAACCCGCATGACTGCATTCCACAGCGCTTTTCTTATTTCCTTTCCTCGTGCCATTCCAATCTCCTCGAGTCTACAAAACAACGCATCATGCTCGCTATTCCACCGGCCGAAAGTATCGTGCCACTGCGGCCGCAGCCTAAACCACGGCGGTGAAACGCCGTTTTTGGAACTTCATTCCAGTAGTCACCACCTACCCCGCTCTAAAACCTCGGGTGCCACTTATCTCTTCACTAATCCCGCTTTTCATTCTCGCACGTAAAACACCTGCGATCGTTTATCACTTGTTCGTGATCCGGTTCAATAACCGAATAAGGTGGTTTGCTTCCAAGGTTCCATTGGTGACCAACTTGCTAATGCACATACCAAATCCTATCCCTAGCCCTCGCCATTTTCCTATGTAACAAGATTAATGTTATTTGCAATACACCATCTGAGTGTGTATTAGAGTATATTTAGTGGTCTCCCTTTATCGGGCTATATGATTTTGTTTCTTTGCTCTTGTATTGGTATATATATACCTCATCTCTAAAAATAATCAAGTCTTCACATGAAACTTACAAAACGGGGATTTCTCGATTGCACATCCAACAAAGTCAATACCATCCTCATTACTAGACCTTTGTTTAATATGATGCTGTGAACTATGACTTTAGTTCAAATATGAAGTTATAGTTAGGAACTAGGAACTATGGTTTTAGTTTAAAAATGAAGTTAAATTTCCTAACTATGATTTTAACAATAATTTTTTTGTATCAAAATAAGAATCCCTCTCCTTTGTGGCATTCCTATATGACACGATAGGCTAAGTTGAACATAAGTTTAAAGGATAACATAAAATCAATATTAATTTTTTTCAAAAACCAAGTTTACTTTGCCACATAACTTCCATTGTTGGGCTCAACATAACCAATTTAGGAGCTTGGCCCATAGTCTTATTCTGTATGTCCTGATCCTCATTTATTAATTTATTACTAGTATGTCCAGCCAAGTAGCTTAGTAGGTGGGTTTTGGTTCTATGCAATAAGATTTAATTCTGACATCTTTGTCAATTTGAGGTAGGCAATGCAAGTAGGTATGAAAATACCAAATCTTGATGATATTGACGGGCGAAGCACTAGTTAAGCTTTTTCTTTAATTCCTCATGATAGACATATACTCCCGAGTCCAACCTACCGACCCTGATATGCATTTTGGCGGTCATATTCCATCTGTTTGGTCTTGAGATTCCAAAATTGATTTGGTCATTGCTTGTCTCTCAAATTGGATTCCCTGATCCGTGCTCTTACCTTTCATTTTTGGGGAATTATAGTTTTTCTACCATTAATATGCAAATATTATAAAAATTAGAATGAATAATTCAAATTATATTACAAAGTACATTCTGCCAAAAAGTAATTACTATTTGATAACAAAAAATGAGAGGTTCTATATATACCCCTTAAATATCTCTTCACACCTCATTTACTAAGTAAACCCCAAAATATATTCTTTGCACCCCATTCCAATACTTTACTTTCCCAATAAGATTCTCCTACACCCCATATCCAAAGCCTCCCTTAAATTTTATAATTTATATAATATACTTAAATTTTTTATAATTTATATAATATACTTAAACTAATTTTAGAAAATTAAAAAAATTCAAAATTAAAATGAATTCGATTTGTAAATCCGTATCGTGTTTGGTTATATCCGGATATTAAACTGAAATTTACCTACGATCCTAAATTTAAATCGTGAAAAGTTTTGCTTTACCGGAATGCAACTAAAATGTTCAAATATTCGGATTTCAAAATCCGGAAGTAATTTTATATTAATTTTTTTATTTAATTTAAATTAAATATAATAAAATGATACATATGAAAAATTAAATTACATCATTAAAAGTAATTAATTTAAATTATAAACTGCTTATAATAACTAATCCGATTTTGATATCCGGATAATATACTTGTGATCCGGATTTGTTAAACTGCCAGGAGTATATTCGGATTTCAATATCCGAGAATGTTATGATGATCCCGGATTTTCGAATCCGGATTAAGTACATTCTGCGAAAAAAAAAAAAAAACGAACCTGAATGTTATGAACTCTCCCCATCATCCTCTCCACCGCTTCAAAGCCTAATTTCAACGCCATTCCTCAATTAATATTTTCAACACAATCTCACCCATTCTCACTATTTTTCAAACGGTTCACTCGATGAAGGAAATAGGTGCGTTAGATAGATGAGTTAAGAAGAAAGAAATAAAAAATACGCTTTGGGCTTAAGAATTCCTGTATTTTCCTCTCATGAGTATTTTTAATTCACAGACAGAAATAAATAAACTGTAAGGTAAATGTAATTTCTAACAAAATCATGATTACAAAAGTTACCCCAAACTACTCCATGACCGCTTATCCTCATTTCAGAAATGAGGAAAAAGAAATTTGAAGAATTATTTTCTTCCTTCGTCTTCGATCGATGCCCTAGCCTAGTTTTTTCTCCTTCTTTCCTCTTGTTTTATAGCCAGCTTTTTCTTCTTCTCTACCTTTGTTCGAAGTTCGCTCAAGCATCACTTGATCCATCTTCTTCTTCCTCTTTGGATCACGACAAGTATTATAGGATCCTTCGTCCCGCCCCTTATCGACCTAGCTATCTATAGGTAAGGTATCTCAAAGCCCTAATATATTTGATCGGGTTTAAAAAATCAAGGCCACAGCCCACTCCCAAGCCTGCAAGATGATTAGTTAAGATTTATAAGGCGCCTGCAGGAAAACGCCCGGTCACCAAGATTGTGCTCCAAATGGAGTCCGGGCCATCCTCCCTAAGGGCTTCCAGAATACGTATTGAACCTAAAGATCTTACATCTTGTAAATCAAACCAAATCTCACAAATAAGGGAAGTAGGATAATTCTCAATAATTGCTTATCCTCTCACCAATAAGGGAAGTAGGATAATTCCCAATAACTGTTTATCCTGTAAATCAAACAAAATCTCAATTAATAAGTGGGCGGTGGATAATCTCTAATAACTACTTTCTAATTATCCCTTATTAATCTGACAGAGATAAGGAAAGAAAATCCCATTCAATAAAGAGTAGAATCCTTATCACCATCCAATCGGGAAAACATATACTATAAATACTGTGCCACCAAATCTGAAAGGTAATGAGACTTATGCACTCATTCTTCATTCCCTAAGCAGCTTGCACTTCCTCTCCCGCAGAAAGAACCGATTGGGCATCGGGAAATGTGCAACCAAGCAGCCCTCGCGATCCTTTTATTTCCTTTGTTTTTGCAGAGGAGTTCAATGACCAGATTCAATGACCGCCCAAAGGACCTAACACGCTCCAGCCTCAGCCCGGCTGAGCATCATCACTGGCGCTGGTTCAGGAACGACAAATTCCTTTACAAATAAAGCCGACTCTCAACGACCGGGATGGTATCAACCTGAAACACAAGGTGATAACCTAATCCTCAAAGGATGCAAGACTAGCCAAAGCGCGTACAACCGACTCTCGGAGGCGCAAGTAGAGACAAAGATGGGCTAACACTGATGAGGTGGAGGCTCACTGCCACCAACTAACACTTGCTTAAAGACAAACAACTCACCAGTAAATAATGACGCCCCGGTGAGGCACGACAGTTCGATGAACCCAAAACCCTCACGGAGGAGGAACAACACCTTAAACCCTCTTGTCGGTAGCTTCTGACAGAGAAGGGAAACTAACCACACTATGAAGCATGATCCTCACCAACCCCCCGGAGAGGATCGCAACGAGGAGAGGTCGTGGGAGCAAAGGTTCAGGGACATCCAACAAGAAATCAGCCACATGAAGGTAGCGGTAAAAGGTCGAACTCCAGTCTCCATGGACGCCCTGGTACAACAATAAACCGAATCCCCATTCACCGCGGAGGCCGCACTTCCCTTCCGCAAAGTTCGGGAATGCCGCATCGAGACGCTCGACGAAACAAAAGACCCCATGTAATTCACCCCAATACGTACAAAAATCGGGAAGTGAACCGCATGGATGTCAGAGCCCAAGAGCTCGGCCACAGAGCGCAACTGGCTCAAACAGCCATGACAACGAGCCAAGTAGCTCAGGAGCCCAAAGCAGCCTCATTTCGAACAGCTACGAACTACTTGAGCCAAGCAATTCAATTCAATATGCCATGTAGCCACGGAAAGAAAGAGCCTTCAGAGCCCACAGCTCGGGCCTAAACAGACATGAGCCATGGAGCCAAGCATAAGCCGTGAGAGGACCGCTCAAACAGCCATGCAGCCACGGAGCAAAGTAGCTCACCAGAGAGCGTGAACTTCGCTCAACAGGCCACAGCCACGAGCCAAGAGCTCAGGAGCCTGCACTGGGCTCAAACAAAGATGTGTGCCATGAGCCAACAACCACAACAGCCATGTAGCCACGGAGCTGCAGCTCAGGAGCCCACAAACAGGGCCGAACAAAGATGTAGCCACGAGCCAAGTAGCTCAGGAACCCAAGAGGCTCCTGGCTCGCGAACAGCCATGTAGCCACAAAGAGCCAAGCAGCTCGGGGCGCCAAGAGCGTAACCGCTGAACAGCCCATGTAGCCAATGGCTGGGTTACCACCTAGAACAGCCATGCAGCCACTGCGAGCCAGAAGGCCTGGGCCCAAGACCGCTCGAACAGCCACAGCCACTTGAGCCAAGTAGCTAAAGAGCCCAATATCTTAGTTCGAACAGGCCATGTAGCCACAGAGCCAAGTAGCTCAGAGCCCAGAACTGGGCCAATGTTATGTAACCACTTTGAGCTATGATCTCGGGGCCATGAGCAATCGCTCAAACAAAGACAAGTGTAACCACTTTGTTGCAGCTCAAAGCCCAAGAAATTACTGAACAGCCATGTAGCCACAGAGCCAAGTAGCTTAGTTCATAGAGCCGTAATCACCAACAGCTATGTGTACCACTGGGAGTCAAGTAGCTCAGGAGCCCAACAAATTTCGGGCTCGAATAGTTATGTAGCCATGGAGCCTATGGCTCAGCCAGATGTGAATCGTCAAACAGGCAGCTGTAGCCACTGAGCTATAACTCGTAGAGCCCAAAGAACTCGCCGACAGCCATGTAGCCACTGAGCCAAGTAGCTCAGCCGCAGAGCGTCACCGTGAAGGCCTCGCCCAGAACCTAGTAGCTCGCCTTGCGTGAGCTTAACAACTCAAGAAGGCCTCAACACCCAGGAGTCTAGTAGCTCAGCCAGCAGAGCGCCATCGCCCTCGTGTGAAGGCCCTGGGCCACTGCAGAGCCCCAAATACCAAGTCATAGAAATCTTACTAATTTCAGAAGAGCTTAACAAATTTCTGTGGAAGGCCTCATCGCCTCAGGGAGCCCAACACCAAAGCTGCAGCTTAACAGCCTTCGTGAAGGCCCCAACGCCCAGAGCCTAGTGAAATTTCGGGCCATGAGCTTAATACCTAAGGCAGGCCTCGCCTCAGGAGCCCAAAGAGCTGGGGCTTTGCAGAGCTTAACACCAGAAGGCCTCAAAGTGCCTGTGAGCCTAATCGTCACTTGCAGAGCCATCAAATGTCAGAAGAACTTAGCGCCCAAGAGCTATAGCTCGCTTCACAAGGCGCAATGTACCCTGTGAGTGAATAATCGAGTTCAAAAGAGCATAAAATAAATGAGGCAAATACAGCCTGTGAGCCAAGTGTTAGCTCACTTTAGAAGGCGCAATGTTCCCAAGAGCTTAATAAATTGGGCCTCAAAAGAGTATAAATAAATGAGGCAAATAGCCTGTGGAGCCAAGTAGCTCGCTTAGAAGGCGCATCAACTCAAGAGCGAATAGTCAGCCAAAAGAAAGATAAATAAATTTATAAGACACCCCAAGAGCTGCAAAGACTTCGCTGTATGTAAAGTAGCCAAGGAGCCATGTAGTTCAGTTTTAAAAGAGCCTTGCAACTTAGTTTCAAGGGAGCGAATAGCTTAGTTCAAAAGAGCATAAACCGCCCAAAAAGGTAGAATGAAATTTCAAGAGCCAAGTAGTTCAAATTTTCCTGTACACGCAACACTTTAAACCAAGCACCAAATCAAAGATGTAATAAAAAAGTATTTATAAACTAATCAAACCCTTCCTAAGAGTCCACATGGAAGTCGCACCCGATTCAAGAAGCGATACAGCCCTTGTCCACACTCGCCGTAACTAAGGGCTGGGGGGCAACTGATTGGGTTTAAAAAAAGAGGCGCGCAGGCCCACTTCCCAAGCCCAAGAAGCAGGATTAAAAGAAGATTTATAAGCAAAGTTCCAAGAAAACGCTCGCCCTAACACAGCCCAAAACGGAGCCCAGCCATCCTCCCTAAGGGCCAGAATGAGGATGCACTTAAAAGAGCCCATATATCCCAGAATCAAAACAAATCTCACCATTGCTGGAAGTAGGATAATTCCCAATAACTGCTTATCTTGTAAATCAAACCAAATCTCACTAATAAGGGAAGTAGATAATTCCAATAATCGCTTTATCCTATAAATCAAACCAAATCTCATCAATAAGTAAGAGGATAATTCCCAATAATCAGTTTCCAATTATCCCTTATTAATTCGACAACTATAAGGAAGAAAATCCCCATCCAATAAGAGAGAATCCTTATCACCATCCAAATCGGAAAACATATACTATAAATACCAAAGCCACCCGATCAAAGGAAGTTGGGTACGCAGACTTATGCACCAATACTTCATTCCCATGCTTGATATTCTCTCCGTGAGGAAAGAACTCGACTTTAGGCATCGAGCGGCAACCCGCGAGCCCCCGCCTATCCTTTTGTTTCTCTCGTTACAGAGAAATTCCAAATGGACCGCCCAAATGATTCCAACACGCTCCAACCTAGTTCCGGTTGAAAAAGGCATCATCAATATTATTATTCTTGTCCTTCTTCTTCCTCTTCTTCTTCTTCTGAACACACATTGTTGGATTTGTGTGGGAAGGAAGAAAAGCTACACTCACGATCAACAATTTTTCATGGATATTTGTATGCACTCGATATAAATGAACTTATTTCCAAAACCCTAACATATTCTTCTTCTTCTTTATTTGAATACTCATTGTTCAATTTCTATGGGAGCGAAGAAAACAATTTTTCTATGTAGATTACATTTATTTTTCCATTTTTGCCTATTAATGAGTCACTGTTTGGTATCACTTATTGCAAAACCCGATATCACTAAAACTTTTTTTCAAAACTCTAACATATACTTCTTATTCTTTATTTTAACGCTCATTGTTCGATTTCTATGGGAACGAAGAAAACAATTTTTCTATGTAGATTACATTTTTTTTCCCATTTTTTCATAGTAATAAGTTAGAGCATTGGTTAAATCCCGTGAGTTAGCATCATTGAAGCCAATGAATTGCTATGAATCAATTAGATGACTGTTTGGTATCATTAGTTGCATCGGTATTTGTAACACCCAGGAATTTGTATAGGTATAAGTTAGGGAAAATAATAATGACAGAATTTGTGACAGTATAAGCTAAGCGAAATAATACGATTATGAATTTGTATAGGTATGCTACGAAAAATAATAATGACAGAGTTTGTATAGGTATAAATTAGGGAAATAATAATGATAGGAATTTTTTATAGGCATAATGCTATAAAATAATAATGATAATTCAATTAGTAATTAATTAATTAATTTAATGGAAGAGGGGTAAAAGGGGAATTTTTCTAATAGATACCTTAGGTATAAATTGAAAGTAAAGCAAAAATAAAATCATTTCTATTCTTCTTTGAATTTCTATGACTCCAGTAATTCCAAAGATTTGATTTACTTTCTTGAATTCAGTATTAAAGAATAAATTTCTAGGTAAGATTTTCCTTATTTTATTTTTCTAGATTTCCTTGATGTGTGATTTTTAATTTTCTTTCAGCTAGATGAACCTTGAAGAAATCGTATTTAAATTTCACTCTCGTTCTTAAAAAAATGAAATAAAATAAGAATTAGCACATTACTAATTACTTTGAGATGAATGGAAAAAGTATTTAAGGATAATTTTGAAAGAAAATAATAATAAACAAAAAGATGTAAATTTTGAAAAGCTGAATTTTGTATAAATATATGCATTTGATAAGTATTTAAAGATATATGTATTTTGACAAGTAAATATTTTATTAAGGATTGAGAATTTATTAGATAAGGAATATGATTAGAATAATTATTTAGCAATTATAGGAAATAAGATCTGTTAATAATACTTGTTGTCAAGTATGATAATTGTTAGGTAAAAAGGCTAGATGAGTATTGTGTAATAATATAATTTGTAAAATATTATTAATATTATTTCTTTCTAGTAAAAGATTTAGTTCGGATTAAGAGCATAAAAATAAATAAATTATTAAAATAAGATCTAAAAGGAATATGGGTTTATAAAATTTGTAAAACTACCTTAATTCAAATAATATCATTCGAACAGCTTAATAATACGCTTCGCGCGAACAAAAATAATATCATTGTTAAGAATATCAAATTAGGAAAGTTTTAAGAATAAATAAGTAATATCAAATTAGGAAAGTTTTAAGAATAAATAAGTAATGATGATAGTTTCTTCCTTATTATTTTAGGAGAAATATTTCATTGAGGTGAAATTTTAACTCTTTCAAAGCTTTTGAGTACTCTTTTAAGGTAAGGGATATTAATGCAGATCTTTAAAAAGAAAATTATTTGTTTTTACTTCATTTGAGGATGAAAATTGTTTTAATTGAAATATATATAATCTTGGTTTATGAAAAGTTTTACTTGTTTTATTTATTTGATTATCCATGGATCAAAAAAGTAGTTTTGTATGATTGTACTTTTGAAATTTGTTTTGTTTAAGAAAGAAAATGTGGAGAAGTAATGTTTTGTAATTTGAACTTTTGAATGAAATATTTGACTCTGGTTAGTTCGGCCCTATCAACGAGAACAATAGTTGACACTATGTGGCCCTTGTCAATGGGATATAATAGTTGACCTTTACATTTTCTCGATATCAGACCGATTCTCAACTCAAATCTATGTTTCAAGCGTTGTATGTTACTAAGACGCAGAGCGTTTGGTTCCGCTCTTACCTAAAAAGCACACTCATGGGCTAGCTACCCATTTGAAAGTCCCAGCATGATCAAGTACCATTTGATATTTGATGACTAGAGAAAATATATTTGAAATGTATTTGATTTTGGATTTGATATGAAAGTGTTTGAATCGAAATTGGAGCATTAAAATTGCTCGATCCCATTTAATATGAAACTGCTTTGAAATGTGGATGTGAGAATGTTTTGAAGTAAATTTTTGTTAACGTTTCAACTTATTTTGAATCAAAAGTTTTAGTTTGGAAAATATCCTATTTGTTAAATGATTGAAAACTTTTTTGTTCATGAAAATGTATTAGTATTTTATCGGTTTTAAGCCTTCACTCCCATCTGCTTACATATTTTCGCGTACTTTTAGTTTTTGCGAGGAGTGATGGCTAGGTTGGGATTCGTGAATCATTAAGATTTGATTAGGAACTTTATGTTGGATCATATTGAACTAATGTCTATGTTTATGTGAAATGTTGGGTTTTGGTTAATTGAGAAAGTCACTTGATGTGATAATATCTGCTTTTATATTAGTACAAATGGATCTGGGAGATCCTAAATATTGTTATATTCTAATAATTTTATATGACATGCATAATGAGGATTTGGATATTTGTAAAGTAATTTTGCTCTGCATGAAATTCCTTTTGAATTTGAGAATTTATGAATTTAGAAAGTTGCGATTTACTTTGAACATGTGTTGAAAATTGACAAAATCCTAGTATATGAAGGTTAGTGTCAAGCTTTCATGTCCAAACCTTCCTCAGTAAGGCTCGAGGGTGTGAATTGACAGTCACACCCCTAGGGAGGGTTTCAGGGAGTGACAGTATTACCATAACATATTGAGGGTATTGCCATAACACACTGGGGGTAATACATGGTACTACCATGTGGGAATAATCCCAACATGAGCTCCCATCTCCCATTAATAACATATATTTCTTGTTTCATTTGATCTAGTCGAATGTCGAATGCGTCTAGGTTAGCTCTTCTTCAAATCGTAGTAGCTGAAGCAAAGTGCCACCACCAAATTGATTCAAAGTCGAGAGGATGGTCAAAAGTGACCAACTTGGGGAAGAAGTTCTATGGGTGCTCATTATGGTCCAGGCTGGCAAAACTGATGGGTAACTATTATAGATGCCTTTCAATTGCTTCTTTGATTTTGTTTCTATTTTTCAAAGACTGCAGAATCGCGCTTTTTAGACGGGTAGAAGATGTCAGAAAACTAATGTCAATGAGTGGGAAAATTGGAAGGGAACTATGAGAAAGAGACGCTTATCGCTTAGTTGGAAGCGGAAAATAAAATCTTTGAAGAAAAAAATTAAGAAGTTGAAAATGAAAAGAGACATAATGCAGGAGGCCTGGAAGACATGAGAAACGAGTTGTGCTAGTTGCGTGGTGCTATGTGCAAGTATGAAAGAGGGGAGAAGTATGGTCTAATTGCATTTGTTTTGTCATGGCTTATTTTTGCCTTTGTTGTAATGGTTAGAAATTAGGTAATTGTTGTGGCATTACAATACTAAGTTGGTGATTATGTAGTTTTGATATCTTTATTAACATTTACTTCATTTGATATGAATGACAAATCATAATTTTGCTTTGCTTAATATGGATGACAATTCATATTATTGCTATTATTGCTTCAAATACATTTCTTCTTAATCACTAATTTTTTATTCGATTCCTTCATTTTTAATAAGTCAGTCAAGTGGTATGAATCATTTAGGTCACATGGGGGGCGCTATTTGGTACAACCTTAATGAAAAAAATGAGCATATTTAGAAAACGGTTAGGTCACATGGGGGTGCTACTTGGTACTATCCTAATGAAAAATGAGCATATTTAGAAAACGGTTAGGTCACATGTTGCAATGGTACTACAAAACATCTACTATTCATTTATAGTTATAAATTTGTAATAAGGCAATAGATTGGTTGGTTAGCTATATATTTAGAAATAGTGGTGACATTACCATAACAAACTAGGGGTACTACTAGAACATACTGGGGGTACTACCCAAACATACTAGGGGTACTACCAAATATACCGGGGCAATTTTTATCTTAACATACCTGGGGTACTACCCAAATACAATCGTACTACCTTTTACACTCATAACTTATTTGAAAATTCCATAATTATAGTACCCCTACCAAACATTTACTATAAGTTGTAAATTTGTAATGAGACAATAGATTGGTTGGTTAGCTATATATTTAGAAATAGTGGTGACATTACCATAACAAACTAGGGGTACTACTAGAACATACTGAGGGTACTACTCGAACATACTGAGGGTACTACCAAAATATACTAGGGGTACTACCAGAATATACTGGGGGTACTACATGGTATACTCATAACTTATTTGAAAATACAATAATTATAGTACCCCTACCAAACATATACTATATGTTTATAGTTGTAATGAGGTGGGCACTACCAAAATATACTGTGGCACTTAATTCCAACATACCTGGGGTACTACCCGGTACATACCGCAAACTTGTTTGAAAATACCA
Source organism: Tetrastigma voinierianum (assembly GCA_016808115.1). NCBI lineage: Eukaryota > Viridiplantae > Streptophyta > Magnoliopsida > Vitales > Vitaceae > Tetrastigma > Tetrastigma voinierianum. The sequence goes on from JAEQBH010003066.1 coordinate 124,408, forward strand.
TAATTATAATACCCCTACTAAACATCTACTATACGTTTATAGTTGTAATGAGGTGGTTACTACCAAAATATTGTACCCCTACCAAACATATACTATACGTTTATAGTTGTAATTAGGGGTGGTAATTTGTGTTGATGGGTCGTGGTTCGCCATCGTGTCAACGCATTTGATCGTGTCAACATCCGCCAACCCAAAAACCCGACTACCTAATAATAAACGCGGTCAACATTCGCTAACCCAAACCCAACCCAACTCCAAATCCCATTTATTATTCGTGTTAGGAAGTGTCAACAATTTAATATGACCAATTTTAATTTTGGATTATTTAAAAGAATAAAATTATAATTAATCATCCATACATGTTTAAATACAAATAACCTATTAAATTTAAATATGTTTGTTAATTTTATTAGTTAAATTAATAGAATTATAATTAATAATCCATATTTAAATATAAATAATTTATTAAATAGGTTAATTAATTAAATATAATAATTAAACGTGGTCAATTGGCCAAATTTGTGTTAGGCTTATCAAATACTTATGACCCATTTATTAAACGCAGCTAAAGGTCAACACCTGACATGACCAAAACACGATTATACTCAACCCAAACCCGCAAACCGCGGTCGTATTCGTGTCACACAAATTTTGCCACTCTGGGGCTTGTGAATCGAGAGGTATGTCACTAAAATATACTGGGTACTTTTTCGAACATACTGGGGGTACTACCTGGTACACTCATAACTTGTTTGAAAATACCATAATTATAATACCCCTACCAAACATATACTATGCGTTTATAGTTGTAATGAGGTGGTTACTACCAAAATGTCAGGACTTTTTACCAAACATCTACTATACGTTTATAGTTGTAATGAGGTGGGTACCACCAAAATATACTGGGGGTACTACCCGAACATACACCGAGTACTCACCAGCACACTCCAAATTATTTCGGAAATGTTCTCAAAATTAGTTGTAATGAGGTGGGTACTACTAAAATATACTGGGGGTACTATTCGAACATACTGGGGGTACTACCTAGTACACTCATAACTTATTTGAAAATACCATAATTATAATACCTGGTATAGTTTAGGTTAAAACTATGTCATAGTATGTACATGTTAGAGATCCACCCAACAGATATTCTACAGAATATCTGATTCTATAAAACATGTTTAACTAACGTGCATTCAAAATGAGACACAATCACATCAAATAACACTATTAAACATATACAATTGAAGTTTTGAATGTCCCATAATGTCCGTATATCCACAATCTGAACTTTACAACATTCGTTTACAAGCCTCTGAATTTCGCTTCCATTCTATATTGTCTTTATTCATGATTAAGGTGCAAACTATCCTTATCCTATGATATTTCATTTGTCTCTGAAATAAAAAGAAAAATGAATTAACCTTTATAGTCAACAACCAACAATTATATCGGCAATATAGACTAAACAATTTTGATCGATATGCCACAAAATAGCATGGGTAAAAATACCGCATCAATTGCATGTGTTAAAATCGTCCCATTCCAATACTCTATGAATTTGATGACAAATATTCCACAATCATATCTATAAACAAAAGGTTCAATATGTTTTCATATTAAATAAAATCAAATTTTGCAGTGATGGATAAGAGGTAGATATTTTACCCATTATTTTGTTTGGGTACATCAGGGCAGACGTGATCAAATTTAGTAAAATCCATTTTAAATTTTAGCCCTCAAGCTTTCACACAATGTCAGAGCAATGGTTAGTTGTAGTGAATCCTTAGGGTATCGTTCGGCGGGCCGCGATGTAGATGACAATATCTCAACACGTTCAAACTCAATGTTTATGACGTGGAGCTGCCAATGTTTGTCATCACACACCGGTAGATATAACTACAACGTTATTCAAATCATCAGTAGTATACCAATTGTAACCTAATAATAGATATACTGAAAACATTGGTATACGTTATCACACTTTTATAGATCAATTCCAACATATTATGGGTCCATAAAGATTTTGGTCCTATCCTTTATTTCACTCATTTTGACCTTTGTGTTTAATTTGGTCAGTGCAAATTGTAACAAGAGGTTAAGAAGTAAAGACAATTATTGCATAAGCCTTGAACTTATCCAAGACAATGAATAAAGTCAACCGAGCATTATTATATTGTAAAATGTGGATCGAAATATTGTGCTGCGCGATTAATCCCCTGGTCTTCATTTAGCACACGGCATACCATGCCAATTACATGTGGTGTCAATCCATACACATGCCAATTTTTTATTAAAAAAAACATAAACTCAATTTTCTGAAATACACATATTTATAACAAAGTCACATTACCACACTGTTGACCCATTGTTTTCCTGTTAAGCTTTTCATCTCCTCCCGTGTTATGTGGAACCCAAACATGGAGACTAGTATCTCATTGTGAAATAAAAAAAAATTGTTCACGACAAAAAACAAAAATAAGTTTAAAAAGAATTACAATATACAATCTATGACCCAAAATACCTCTCAACGTCATTTACATCAAGTGCATAATCAGCTACTAATCTTTTAGGCTTTGTAATTCTCTCGAATTTCTACAAGACCTTTCAACAAATGGCGACTTGTATTTGTAGGTCTTCTTGACTAGCATTTTTTTGTTTGTCATCATCTTCACCCTAGGCTTTTTTTTTTTGAAGAGGAAGTCATGTCAACAACATGTGTGGATGTGGATGCCAACACAAAGACGCCCCATCATTTGATGGTGAAACCCCTCTCACAATATTACCTACATTCACCCTTAACTTCGTGATGTAGGGACCCATTGGAGGCCGGTATGAGTTGCTGCATCCTCCCGCTTTTTTTTTCCTTTTGTTGTGGCATGT
>JAEQBH010003067.1:0-219996 GCA_016808115.1 Tetrastigma voinierianum
TCATGGAAAAACTACATGCATGTATGAGACAACACTTTACATGCCCCATGTACCGGGTCAACCTCCGACCCACCACCCAATGCGGCGCTACTGAAATCAATACCAAGTCAGTCCCGACTCCCATCTCACAACTCGTGACCATGATACTTATTTAATCGCTCGCGGTCTCGGGCAATAGAACTTTACAGTGGTCTTACCGCGGCCTTCTTACACCCTTCGACATTTTTCGTTTCACCGATGGATACGCTGTTCAACCAGGTTTTCAAAGCCACCAAGGGGGTGTCTATCCCCTACTTGTCACGCCCGACACTATCTCGTTTCCATTTTCATTTAACACCGGTGGAACTCAATTGATCATCCCATTCCCAAGCCCACACGATCTAAAGACCAAATGCAATGCCAATCGCACCATGTACACACCCATGTAATGCCGGTTACCCCACACACCACCAATGTAATGTACTCAGGCCACCGCACTCAAACCCATGACCAATGTGCATGGACATTCTATTAATCGTACATTATGTGTGTGCTATGAACACCCGCGTCTAATGTAATACAACATTTCATATATTTAGTCTAACATCAACATACATGCAGTCATGTTAATATTCCACACATTCAAATCAGTACATCACATAACCATGCACTACATCTTTTCTATCATTCAGTTCATTCATGTCAACACATCATTCAAGCATGTATTAACATAATTCCAACCATTACTTAAGCATGTAATGCCATAATTCATATTCCCAGGCTGAGACATAGTATGTCAGTCATACAGCCAATGCATATAATTATTTCCATCTTTATCACACATATATCACATAATTTCACATATTTAGCATGTTATTCAATTCTGCACAACACACATTAGTCATTTCTAACCATAAATCCGACCATGCTTGGCCTCGGAAATAATCTGGACTTAGTCCAGAAAGTCCAGTTTTTGTAAATACCACACAAAACATCCGACATGCAATTCCTTGCTCAAGCCATACGTTGCCCCAAGCATTTCAGATACAAACCGATTCCAAAACAGGTTTTAACCTAGAACGGACTATTCTCAACCGCCCGTGACTCAGCCCAACATGTTTAGCCCACGCTTTGGCTGAGAATCCTATTCTATTAAATTCTATACTCAACGAGCTTTCCGTAGAGTCCAAGAACCCGCAAATCGAAGTTCTACGAGTTATGGTCGTCCTGCTGATGCGTGGATTCACAAGGTGTGCGGGGCACTTTGGGCACACCCCCGTTTGCCTTCTACCGGATTCGCTATCCCGAACACAATGTTTGATTTCTGACAGCCTCCGAATCCCATGAAACTGGGCCTCAACCATCATACAATCACAAACAAACCACACAACATACAACCGCCCGAAACCTGACGAAACCCATAGCCATTACATCACCCCTAGGCTTAAAATAAACTGTAGTGAATAGGAACCTACCTCAGAAAGTACGCTCGCTCTTGTCGTCTCTGGGTATGCTTACTATGCGACACTCCTTTCTTTTCCTCTTTCTTTTTCCTTTCTTCCTCCTTTTTCTTCTTCTTTTTTTTTTTGGATACATTCTTCTTCTTTCTCTTCTTCCTTTTCTTTTCTTCTCCTCCCTTTCTCTCTTTCCTTTCTCCTCCCTTTCTCTTTCCCCCTTCCCTCCTCCTTCTTCTGCCATTCCCTTACTTGGTACGAATAGCCCAGCCGAAGCCCCTTATATAGTTCTCAAATGAGCTATGCATACCGACACACATGCCATGTGTCACACACATGGCTTGCCATGTGTCACACATGGCTTCAATATGTCCCACACACATGGTCCCATGTGTCCCACATGCATAGGCTCGCATGTGACAGGACACATGGCTTCACATGTCACCCACATGGTTCACCATGTGTCATCCACATGGCTCAACATGTGTCGCCCAACATTCGCTGTTTCAAAAATACGTGAAATTCAACCGGCTCCCTAATCCAATGAAATTTGATCGGGTAACTAGATTTCGAGACAATCGAACTGGCGCAGTAATCCGCCTCGCCATCCCCAAAACGGAAAATCCCAACTTTTCTTTGACTATTCGACATAAATTACCATTTTTCCTCTCTTTTTTTCAAAAATTTTAATTTAAATTTCTTAAATATACTTTAGCGCTTTCATTTGATTTTCCTTTGTTTTCTTTATGTTTTGTCATTTAATTTGTCAGGATATGTGATTGTTCCGTTGTTTTGTGTGAGTGATCTTTATATCAACACCGTCTCTATCAAACAAATAATCACATCAAATCCTTGTTTGCTCAAGATGCTATATCGGATCTAAAAATTTTATGTATTCTATGCATAATAGATTATCATTTGTGTAGACCTTGTGCCATTTCTTCTTACTATTAGCTTGATATTATGCCATCCTCTACTGCTTTTAGTAGCTTGATTTATGTGTTCGAACATAAAGTTGTCGCTCAATCAATAAAATTTCATTTTTCATTATTAAAAAAACAATTCCACTCATGAGACCACCAACGACGCTCAAAAGATCACATATACAAGGCACTATATATCAATTCTTAAAGGGATTTTTTTCCAACTATGACAAAAAGTCACGGACCTCGATCACTAGAACGAATCAAATCCAACAAGGATACATAGAGAGAGAGCTCCAAATTCACTTCATTGCCATACCTAATAATCTTCCAAGATGATTTTCTACTTTATATGGGCAATTTAGTTCAACCTAATTTCGATTTAGGTCGAATCGATCATTTATTTTATGGCCCAGAAAACAAGCCACCACCCGACTGCTTTGTCTAACCTCGATATCGACTCCAAATTCTAGCCCAAATTAATTTGCTCGAATTGCCACCTCTAGTACTCTTACTCCAATGCAAAGCTACCACATAAAATAAAGCCATACTGCCTTTTATCTAATTATAACATATAGTTTATTTAATATAATACTTTTTACACTAATTTGTAGATACTATTCAAAAACATCATGTTCCTCTAAAATATATTCTAAAATATAAGAGTATCTTTTTTTTACTTAAAACCTACTCGCTCTTCCTCCTCCTCTACTCTTTTTTCTAAATGCTTTTTCTAAGCAAAGATGAATGATTTTTTGCTATCTTAGCCCTTAATTAAATCACCTCTCTACATCTCTCTTTATCATTTTCTTCTCAATAAAGTGATTATTTCATATAGATCAAAGGTTTTACTATGTTTTTTTTTTTTTGTGTGATTATGTTATCGACATATTGCGGTGTGTGGTTTTGTTACCAACTTATTGCGACATGTGATTGTATCGTCTTGGTATGATGGTGGATGCTTACGACAAAACATATTTGATTGGACATCAAATCATAGTCGTCAATATGCCGCAAAACTTAAATCATAAATATTCTAGTTATTATAGGATAATCAAATACGTAAGCTTTTAATCGATTTTTTATGCTATTAATATGATGTGTTAGCTATCCTCTAAAAATTTTTAGTAAATTAGATTTTATGTTTCTATCAAATGTATTATATTGTTAAGTGAATCAATAAAATTATTTTCTTTAATATATATATATATATATATATATATATATATATATATATATATATATATATATATATATATATATATATATATATATATATATATATATAAGAAAGTATCTTATCGTATCCAACTTCAAATGATACACTCATAAATACAACCTGCTGAGGAAACGAATTTAATTTCTCGGTTTTACCATAACAACGTAGAAAGACCTTGATCTTGATGGAAAAAAGGTGTCATGCATAAAAGGACCTTGATCTTTGACATTGAAAAGGAAAAGATATTTTATCACTAAGGAGCCAATTTTGTGTATAAATGAAGTTGTGATAGCATAGGAAATCCATCGCCCAAAAGCAATGGCATCCTCAACTATAGTACAAAAATTCTCTCCTTGTTCCTACTCCCATCGATTTGTTCACACCATGTTTCTTCTTATTCTAATTGGGCTAAGTACTTCTCATTCTTAAAATGCCCCTTCTCCTAGGTAACTATAAAATCTATTCTAATTCCTCTGCTTTCGACTCTTTATTCTAACAATCTCACCAATGTTTCTTCCACCCACCATGAAGGGCAATCACCCACGCAGAAATGCGTACGGATATATCCCAGAATCCATGCAGTGAGCGGCCATCAAGATAAACCTCATAGAGTCGGGTTTAGGAGGTACTCTCCAACACTTCTCCTTCTCGTCTTTTCCCAATCTTGCCTTTGTTGATATCTGCATTAACAACCTGTCTGGTTCAATCCCGCCCCAAATTGGTCTCCTCTCAAAGCACAAATACCTTGATCTGTCCACCAACCGCTTCGTGGGGTTCCACCGCAAATCGGGCAGACAACTCAATCTTGAAGTCCCGCACCGCCTACACCGCCTGAATGGTCCCTGTGAAACGGGTCGGCTTAAAGCCCTTCCTGAGCTGCTTCAGACACCAAACCATGGGGAAATTTGAGCAACTTGTCTTCTATATCTATATGCTAATCAACTTTCCCCGCCACATTCTCCGTAAATAAATCTTGCTAATCTTGTCGAGATGTGCTTCAGATAACAACACTCTAACAAGTCCACTCCTTTCACTTTCGAAAATTTGAAACGCTTAACCGTGTTGCATTTGTTCAACAATAGTCTCTCCAGACTCCACCCAGGCGAAATGTGTGCTTATAAATGTATACGCTTATGCGCCGCGCTAAAACACGCCGCCCTCAAGTAATAAAGTGAAAGTATAAATATCGTTCCACCAGAATTAGGTTACTAATTACCGAAATTATATTAGTCCTAACTTTATTTTGATTAATACAAAGGGGAAGTTAAAATGAAAACAAACTAAACTAAATAAATCCTAAACTAAAATGTCTAACATACAAAGGGAAAAAAAGTAATTACAAGAAAGCCTAGGGTTTTGATTTCACCTAACAAATTCCTATGGTGAGATTTGAAATAGTCCCAATGATGCTGAAATTATATATTGATGGCGGATTTCACCTAAGCACATGCTATTCTTTCTCAAGAAATAACAATCTACCTTTGGAAAAGGTTCTAATGTATCTCTACCTCAAACCATCATAGCCAAGGATGCATTAAGGAATAGAAACCCAATAAACCACATGTAACCCACAAATATCTCTATTATATGGTAAAATATGACATTCCATTCATGGTCTAACCTAATTATTGTTTCTCAACCTCAAATTAGGTCACAAATCATGTTAATGGTGATCAATCATCAACAAGATAAACATCAAAGATTAAAATCAAAGTTAAACACCATAGTTCATTGTTTAGGCTACATCAAAACCCTAGAAAATGAGATTAGCTCATGGAGAGGGAAAATACAACCATAAAAAATGAGAAAAGGCAAGAAAATAGGAGAAGAGGATAGATGAAACCCATTTCTCTTCTAAAAATCTCTTCTTCTTCTTCAAGGCTAAGAATCGGTTTCCTCCAAGAGAGATTTGTCTTTAGGTGTTTCCACCCAAAGGATCTTCTCCCGCTCTCTTAAGAGCAGCTCCTGTTGCACTCCCCTATTGAAAAATCTTCTCTTTCTAAAAGCCCTAATTTGATCCCCTTTATGCCAAACCCGCCAAGAGAGAGGAAGAAATGGGCTTCGGCAATAACATGGGCTCGGCGCGCCATGTCGTAGCGTGATGGATTTGAGCGCCACAAATGGTGAAAATGGGAGCTACTGGAAGACCTGCCAAACCATGCTATAGCGTGAAAACACGCCAAAGCGTGAGAGCACTCACGTCAGAGCGTGAGTGGCTCACGCCGTGAGTTACTCACGCTGCCCGTAACTTCCTCGGCTTGGCGGCCCCCACTCCTTCCTTCATAATCCTTCATCCATCCGGATCAATCACGCAATCTTAGTATCTACGTAAATCCCCGTATCTAGAATCTACCCATGCCAATTAGGGAGCCATGGAAGAACATCACACAGGAAAAAATGATCACATGTTTTCTCCGCGATCGCAAGATGACTTTTGCCGATTTTTTCTTCGATTTCGCTCAAGCTCGCCAATAGTTGTCCTAATCACAAAATTGGGAAAATATAGCATTAGGACACTTATTTATATCCTAAAAATAATAAACCCATAAAACATGGGGATAAAATGAGTATTTAAGATACTCATCACACCCCCTTAAATTTAAATCTGCTTGTCTCCAAGCAAAGGAAAACACACATGAGTATACAACACACTAAAACATATATGAGTGTGAGAATAAAGGCAACAATAGGAGAATTACCAAGACAAAGTTCTATGGAAACTGAATATAGCCTACATGGGATCCCAACACATTTAAAATCTCAAAGACAAGGCATCTATGGGCATGGTGATTAAGGCAAGCTTTACCTTCAATTTCTCAATGAATCCTTCCTAAAGAGACTCTATGAAAATGGTATGTTAGATCTCAAATGTAGACGGAGGTTCCAATACACTTTTCAACCAAACTCAATTCACTCATTTGAAAGACAATAACAAAAATAGGCTAAGAACGCACCTTTTATTAAATACTATAACTAGAAAGTAGGATGCAATGCTAAGGCACTCTAGAAAAGTGTCCATGTAGCGGGGATCCGTTGGTGACTCCCCACCAATTGATTAAGGGCACCAGGGATTGTCTCTCTAACTTCACTCCTAAATGTACCAACTAGAAAACCAAAGCACCTACTTGTGAGACTGAACCATCCTTTGTCCCAGCGTAACTAAGCAGTGAAGTGCTAGTGACTCCCAACCAATTAGCTTAGGGCATTAGGCTTCAAAGGCTCCTCTGACTACAGCCCTGGATTCCAATTGAATTATGTCTTTTCTTTCTCTTTTTTTATTTTTTCTTTCTTTTCTCTTTTATTTTGTTTTGCTAATGTGGGGCTCATTGGCCCTCTTTAGGTGGTCCAACACTATGGAAGTATGGCCCTTACAAGTTTAGTTTGAGAAGAAGAGGCCGAAACCTCGATGTACAAATGAGATCTAGTACGTGTGTGCACGAGTTCCATTAAGAATTGGTTCCTTGAAAAACACGAAGGCTCTATAACCAAGCCTCCCACAACCACTAGATACACTCAATCGTAGATCACATAAATGAGATGGTATCCCAAGTTTTGGCTAAATAATACAAACTTTTGAAGCACAATGTCATGAAAGCATTCTCCAAATAGTTATTACACCAAAACCAACTCATATGAGACACAAAACACAACACAAACACAAACATGTATGGCCACAATGTACTAAAGAAATCCAAAGCTGATCTGCCCACACTCTGTCCCCCCCAAACATGTACAAAATAATACCCTCAATGAAATAGCATGAAAAACAAGCGAGGGAAAGAGACGACTCAAGTGATTATCCCATTTCGCTTCTAGAACCAACTTTAGGACTTCCAAAAACCTGAAAAGGACAACTAAAAACAACACCAAACAAGATCAAACTAGAAAGATTAATTAAAAACTAAAAAAAAAGGAAAAAGAAACATTACTAAGCTTACGTTGCCTCCCAAGAAGCTGCTCCATTTTTCGAGTCTAGTTAGACTATACCAACTACGGATATGTTGGTAATTCCTGCTCCATCCTTCTTTTAGAGAGGGTGATTGTTATCCTCAATTAGTAACTTACACATAATCTTCAAAGATCATTATTTTTTATTTTCTCAATTTTAATTTTTTGTTCACAATGGTGGCTTCCATTTCCTTACTAGACTAAACAATGTACTCTTCCAACTTGGACATGGGGGTAACTCTCGCAATTTTAAACTCCTCATGCATCTCACCCCATGGAGTCATCTCTGGAATAGTCTTTAGAACTTCATCTTTTATCATGTCATGGGATTATGGAAAAGTTAACATCTTCCTTGCAAAATAAGAAGTTTTCCATTCTCAGTGTTTCATTCTCCACCTTTGAAGCTTCTCAAGTTCTCCATCATTGCCGAGGTGATATCCTCATTGTAGCTCAAGTCTTCTTCTTCTCTAATCACCTCAAGAATGGATGGCAAGCTCTCTTGTTCTCCTTCAAAAGACAATTTTTCCATTCTCTCTTCCTCATTCATGTGCTTGGCCACTAGTTCTTGTATACTCATTCCCTTCTCTTGTAGAGGTTGATGTATCTCAAATTTTGATTGAGTATAAGAAGTGATCATAGGAGTCATTTCCTCATTTATGGATAAATCAACCCCACAATTAGCTAATTTAACTATTGTGAAGGCCAATTCATCCACTCCATTGTTAACATTTAACTCCTCTTGTGGAGGTGTGTACACCTCCTCCATGAACTGAGATTGAGATGTTGCCAAATTAGCTTGAACTCTTCTTAGTTCAGCTATAGTAGTCTCTAGGTTAGACACTTTGTAACATCCCAATTTATATCTTAGTAGTTTTATGATATGTTTAGGGTATAATAAAAGTCAAATTTGTATTTTTCAGAAATTTAAGTGCAAAGTGTGAAAAGTGTAAACTGGTAATTAGCCAATTAAGGACCTAAATGACATAAGATAAAAAGGTTATATGTTAAAGTAGAATATTAATAAGTTGATTTGCAAATTGAATGAAGAAGAAGGACTAAAGTGCAAAAAGGAAAAATATGGCCAAATCCCAGAAGACAACAAGTTGTCTTTTAAATTGGGAATTTTCCCATTTGGGGTTTTGGAGAGCTATGGCATACAATTTGGAAAGAGCAAAATTTTGGGTTGATTTCTTCCATTGGTTCTACTTGTTCAAGCAAAGTGAGGGAAAGGAAAAGTTACTAAGGTGTCAAGAAATCAAGGTTAGGAAACTATCCTAACTTTCTCCTTGTTATAAAGTTATTAGGAACTTCTAACTTTTCCATAAATGTGTTTCCGGTTGGTTCGAGTTGGTTTTGAGGTTTGTTTGAGTTTCTTTGTTTTGGTTGAAAATATCATGACAAAGGCGTATTTCCCATTTATGTTTCCAAATTACGCCTCTCCTCCCAGGTGGAAGGAGTGCCTCGCCAGGCAGCCTTCTCGCCTAAGTGAGGGTCAATCTCGCCCCAGGGCGCAACCCGAGACCATCTTCCGACTCTCTCCGCCTCTCCTCGCCTAGGTGAAGAGCTGCTTCGCCTAGGCTAACCACTTTGCCTCGGCGAACCCGTCTTCTTAGCAGACTTTGTTCTTGCCTCTTCTCTGCCTGTTTTGCTTTCTTTTTTTATAAAGCTTAAACGAATGTTATAAATACTAGTATAAAAAGCTTTGAAATACATATAATTGTAGACTTGCTTAAGACAGGATAGTGAATGAATAGGCACGGCCTGGCTTAGTGCTTCAGACTTTGTCTAGCGATGACACTTCTATTTCATGACACACGTTTGATTAGCAGGATGAGTATCTTAAATACTCATTTTATCCCTATGCTTTGTTGTTAGTTTTTCTAGTGTTTTATGTTAAATAGTGCCCTAATGCTCTTAAAGTTCACTTATGATCGTCATCCATTTGCAGAATTGTGCAAAATTGGTGGAAATCAAGCATGAAGCAAAGTTAGAGGCTACTCGAATTTTGATGTTTTCAGACATCATATGAGTCTTTATTAATCAAGCTTATATGTATGGATTCTAAACTTCAAGAGCTTTCCATGGATACCAAGAACACCAAAATTGGAGTTTGAACAAAGAAGTTATGCAAGTTCCAAAACTTGAAGAAAATCAGCAAACATTGCTGCACCTTTAGCAGGAGAGGATACTATATTTTGACGTTTTCAGACATCATATGAGCTCATATTGCTTCAAACCATATATGGATGGATTCTACACTTCAAGAGCTTTCCAACGGTACCAAAACACCCGCAACTCGAGTTCTGAGATGACAAAGCTACGACCTTACGAAGTTTGAGCAAAAATATGGATCGCAAAGAACGTCGCGACGCTATAAACGTAGCATCTCGACGTCACGTAAGTGTTAAGCTGCACGACGTCGCGACGTTCGGGGTTGGTTTTGGGTGGAATTTTAGCCCATTTTGAGCCCATAATGGAGGGTTTTAAAGCTCAAATAGGAGGGATCGAAAAGGGAGGAGGATTTGTGATAGATTTGGGAGCTTTTTGAAGGGGAGAAGCCCTCTCTTAAGGTGGAAACACCCTAGGGCACACATTCAAGGGAAAGCTTGGAAGAAGAAGAGATTGAAAAGGAGATGACTCTTTCAGCCAAAATCGTTTATTCTCATCCTATTTGTTTCTCTCTTTTGATGCTTTACTTAGAGATGTTCTAGATTTATTTCTAGGTTTTGCCGTAGCCTTGCTACTTTGAATGGATTAATGTTAATTACATTTTTAATTCATTATATGGATTACTCTTATCTCGACTTGCTCTTATCCCCAGATTTTATTTACATGGTAGTGTTTCGCTAACATTGTCGTGTTTTTGCCGAGTCCGAGATCGAGAGAAGATGACCTCTAAGGATATTAATAGAGCAACACTTGTCAATTCCACACAAAGAGATATCATGGTTCCAAGCTGCTGCATTAAGGGTTTAAACATTTGCCGCTTCTCGAGTCCAATGAGGCAGAGATGCAATACATCTCTATTACGGTGATAGACAAATATATCTCGAGAGAATATCTTGTAGGCATGATCAACCTGTCAGAATCAATCTTCAATATACTCGAATGAATAATATATTTAGGTTAAAATTCACTCAAAGTGTGGCAGAAGGCAAAACCTCTAGTTTTCATAATTAATTGATTTAGCAAATAATATAGGATTAGTTTTTCTTTTTTATTAATTGGAATTCATTACGATTTCCAGTCCGCATAAGATGAAAAGCGTAAAGCTTAGTACTCAAGATACCTCCCAATGGATCACCTATATCCGTGATTTTTTTAGGGTACATCTATATTACTTGACGCGACGCTGCACTTGCGCACATTGCCAGGCGCACACATTTTACACATCACGCTTTCGCTTATCGCTGCTTTACGTCATCTCTCATGGACTTAATTTCTGGGCAGATTCTTATGATAGTATACAAGACTTCGATTCATGCTGTCAGGTGCATCGTCTGCTTAGGGCTTCGTACTTCTCGCTCAAGATCAGATTTCATACCTTCGAAGTACATATTGTGTTGTGTCCTCTATCTATCAAGCATCGGTCTATGTGCAAACATTTATATGATAAGTATTCGAACAATGAAATATATGAAACAAAGTAATCGCAAATTTCGATGCTAAGGAATATCTCGCTCTATATTATAGTGTACCAGAACACCCCAAATTATGCCCTTAATCGCTTTATAACATGTTTAGGTATAATATAAGTTAAATTTGTATTTTTCAAAATTTCGAAGTGCTAAATTGTAGAAAAGTGATAAAATCGATTAGATAAAACCAAGGTTAAATTGGTAATTTGCCAATTAAGGACCTAAGTGTCATAAGATGAAAAGATTGTATGTTAAACTAGAAATTAGATGAGTTGATTTGAGAATAAAAGGAAAATGAAGGACTAAGTTTCAAAAGCCAAAAATTAAGCCAAAAATGGGATAGGACCAAACATGGTCTTAGAATTCCCATTTGGCTTAGAAAAGTTAGGGCATTTACAGTGGAAGAAGAAGAAGAGAAGAAGAGAAGAAGAGAAGAAGAGAAGAAGAGAGGAAGAAGAAGAAGAGAAGAAGAAGAGAAGAAGAAGAGAAGAAGAAGAGAAGAAGAAGAAGAAGAGAAGCAGAAGAGAAGAAGAAGAAGAAGGAAGAAGAGAAGTTCAAAAATTTAAGGTATGGATACTAGTTAAGGATTTGTATGGAATTTTGTGTATGAAATCTGTTAGATTTGTATGGATACTTGTTTGGAGGTTTAGAATACAATTCTTTTTGTGTAGAACTTTATTTGGAATAAATCTTTTAAGGGGGTATGGATATTTGATGAATGGTTGTTTGGTTTGCCAGTAGGTCCTCAATGGAGGAAAAATTGTGAGTAGAGAAAATGTCGGGTTTTGGGTGGGAGATGTCAGTCTGCTTTTTTTAAACCCATGTTTTTGTTTCGGCCATAACTTGGTCATCACTCATCTAAATTGAGTGATTATAAATTTTGGGTACACTAGACTTCTAGGAGAACAAATATCCTTGAAATAGGTGTATGCAAATTTAGACCCCATTAGACCCGTAAAATTCAAGTAAAGTGAGGCTCGTTTCGGTCAATTTGAGACACTAGTTTCGAACATTTTTGGTAATTAGGCCATAAGTTGAGTTTAACTCATCCAAATTGAGTGATTAAAATTTCTGGGTAAACTTAGACTTCTAGAGAACAATTTTTCTTGAAATAAGTGTATTCAAATTGATCTCATTGCACTTTAAAATTTGTCAAAGTGAGACCTTTGTTTTCGCTTGATACAATTTTAATGTTTTGGTACAACAGTATTTAGGCCGTAAGTTGAGTTTACCATCCAAATTGAGTGATCTGGGTAATTTTGGGTAAAACTAGACTTCTGTGGAGAACAAATCTTCTAAAATAAGTGTATTCAAATTTATACCCCATTAGATCTAGAAAATTCAAGTAAAGTGAAGCTGCTATTCAGAGGGAAATGTTTCGATGTAAAGTATTTGAAGTAAATGAATAAAAGAAGGGTTGATATATGAAATATGAACACATGAATGCGAATACAAACATAAATGACTAGGATGGTATCTTCGACCTCAAATAAAAACCTAATAAGCTCCGATTCGCATATATTCTAGAGTGGATGGACAAGCAGACATTGCTTGAGGGATTACAAGTTATAAGTCGTCCCGCTTCATCATTAAAGCGTCCCGTTGGGGTCACATAATACGCATAGTCACTATCTCGTATAGTGATGATACTCTTCGGTATATACGCCCTTGCGTAGGTTATTATATGCTACTGCATAGGTCAATGTTTTGTATAAAGGATAAGACCTTCTCTAGTACATATAGTTCTTTTCGTATTCACTTCTTTTGAATATGCAGGCATGACATAAGATGAGATGAAATTTTTAAATACATAAATGAAAATGATGTGAAATGCAATATGTAATTTAATTATAACGATATGAGGTATAGAAGTGAACATGGATGGTGTAATAAAATGCCAGTGAAGTATTGTGACAATCGTTATAGTGGTCACGCCCATATTTATAATTCCCACGGTTATAAAGCTAACAAGGGTGTTTATTCGTAGGTACCGAAGAGGACGCTCACGTGATATTCCGCGCGACATTAGGCAAACACAATTGTAGGAGTCCATCACGTAGGTTTGAACTCGATTTGTATGTAAATGTAAGATTTTGGAGACAATGTGAACCAAAAAGGCTAAGTAAATGGGACTCATAATATATGTGGTCAGACACTTTAAATACCACTACTAAGTAGTATGTATGAAATATTTGTAAGTTTATATTTTTCAAGATAATTGCTTAGAATTATATAAGTTAAAAGGTTTAGTTCTCAGACTCAGGACACCCTTTCCTAACACAAGGTGTCGGGGTCAGGCACTGCACATTTTACGTGCCTTCCTTCGACATAAAATTTATGTTATGTACTCTACGGAGATATGAATACTTTGATATGTGAATTATTTTAATATATCGTGAATTGAGAATCACTAGAAGTGGTCATATGTATTATCCTGCTTTCCCACTAAGCTATAAGCTTACACCGAGCATTTCATCCGTGTAGATACTGAAGAGGTCGTCAGAAACATCCCGCATTTACTAGTAGCCACACACAAAGATTAGGAGTCCTTTCATGCAGTCCCCGAATTAGTTTTGTTGTAATATAAATGTAGATGTAATATATTTCGAGATAGTGGAACTTATGCAAACATAATTAGTTAAAGTGACTCGGCATGTATAAACGGGGACAAGTTAAACACCACAAAGGTGGTAGTTTTACAAGTTTATGTCTTCATGAATATATGCTTGAAATGGGCTCATTAATGTTAGTTAATAGCTTCCTTCCTGCTCAAGCAGGACGCCCCTCATTTGATGCTGCTTCGAGAGAAGGGGTGTTACACACTTCCTCTTGGGGAGGTTGATTCATTTCATTTTGCACACATAACCTAGATAAACCAACTTGAGAAAGAGGGTCCAATATTAGCCATTGATCTGAAATCTCGCTTGTGCCATGGAAGATTCGTCGAGTTCTTCTTAATTCATCTCATAGCTTCTTCTGTGCTTGATCTTTAAACTGGTGGGAGACGAAGAGTGGTGCTATGACTTATGTCCCATGAGGTGTTTGAGTGGATGGTCCCATCCAAAATTATGATTGTTCACTTTGGGGTAAGATCCACATTAGAATAATTCATCAACATATGGTTGCCACACTTGACTCTCACTTGATTTGTCACTCTTGATGATGTTCATTATGATTTGCCTTAACCTTAGTTGTTAAGGAGAAGGTCATTTCGATTGATAGTTCCATGAAAGGATCCATTGTGTTAAATCCTAAAAAACGAAAAACAAACCAAAGTAAAATATGTGCCAAAATAAAACAAGACTAAATATATCCAAAGTAGTTAAGGATTACTTTGTATGAAGATTTCGTAAAATATCAATCCTTGGCAATGAAATGTACTTAAAACTGATATAGGCAAAAATGTATGTTATAAATGAAGTACACTTATGTGCTACAAGTGCACTCGCCACCTCAAGTAATAAAGTGAAAGTATAAATATCGTCCCACGGGGATTGGTTTACTAATTACCGAAATTAGAATAGTCCTAACTTTATTTGGATTAACACAAAGGGGAAGTTAAAATGAAAACAAACTAAACTAAATAAATCCTAAACTAAAATGTCTAACATACAAAGGAAAAAGTACTACAAGAAAGCCTAGGGTCCCACCCTCACCCAAAAATCTCTATGGTGAGATTTGAAATGTAATTCAATGATGCCCAATTATATATTAATGGCTGATTACCTTAAGCACATATTATTCTTTCTCAAGAAATAATACCCACTGAAAAGGTTCTAATGTATCCCTTACCTCAAACCATAGCCAAGGATGCATTAAGCAATAGAAACCCAATAAACCACATGTAACCCACAAATATTCTATTCTATGGTGAAATATGACATTCCATTCATGGTCTAACCTAATTATTGTTTCTCAACCAAATTAGGTCATGTATCACGTAATGGTGATCGATCATCAATACATTAGGAATTGAATAACATTCAATATATAATAAAATCCAAACATCAAAGATTAAAAATCAAAGTTCAACACCATAGTTCATTGTTTAGGCTACATCAAAACCCTAGAAAATGAGATTAGCTAATGGAGAGGGAAAATACAACCATAAAAAATGAGAAAATGCAAGAAAATAGGAGAAGGGGATTGATGAAACCCATTTCTTCTAAAATCTCCATAATCTCCTTATTCTTCTTCTGCCTCGCTTTCCTAAGAGCAGCTCGTTACACTTCCCTGCTGAAAAATCTTCTCTTTCAAAATGCCCTAATTTGGTCCCCTTTATGCCAAACCTAAGAGAGCAGAACAAATAGGCTTTGGCAATAACATAATTTTGCATCATTATAGCGTTGATGGATTTAGCTAATACAACATGCTTAAAAAATGGAGCTTAATGAAGACTCCAGTCAAACCACGCGAAGGTGAAAATACCCACCTATAGCATGAGTGTTCTCACGCTGTAGCGTGGCGGTTACAATGTGAGCGACTAACGTGAGTTACTCCACATTTTACCATAATTTCCATTTTTTAGCATCCTTCACTCCTTCCTTCATAACTCCTTCATCTGAATCCGAATCATGCAATCTTGGTATCTATGGAAAGACCTCAGAGTCTAAAATCTGCCCATTTTAATAAGGGAGCCATAGAATAACATCACATAGGTGAAATGATCATATGTTTTCCATGACTGCATGATGACTTTGCCAATTTTTCTTCGATGTCGCTCGTTTCCGCTCAATAGTTGGCCTAATCACAAAATTGGGAAAATATAGGATTATGACACTTATTTGGCATCATAAAACTAATAAAACCTAGGAAAACATGGGGATAAATTGAGTATTTAAGATACTCATCACTATCCCACCTGAAATAGGAAATTTGAGGTCCCCTGAGTACTGTCTAAGCCCTTTATGAGAACAATCTTTCCTGGGTCCACCTCCTATGTCATTATGTGACCTTAAAGGTTCTAACCTATTGTATCTATGCCAATCAACTTTCCGATCCGATTCCTTGAGAAATAGGAAAATTGAAGTCTCTTATTTATCTAGAAATATCCCCAAAATAAACTCAATGGTTCCATTCCTACTTCATTAGATAATCTGACCAACTTAGAAACTCTATACCTCCATGATAACCAACTTTCTAGTTACATTCTTAAGGAAATTAGGAAACTTCATAAGTTGATTAAGCTACTAATAGACACAAACCAGTTGTTTGGCTCTTTATTCAAAGGCATTTTCCATGGTGGATCTCTGGTGCGCTTTACAGTGAACGACAACCATCTCAAGTGGTCCCATCCCTAAAAGCTTGAAAGTTTGTAAAAACTTGACCAAAGCTCTGTTCGAGGGAAACCAACTAACTGGAAATATATTTGAGGTGATTGGTGATTGACCAAACTCGAATACATAGACTTGAGCTACAAATGTTTTATGGTGAACCCCTCACAATTAGGGAAGTTATGGGATCTAATTACAAAATCTAAAGATTCTTAACAATGCTATATAGGGAGTATCAGTAATTTGGAATCCCAACCCATCTAACTTATCTTGATCTTTCTTCAAATGATTTAGTTGGGGAAATTCCAAAGGAAATGGGAAGTTTAACTTCTCTATTGGAGCTGATATTGAAACACAACCAACTTTCTGGGAGTATTCCTCCTTAACTCAGTTCACTGTCTTACCTTGAGAATCTAGACCTTTCATCAAATAAATTGAATGGGTCAATACCAGAGCGTTTAAGAGAATGCTTGCCTTTGAATCACTTGAACCTGAGCAATAATAGACTCAACGACGGAATTCTGATTCAAATAGGTAAACCCAATCATCTCCAGTTAGATTTGAGCTCACAACTTACTTGGCTGTGAGTGAATCCCATCACAACCAAGATTTAGAGGACTTATGTTTAACCTCTCCATAACAACCTCGTTGGTCTTATTCCATAAGCGCGGAGGAAATGCATGTCTTGGTTGTATGTGTTAACATATCATACAATCGCTGTAAGCAGTCCCGCTCGACCGTAATGCCTTTCGAAATGCTACCATTAAGGTGTTAAAGGGGAACAAAGATTTGTGTGTAATACTAGCTGATTGCAACCTTGCAAATCATGTGCTCTAGCAGTATATCAACACAAAGTTGTGTTTATAATCATATTCCCTCTTTTGGGATCACTTATAATTCTTTTTGCTTTTGTTGGAATTTTCTTTATTGCTCAAAGAAGAGAGAGAGCTCCAGAAATCGAACAAGGTGAGGTACAACATGATCTCTTTTCAATACCAACTTTTGATGGAAGAAAAATGTACCAAGAGATTGTAAAGGCGACTAAACGATTGGATCCTATGTATTGCATCTAAAGTGGAGGGCATGTAGTTTTTCAAAGCAAAGCTTGTTGGAGTCCCGGGACATCCATCCATAAATCTATGATTTCATATGCAACGGAAGCAAGAAATAAAATTACATACTAACCGGAATGGAACTGATCCGTGAATCTTCTAGGCGATAACCGATTTGCAGGTCTTGACCACAGAGTGCGGGCTCCAAGAACAATCCAAGGCCTTTTGCTTTTCAGATCTAGGACAGAGAAATTCTCTTCCTTTGAAAATAGGTTTTTTATTGTTATTACCCTAAACCTAAATATAAGTTATATTTATAATAGGGTTTAGTGGGCCATTGAATCCGTTTACATATCTAATGGCCTATAATTGTTCATATAAGTTCAATGGTCCAACTTAATTCAAACCTAGTTCGCTTTATCTCAGGCTTAATTCTAACATTCTCCCACTAGCCCTAAAGCAAACTTGAAGGCTCATATGGATCATATACTGCTCATAACACTAGCCACTTACAAATGGGTTTGCCCGAGACCCATGGTACTTTCCAATTTTGGCTCTTGTGGAATCAATTGGACATAACTCCACAATTGGTCAATCAAACCACTATAGTAGACCAACCGCACTCCAAAATTGAAAACTTATCATTCCAAATCATTGTGGAAGATTACCAAGCCTTCCTAATCACTCTCACCACCTCCCTATGAATCGATACTAGTAATTTCAGACGTTATACTATAAAATATTGAAATTACCATTTTACCTTAAGGCTACAAGCTTAACCTTTGACTTGATCATGACTGTAAGTCCGCCTCAAACTCAAGTGGGGCCGCCTTGGTCAGGGACAACTATGATCAATCACCTTTAAGCTTCCTCAGTTACATTATTCTATAATTAGGGTCATTATGGTTCCCGTATATGGTCAAAGCAAGAATCTATGAGCTAGAGCAAGAAGTCATCCAAGATCACTTTGAGTGATTATCACTAATAGATGGTCACAAGGAGCACCTCAAAATGATAACGTACTCCCCTCAACTCTCCAACGACCCTCAGGGTTAAGAACCCATGTGAGATAGTAGCTAGGGGTAAAACCGTTCAAATATAGTATATGACGATTTGCACTCCTAAGCCCCGTTCAATATGTACCAAGTACATACTAGTATGATATCCTGGAGACCCACTCTAGTAGTTGTGACAAACTACTCCCAATAACTAGGCAGATATCAAACCACAACTACTTATGGATTGCCAACATCCATGAACCGTCGTGAACAACCTCAAACACAAGGAACTCATATCTGTGTCCTCTATGCATTCACACGCACCCAGACATGTACATTGTGCTTGAACTAGGCCTAAATGAACACAATAATATGGCGAACCGAACACCAATTTTATTAATGCAAAATAATTACATTATAAACCATGGAAACCAAAAACTCAGAGAGTACATATGAGACATATGTTGCACACATGAGAGTCAAACACTTTAGTCTTAAGTGCTTTGTAAAAGGATCTCGCTAGGGTTGTCCTCATATGCAATCTTTTCTACTATAATATCTCCTCTCTACCCAATCTCTCGTACTAGGTGATACTTTCTTCAATATGCTCTCGCTCTTCCTATGATTCCTTGGTTCTTTGTTTGAGCAATGCCCCACTATTATCACAGTATAGTTGCATAGGATCGACAATTCTTAGCTATGACTCCAATTCATAAGGAATTTCCTAAGCCATACTGCTCTTTGTCGTTTCTCGAAGCCGCCACATATTCAACTTCTATAGTCAATTCAGCAATACATGATTTCGATACTCCTCCAACTACTAACAAATTACTCCACCCAATGTAAAACATATCCAGAGGTGACTTCACTCAGATTCGACCAAAGTAAGAATCAGTATATTCTATAGGCTAACTCATCGCCGTGATAAACTAGCATATAATCCCTGCTCTCCTTAGGTACTTGGAGTATATGTTTCGCCGTCCAATGTTCCTTACCCGATTACTAATACATACTACTCATTCCAATCAATAGCATATATCTAGTCTAGTACATAACATCACATGCATAAGACTACCACCATGTTATTATGGTACTGCCTCCATGTATTCTTTCTTTAGTCACATAGACACTGTCTCGAAAGATTGATTCCATATCTAAAGCAACTTTTCTCGAATCTTGCATGTTATACTTAGACAATATAATATCAATGTAATTTTCTCGAGAAAGTGCACAATCTTATTCGCTCGGCCTCATATTATCTTAATACCTAGAACATATTGCGCCTCTCCCAAATCCTTCATTTGGAACTGAGTAGCTAACTAGATCTTTACCTTTGACAACATCTCAAAATCGTTTCCAATCAACAAAATGTCATCCACATATAAAATCAGAAAATTCACTATATCATTTTGCATCTTTCCATATACACAAGGTTCTCTTCTTCATTTTGGATCAAACCAAAAAGATTTGATTACTTGATCAAACGCTTGTTCCATGATCTCGATTTCGCTAAGTCCATATATGGACTTATACAACTCAGATACCATGTGTTCTCGACCTTCTGCTATGAAACCATCCGTTGCATCTATGCATGTTCTCTTCAAGATAGCAATTAAGGAAGGTGACTTCACATCCATTTTCCATATTTCATAATCATAATATGCTACAATTGATAGAAGTATCTCCTCGATAGACTTGATCACTTACCATTGATGAAAAAGTTTCATAATCAAAACTTGATTTTTTACTCTAACCTTTTGCTACCAACCTGGCTTTTTATGTCTCAACCTTTCCATCTACTCCTTTCTTTCTCTTATACAACCATTTACAACCAATGGGTTTAACCCCTTGGGGTAAATCCACAAGAGTCCACAAATTATTAGAATACATGGATTCTAATTCTGATTTCATAGCCTCTTTCCAAAAAACCAAAATCCTTATCATTAATTGCTTCTTAGTAACTTATGGAATCATCTTCATGTGACTCTGGGATTGTCAAAGATGATTCTCCCATCAATGTGAGCTTAACATGTGGTCTAATGACCCTCCCACTACGACGAAGCATATTTGGTGTGTCGCACATATTAGTAGTTGTGGATCAACAGAATAACATTATTCCTCGATGCTAGGATTTCGGCTCTTTCCGTCCATTCATTCATATCCCTAATTATGATTAATGATAGTATTCTTCTTCCATGAACTTAGCATTTGTCCTCACAAATACCTTCATGTCAGATTTATCGAGAAATTGTAACCCTCAGACCTTTGGATATCTAACAAACCAACACAATTCTGACTTCGCATCCAACTTGTCAGATGACTGCTTTAACACATAAGCGGGACAACCCCATATGCGAATATGACTTAAAATAAGTTTCCGAATTGGCCCACATTTCCACGGGTGTGTCTGGTAATCGGGATTCGATGGCACCATATCTCGTAATGTCGTTGTCCTAAGGCATATCCCAAAAGGATAAAGGTAATGTGGAAAGACTCAATATTGACCTTACCATGTCTAATATAGTTCGATTTCTTCTTTCCACCACTCCATTTTGTCTGAGTTCCCACACCAAACCCAGATAAAATCTCATGCTCCTCGAGGAAAGAAAACAAATTCAATAGACATGTACTCACCACCGATCATAACGGCTGATTTAATGTGTCTCCCTAATTGTTTTTCCCGACTCGGTCTTAAACTCCTTTGAACTTATCCCAGCCCTCATATTTCTTCTTCATTAGGTACATATATCCATATCTCGGTACCACGCAAAAAGTGATGAAATACTCACACCACCTCTTGCATCGACACTAAACGGTCCACACACATCTGAGTGTATCAAATCTAGACATCCCTGAGCTCTAACTCCTTTGGCAGTAAATGATCTCTTAGTCATTTTACCTTGAATACAATTTTGACATAGTGGTAGTTGCTCTAGGGTCAAAGTGGCAAATGGCCCACAACTCACTAGTCTTCAGATTTTTCAAATTTATGTGGCCAAGCCTTAAGTAACAAGTAACCGAGTTTGATTGATACTAGGCTCTTTTCTTTCAACATTTTTCCACATTATCAACTCTGAATAACAACACGATCAATATGATATAGATTATTCACCAATGTGCCATGTAATGTACCTTCCATTTTCTTTCATAATAGTCATAAGTTTTATTAAAAGAAACTCCACAATTGTCATTACAAAATTTAGAAACTAAAATTAAATTTTTCAGAGTCCGCACAAATAAACAATCATGCAAAACTAAGACCGAATTATTCAAAACTAAGACTAAGATCAAAGCTACGACCGAGATGGAAGCCGAGGAAGCCATCTTTAACTCCATTCTCTTTCATCAGACTTCTGCCACCCCGAACTCCCGTGGAATATTAAGGGGCCATGGTCATGGCTCCCCGAATCTATCCACTAAGAATTGGCAGAATCAACCATAAGACAAGACTCAATGACTGTAGTAGAGAAGTTACCTGAGTGTTCCTTTAACTTAGTGGCAATTCTATTCCAATGTCCCTTTGTCCACACTTGAAGCACTTTCCTCGTTTTGTCAGATCAAAAGGTCTAGCTTTCTTAGCAATCTTAGGTTTAGCATGAACACTCGACTCCGATGGTTTTATTCCTTTCTTTCCATTAGGAGGCTTAGAGGATTCACTCACACAAATTAACATCTGGGCCGGCCTTTACAATTGTCTCACTATTCTAAGTTGTCGTGATCAGCCAGCTTAAAGACCATTCTAATTTATTCATAGAATAATTCAACTTGAAATGATTGAAGGAAGGAGACAATGTCTCAAGGACCATGTTATTTTGTGTTTCCCAGCCAATATCAACACCTAGCTCCCAAATTAGATTAAAGAGTCCCACTATTTTTATCATATGATCTCTCACCTGAGTACCTTCGCACATTCTAGCGTTTCATTATCTACTTCATTACCATTCGCTTAGCCGATCTACTCGAATCTAAACATCTCCCCGAAGACTCAAGAACATCAGACTCGAGGTACTATGGATTGATGCTGACTTTGCAAAGACTTCATCAGAGAGAAGCTAAGCTACATCCTCGTCATCATCCTTCCTTCACGCCTCATAACAAATTTTCCTTCAAGTGTTCACCGTGGGGTGCTACATGAAGTGGCTCTAAGGTCACCCAAATTATACCTCACAGCAAGTTAAGACAATACTTAGGATTCCTCTTCCAACTCACATAGTTGGTTCCATCTAACATGTTGTTCGAAATGATTGATGCTAATGGATTGAAGGCATACATATTTATCCTAAGAATCAAATCGTGTCAATGTAAGATGTGTTCATTACTAGCATAAGACATGTATAATTGTATATACAATTTGCACTGATTGCGTATAATATAACACTCAAAATTACACATCGCATAGATAAATGAACTTTCAAGGAGAACTCGCTTATTCTACTTTAAGTGTGTCTAGCTTCTCAAAGTTAATAAGATATAGAATCCGATCAATTCCAAAAGTCACTTATACTTGTACTATGTGATCGACTTACTCCTATAAACTTTAGCCTCTGGAGAAAAATAAATAGGGATTATTTAGATTGTTTATTATTTTCTTCAAGTTATGTATGCACCATTGATCCTAGTTTCAATATTTCTAAGTAAAGAGCATCAACTTTAGGCTAATTGCTCCCACTAAAATATTTATTAACTAACCATAAGGAGTCTTTCTTAACTAGGATCCTCAAGACCATCCAACTTTTGGGGCCGATCCAAACATGAAATCAAGACTCTCAAAGTGGAAAGCCATAAAGCTCGCTAAACCTTCTCCCACTTAATTATTTGAAAAACTCGAGTGTTTTGAAGATTATGTCATCGTTCCCATTATTTTAAATTCAAATCCAAATTTGATCTCTAAATTTCTAATTAGCAAATTTCTATAGTCAAACTAATTCTAGAATAAGCACTATAAAATATACCACATATACTTTCTTGAACATGTAAGTTGTTTACTTTAATTTAATAATTTAAATATCTTAAAACAACAAAGACGCCTTAATTAAATCCATCATTTTATGAATAAATTAAATTATATATCTATTTAATAATTATCCATTAAATTATAATACTTGTTAAATATAATTTAATTCCTAGTAATATAAATTAAATTATATTTATTATATAACATTTATCCTTTAGAGGATAAGTCTTATTCAAATATAATTTATCTTAATAATAAATTAAAATTATTTATCTATTTAACATTTATTTATTAAAAGATAAATCTTGTTAAAATATAATTTAATTCCTTCCTCACCACAAAATTAATTAAAATTAATTTATCTAGGATGTTTCTCACAAAAAAAAAAAAAACTCATGAAGCAATAATAATCCAAAATAAATAAAATCCATTTATTTAAGATATTCAAAATTTCGATTATCAGTGTTTTCAAAAACTTTAAAAAATTTAACCTAACAAGTTAGGCTTTGAAAATTTCAACAGTGCCGCATTTTCTTTTTTACATAACACTTCTACTGTTCTGCAAACACATAACAAATAATAACCGGATATCAAATAAAAAAATTATTTTTCATTTTTATTAACCTATGAAATCTCAAGATATCAAATCTTGAATCTAGGATTCCAAGAGAAGATCTGTTGGTAGATCAAATAAAAAAAATGATTTTTCATTTTTATTAACCAATGAAATCTCAAGATCTCAAACTGAATCTGTGATTCGAGAGAAGATTTGTCGGGTGGTATCACATAAAAAAATGATTTTTCATTTTTATTAACTCATGAAATCTCAAGATCTCAAACTGAATCTAGGAAACCAAATTTCGATACTAGAAGTTGGAGTCCTAGATATCCATCCGTAAATCTATGATTTCCTCATATGCAATGGCTAAAAAATAAAATTACATACTAACCGAAATGGAACTGATCCGTGAATCTTCTAAGCAATAACCGACGGTAAAGTCTTAACCAGAGAGCGGGCTCTAAGGATATGGGATAAAGAAATGCTCTTCCTCTGAAAATAGGTTTTTTGTTGTTATTACCCTAAACCTAAATATAAGTTATATTTATAATAGGGTTTACTGGGTCATTGAATCCACTTACATATTTGGGCCTATAATTAGCCCATATAAGTTCAATGGTCCAACTTAATTCAAAATCTAGTTTGCTTGTCTGGGCTTAATTCTAACAAAGCTACCATTAGGTTCCATACAGCCGTGGAAGAAGTCAGGTCTTCGTGGTTCGCTCAAAACAAACAAAAAAATATGAAGGATCAAACCTCGCAGTGATAAACAAACAATTAGAAAGCGTATGCATCCGAGCCCAACGAAAAATGTCGTGTCCTTAAGACGACTCAGCCCTCAATTTAGTACCGAGGATAGTGGACAATCTGCCTCCCATGATAAAATCCGATCTCGTTCCTCCGGGCTGCATGCAACGGAGGACCCCAACGAAGCAGACGTAGCTCCGAGGACCCCGACGACTCCAACTTGTTTGCGTAACAATCGCACAAACAAGATGATGAAGTTAGAGAATATTTTTGTTATGTGATAAATGGGAAAACAGGAGGCCAAATATACCACGATATAGTCTTCCACGAGCGCATGTTTGTTCTGGAAAAACCAAACAACGTGTCCGGGGCCGAACGAACTGACGGCCGCAGCCACAAGCAAGGACACCGACCTACTTGCAGTCCTCCTTCCACAAAAGTGGGGTGCCCCTTAGGGCCCAAACCCATTTGAGAGGCTCAACTATTTAAACTCATCTCCCTTCTTGTTTCTATTTGATGTGGGACAACACTTTCATTCAATTATGGGTTTTGTGGATTCCAAGTCCCAACAGAAGCTTTACCAATCCGACATAGATATGGCAAATCAAAATGATTTCCTAAATGAAATACAAGCACTGACATAAATCAAGCATTGAAACATCGTCAAACTTCTTGGTTTTTGCTCGCATCCAAGACACAAGTTTTTGGTCTATGAGTACCTTAAAAGAGGTAGCCTGGCCACAATCTTGAGTAGAGAAGAAGAAGCTAAGAAATTGGATTGGGGTACAAGGGTGAACATCATTAAAGAAGTGGCTCATGCTCTGTCCTACATGCAATATGATTGCTAACCCTCAATTATTCATCGGGATATATCAAGCAACAACATTCTGCTAGATTCTTAGTATGAAGCTAATATTTCCGACTTCGACACTGCCAAGCTTCTAAAGCTAGACTCATCAAATCAGACCACACTTGCAGGCACATTTGGTTATGTCGCACCAGGTATACATGCTTCATAGTTCATTATCTTGAAATTACAGAAGAACTCAAATATGTCAAAATTATAATATCTTATTTTCTAATTTTGCAGAGCTTGCTTATACAATGAAGGTGACAGAAAAAACCAATGTCCATAGCATCAGAGTGTTGGAACTAGAAGTAATCAAAGGAAGAAATCCCGGAGATTAGATTTTGTCTCTTTCAGTTTCCCCGGAGAAGGAGAACATAGTTTCGGGGAAGACATGTCTGACCGACCATCTCACACCCCAATATGAAGGGGAAGTGATAGCCATAATAAAGCTCGTAACTGCATGCTTAAATACCAACCCACGATCAAGGCCAGCCATTCAGATTGCTTCTCAGATGTTATCATAGAGAAATTAGTTAGGTAATAAATAATCATGTGGAGCTCTACCAGGTCTACCATTAATACATGGTTTTGAACCATCTATATTTTTAGCACAGTGCAATGTCTTTTGAGTTTCTTCCAGTCTTTATTTTTGCATCATACTAATTTGCCTTTGAGACTCCAGCTCAAGTGATAAAAGGTTGAAACGGGCTACAAGAGATCCAAAGTTAGAATTTCAAGAACATATATATTACATTTAATATACACAAAAATAAAAAATAAAAAAAGTACCTAGTATAAATCAAGTATGTTTTGTGTGAGATAGATCTCTGCTACCGATGCAACAAAATTCATCCATTCATCTATGAGAACTTCTATAAATATAATCAAGCCTGTTTTTTGTTAAATTATATTACTTAAAAAAGAATAAATAAATTTATATTAAATATCATTAGCAACAATCTAAGCATTTCTTATTTGATTGAAAAATTAGTATAACATATACAGTGATAAAGTATTTAATCCATACAAATTATTTAGTATGTTTCGTTGATTTATTTTTCTTAATTAAATTCAATTTATAAACATAAAAATAAATAAATAAAAGACTTTAGTGGTAATTGAGTCTATGCCTAAAAAATTGTCACCTTCTAAAATATTTTTATTGAAAATAAATTCCCCCAAAAAGTGTTATTCCCCTTCAACCCCACTTTCTAAGCCCAAGACGCCCTTCAATAAATAAATATATTTCTTTCCTTCTATATCTTTATTAGTCATATCTATTTCATGGCTTTGGGTTCATATTCTACTTTATAGCGATGACTATTATTTTATCCCTAAAGTTATACAATACCATCTTACCATAAGTTCACATAATTATCTGACATGTTTTCGATTCGAGAACAATTTTCTACTTTGTGAAATAGAAAATTTGTTTTAAGAACAATTCTGACGAAACCTAATAATTTTTTATAAGTATGTGATAAAAATAAAAAGATCTCGCATCATGATGTCAACAATGATACAAAATGAAGACCTTTCTAAAGGGGTCAAGATGGCCTAATATTGTTGTTCAAGTACATTACATATATATCTACACCTTTAAGCTTAGTATAAAGATGATAAATTTATTCTATTTTTATATTTATCCATTTCTTTATAAAGCTATGAGGATCGAGGAATGAGATCGTGAGGGAGATTTAATGTTTAATAGGAATATTTAGCATGTCTCTCACTAATCCGACATATTTTTAGAGGAAAAAAGTTATGATTTTATATAATAATTTATTTGAAAATCAGGAAAAAATTCTATGGCTTTGTTTAAGAAGTATTTTTACATAAATATTTGATTAAATAACCTTAAATAACTCCACCATTTATAAATCTCATTAATTTCCATTTTTCTTGAAAATTACTATTTTGAACAAAATGTTTTATCATTTTATGTATTCCCATATAATTTTAAAGAAAGAGTTTTTTAACAAAATTTTATAATTGCGAACTCAGGCCCTGCTTAGTTCACGAAAAATTTTCAACTCTATCCAAAATTCGTAATATGAAAATTTTCAATGTATTCTAATCTTAGTTTTCATTTTTTAGAAAATACGTTGCATTTGGAATTTGATTGAAAATAAAGAATAAGAAAATCCGTTTGTAAAACCATTTTCTTGAAAATGAAGCTATAAATACTGAGGTTAAAATCCTTGCTCGATTTAATTCAAAAACAAGGAAAACAAAGTAAAGTAGTTTCGATTCATATATAAAATGTTGAAAATAGTGAATTCATTTTTCTCGTTTTCAAATTTTGTTTTTTGTCTAATTCTCAGAATCTAAACAGAGCTTTCTGCTTTAAAAGTTTAAATAGAGAAAATGTAAAATTTTCTACCTACTAAATGTGGTCCTCAAAGCTCACTTCATTTTCCTTTATTTGTTTATTCCACTCTCTTTTCCAATAGGTGAGGGATGATTTTTTTACCTAAAATCACTCTTTTACATATATAACAAATCAAATCATGGTCATCGATATTATGTAGAACTAAAGTCATTTGTATTCTAGTCATTATATATAGGATTATCAAATATACAGGCTTTATACCGATTTATTATACTATTAATCTGAATGTTGTGTCATCATCTAAAGTTTGTAATAAATTTAATTCTAAGTTTCTATCAAATGTATTCTAGTTTGAATTAATAATATTATCTTTTTAAAGAGTTATTTTAAAATTAGATAATTACCATATTTTATCAAATGGTGTTGAAAATTAATGAATGATTATTTAGTTTTCAAAAGGCCTTTTAATTAAATCACTATTTTCACAAATGATTTTAAAAAACAATTTTTTTATTTTGTAAAACAAATATCTATTTGAAAATCAAATATGATTTGCCTATTTTCCATATTTTAAAATATTATTTTCCTTTATTATTTATTTATTTATTCTAGAATATCCTAAAAGCAAGTAAGGCTAAGCAACTTTAAAAATAGACCTCAATTTCATATTTTTAAGAAAAACAAAAATTAATTTTATTTCTATTAGGAAAACAATTCCTCGAACACAAACAAAAAATCTTCCTTCATGCAAGAAAACTCATCATAAATCTCATGTAATAATAACCCATGGGCACAACTCGCACTATCAAAATTTACAACTATTAATTGAGTGACAACATCCATTCCCCGAATCCGCTTTTGTTTCCTTGAAACCCCGGTCTTTTTTTTCTTAAATATTTAGGAAAATGGAAGACCTCGTGAAGTGCCAAACACTCAGTCAAGTCTTCGTATCGGTGCAAGGAAAGTAGACACATGTGAAGTCTTCCAAAGAAAAACAAAAACAAAAAAGTGAGACTCGCCTAGTATCATAATCATTCAAATTCTTATCTTCCTGTGAATATAAAACAAAACGAACCCAAAGCATTGTTGAAAATTAAATAAATACAATGCCTTTTTTACTGTTAAACACTTTAATTACAAGCAAAGCCAACCGTCCACACAAAGACATAACCCGGGATCCCTTCCCTTTTTATGTCATGTCTTTTTCAAATATTGAACATTTTCTATCACATGAACTAAACATGATGGGCAACACGACACCCTTGAATCAATCTTAATGTAAAATTACTCTAAAGATAGTTGAAAATCAAAGGCTGTTTGTTTCACAAAAGAATAAAAACATTTGCTAAGAAATATTAAAAAATATATAACTGGAACGTAATATTTTTACAGGTAAAGGGATTACTCAACAAATGATATACATTACAAATCATTTAATTCCAACCAAACAACAAGTTCACATTTCGGGAAAGGAAAGCACAAGACTAATAATTATGAAGATAAAGGAAGACCCATGAAAAAGAAGTAGAAATGCGAAGACTTCAGTCTTAAGCTGAATTGCACTACTACATCAACCAAAACCAAAACCATGGAATCCTCAACCTAACAAAAAATGATCATCTCCCTTGTTTCCCTGCTCTTCTTGGTTTTGTTGATTTGTTCACACCGTGTTTCTTCTTATTCTTCCAATGAAGAAGCAGAGGCTCTACTCAAATGGAAAGCTAGCCTTCTTGATAACATTCTTCCCTCCTTTCGTGGTCTTTTTATCCTAACAACATCACCAATTCTTCTACTAACATCGAACTGGACCGTCCATGCAAATGGTACTGATATCCCGCAACCATGCAGGAGCGTTGATGTAATAAACCTCATGTATTCTGGTTTAGGGAGGTACTCTCCAACACTTCGTTTCGTCTTTTCCCAATCTTGTTCATATGTTGATATTAGCATGAACAACCTCGTCTCGCCCTATCCCCACCCCAAATCGGTCTCCTCTCCAAGCTCAAATACTCGACCGCCCATCAACCGCTTCTCGTGAGGGATTCCCTAGAAATTGATCGATTAACTGGAGATTCAAGTCCCGCACCGTTGAAAATCAGTCGAATGGTTCTATTCCTCGTGAAATCAGGTCGCTTTGACGCCTTCTTTATGAGCTTGCTTTGTACACCAACCAATCCATCGCTCTATTCCTCGCTTCTTCGGGTACCTGGTTGCCTTAGCTTCCTGCACTCTATGATAATAAACTTTCAATCCCATTCCTCTTAAATTGGAAATCTCACCAACCTTGTTGAGATGTACTCTGATACCAATCCATCTAACAGGTCCCATCCCTTCCACTTTCTAAAGTCAAAACAATTGACCGTGTTGTTCTTGTTCCAAAAAAGCCTCTCCGGGCCTATCCCGCCTGAAATAGGAAATTTGAAATCCCTACAAGGACTAAGCCTCTATGGAAACAATCTTTCCGGTCCAATCCCTAGGTCATTATGTGGTCTGAGTGGCCTAACCCTCCTTCATCTCTATGCTAACTGGGCCTTTCCAAATTTCCATTCCTCAAGAAATAGGAAATTCGAGTTCCTTATCGATCAGAACTTTCTCGAAAACCAACCTTAATGGTTCCATTCCCGCTTCAATCAAGTGATCTAACCAATTTAGAAATTTTATTCCTTCCCGGATAACCAACTTTCTCGGTTATATTCCTAAAGAAATCGGGAATCTTCACAAGTCAAGTATGCTGGTTAGAAATCACGCCACAAACCAATTGGCCCTGCCTTTTACCTGACGGGATTTGTCAAGGTGGATTCTCGTGCGCGCATAAATGAGCGGTAACTATCTCAGCCGTGCCATCCCTGAAAGCTTGAGAAATTGCGTAGTCTTAACTAGAGCTCGCTCCGTGGAAACCAACTCACCGGAAACATAGTCGTAGATATTCGGGTGATCATTCCAAACCTGAATATATCGACTGAGCTACAACAAAGCCTACGGTGAACTCTAATAACTCTGGATGGCGCCAAGGCTACAAGGCCGGAGATTGCAGGAACAATATTATCGGGAGCATACCAAATGATTTCAGATCTCATCTCAATCTTAATATTGCTTGATCTTCTTCAAATAATTTATCAGAAATTCCCAAGAATTCGGGGAAGCGTGAGTTCTTCTGGTGGAAGCCGACATTGCATCATAACCGCCTCTGGGAATATTCCTCATGAACTTGATCAATATCCCACCTCGAGTATCTAGACCTTCAGAAAAATAGATTGAATGGGTCAATACTGCAGAGCACTCAGTGATCGCCTAACTCTTGAATTACTTGAACCTAAGCAATAACAAACTTAGCCATGAATTCCAAATTTCAAACGGGTAAGCTCATTCACCCATCCTACCTAGATCTAAGTCACAATTTGCTTTCAGAAAAATCCCACCACAAATCCAAGGCTCATAGAACTTAGAGAACCTTAATCTTCCCACAACCCTCCTCTGGTTTCATCCCAAAGGCTTTGAGGATATGCATGGCTCAAGGGAAGCAGAGACATATCTTACAACCCTCGGCCAAGGCGGGTCCTATCTCTCCTAAATGTGCCAGCATTTCGAGATGCTACCATCAGGAGTTAAAGGAGAACAAGGGCTTCAGGCGCACGTTAAAGGGCTGCAACCTCGCAAGACTCGTGGCTATACAAGACGGCACACCAAAGAAACCACTAGCTACAAAGTTTTGCCCATAATCATATTCTCTGGGGAGCACTTACTTCGCTTTCATCTGAATCCTCTCTCGATCGTTGAAAGACAAAAAGAACTCTTCCGTGAAACCGAAGATCGCGGATGTACGTAATGGATCTCATTTCAATATCAACTTTTGATGGAAGAACAATATGAAGAGATCAAAAGGCCACAAAGGATTTTGATCCTATGTATTGCACGGGAAGTGAGGGCATGGGAGCGTCTACAAAGTAAAGGTCGCCATCGTGATATAAGAGTGTGAAGAAGCTCCACTCATCCTATTACAAATATGGCGAATCATAGGGATTTCTTGAATGAATCAAGGCACTAACAGAAATCAAGCAATCAAACATTTTGTGAAGCTTCGCGGGTTTCTGCTCACATCCAATCGACTCTTTGTCGGTCTATTAGTATTCAAGAGGTGTACCATACAATCTTGAGCAGAAGAAGCAAAGAAACTGGTCAGGCTACAAGGTCGAGTATCATCAAAGGAGTGGCCTTCAAGCTTTGTCTACATGCACCATGATTGCTCACCCTAAATTGCTCATCAAATTTATCAAGCAACAATACTCGCGAAGATTCTCAATATGAAGCCTATTTCTCGACTTCGCACCGCCAAGCTTCTAAAATTAGCCGGCCGTCGCACCACACTGCAGGCACCGTTGGATATGTCGCACCAGGTATGTCTATATACTACTTTGAAATTATAAAAAAGAATAAAAAGAAATCAAAATGTCCACGATATAATATTTATCTATCAATTTGGCAGAAAGATGCTTTACACAATGAAGCGTGACAAAAACCGATGTCTATGGTTGAGTGATAAAGACTGAAGACAAAGGAAGACATCCCGAAGACCAAATCTTGTCTCTACCTATTTCCCCAGAGAAGAACATAGTCTTGAAAGACATGTTGGACCTCAGACTCCCACCTCTCACAACACAAGATGAAAAGGAAGTGATAGCTATCATAAAGCCAAGAATCGATGCTTAAATCCTAACCCACAATCCAAAGCCAACTACGGAGATTATTTCGTATGTTATCACGTAGAAATTTAGCATAGCAAGGTAATTAAGATATAATTTGCCCTGATCAACCTGCTAGTCTACATCTTCAACACAATATTGTACATGTAACAACTCGAAGCCTGGCTACTATTTCTAAGACGTTATCTCTCCCGGTTTGTAATCATAGAAAATTTTCCTATATGTCAATAGAAATTAGGTGTGGTTTTCTATCAATAGCACTAAATCCAAACTCAGTTGTTTTGCATCAAGAATTGCTATGTGTTTTTCCCCCTAATAATACTATAATAGCACCTTCAAAGTAAGTGGGAAGACTTCGCAAGTCTCCTACCATGGACAAAAGAATACTTGCAAGGCCCACAAACCTGAAAGTCCTTCACCATTATTAGGAGGGAATCAACAAGGCAATCACACTCTAAAGGTATTTTTTCCAACCATGACAAAGTCGAGACATTGACCATAAGAGCGAATCAAACTCAACAAGAGGCTAAATTGTTTAACACGCTCAATTATTTAACTCAATTTAACAATTTTCATTAATAAATGATACAAAAACATGTGGATAAAGAGGCAATGTAATATTTATTTTAAATAGATATTAATTTATAACATATAGTTTATTGAATATAATATGCCTTTACACTAATTTATAGATACTATTCTAAAATATCATGTTTCTCTAAAATATATTCTAAAATATAAGTATCTTATCTTTATCCAACCAAATGATATCATATGATAACATGCAATTGTAAGAGGTACTTTAATTTCCGCCAACCTTGATGATCTCTATTAAGTCAGAAAATGGGAAAATGGAAGACTTTGACGACCATAACAACGAGGAAGGCTTCCAACAACTCATGAAAAAAGGAAGGAAAAAGGTACGTCATGCATTAAAGGACCTTGCTATCGACACTTAAAAGTGAAAATAGTTTGAACAAATTGCTAAGGAGAAAATTGTAAGTAAATGAAGTTGTGAAGTAGCATATGAAACTCATCAGCTTTAAAAACACTGGCATCCTCAACCATAGTACATAAAATACTATCCCTCGCTTTCCATGCTCCTCGTTATGTTGATTTGTTCACACCCATGTGTTTCTTCTATTCTTCTAATGAAGAAGCACAAGCTCTACTCAAATGGAAAGCTACCCTTCTTAATAACCATTCTTCCCTGCTTTCTTGGACTCTTTATTCCAACAACTTCAATTCTTCAACTCAACTCGGGACTTAAAACCACCATGCAAATGGTATCGGATATCCCGCAACTATGGGAAGGCCATCGAATAAACCCCAAGATGAACAACATCTCCGGGGTCCTATCCCACTCCAAATCGCCTCTCAAAGCTCAAATACCTTGATCTCTCCATCAACAAGTTCTTTGAGGCAAAATTGGCCTATTAACTAATTCACCCCGCACTGCTTGAGAATCACTGAATGGTTCAATTCTCGCGAAATAGGCCAATCGACATCTCTTTATGAGCTCATTCAGACACCAACCAACTAGAGGGTTCTATTCCCGCTTCTTCGTACCTGAGCAACTCGATCTCTCTCAGATCTCTATAATAATCTGGCTCCGGTTTCATTCCTCCAAATGTGTGGAATCTCACCAGCCTCGTTGAGATATACTTTATTCCAATAGTCTAATGTGTCACATCCCTTCAACTTTAGGAAACTCAAACGTTTAATCGTTGCTTTTCACTAATAGCCTCCCAACCCTCGTAAGATTTTCTCCTCTTACGTGGGCTTTATTAATTAAAATTAGCTGAATTAAGCCTTGTCTAATAAAGTGAGATATATATGGACTCTAATTAGTTTAATACGCCTAGCATTGCAGGGCCGAAGACGCCCTACTGAGGAACGAGAGTACTGCACGAACTCTATAAATAAAAGCTCAAGTCCCTCCCCAACCCTAAGGATACGTTAATTCAGACTCACATACAGATTCAGAGAGAGATATTTTCTCTAACAAGTGAGAGGCAGTCTCATTAAGCCAATGTCATCAATCTGGGGATAAGGGAGAAGATCTTGAGATCGTATTTTGCAGATCTTCATTGATTCCGCATCAAGCAACCATGGATTCAAATCGATGCAATTTTTCATATTCTCTTTATTATTATGTTTTGTATTCTAACATGGTGATTTAAGAAGAATTTCACGTGTCCTACAGTTGGTATCAGAGCCAACCATGGATTAGAATCAAAACATATGAATCAGAATATTTTATTTTTTGGGTTTTATTCAAATAAGGTTTCTGTCCAGTTTCGGAAACTTTCTTCAAATCAAAACTCAAATTTTATTGCATATTTGAATCTACTCGTCAAGACGAAGATCTATGGGTGGCACGTCATCTGAGGAGGTCGGACGCGCTTCTCACGCTGGGCCGCCACGCCAAGATTGCATGACTCACAAGTGAAGGACACGCCAGACCGAAGATTGGTCTCCGGTTTACCGACGTCATGCCGACGCCAACACCTACCACGACCACCCAGCGTTTCGCCCCGATCCGTTTAATTCAGCCGAACCGGATACGACATCATCTATGACTCTGGTTTGCCCGACCGATTGACCAATCTCGGCCAACACCGACCGTGGATTAATTTTAATTCGCTTAACGCCCCCGAATACCTCACCGATCCGACGACGCCATGATGATCGCCATAATCGACCGGCCGATGATGTCAAGGTCGACGCTTCATCCCGACCGTGATCCCGACCCGAATTGCATTCTCCGCTTCCGACGGCCGCGGCGCGGCGCTGGGCCCGACGGTCCGTTTTTCTTGACAATCTTGGTACCGACGCGTCAGACGAAGATCTACAATGTGGTATATTTATTTTACATGTTCAAGTTGTTATAGATTCAAAATACGTGAAGAACTCTATGTACGCCAGATTTTTGTGTATTTTGCTGTTTTCAGATTTCATGGTTTCGGAACATGTATGATAGCTCACATGTATATCACCATAAGGTCTACGTAGAGCGTAATTCATCGACTATTAATGAATTAAACAAGATAATTAGCATGACATGTAATGTAAAAGATATACGCTCGCTTAATACGTCCGCATTCATATATATATAGTGAATGTGATACATAAAGCTTATATCCTCGTATGAGAAATTCTCAAGGATTCAATCTAAGTTGTGACCGCCAAAGTGTACACTGGATCGGGTTTGAGAAAATAAGTCTTATATCATGGGTGGGATGTCTCCCGGCTTTATCACAGGATCATACTCCCAAAGGAGGTGGATCCCGTGTTGGTCACGGAGGGATACATGTATAGCATGAGCTTCAGAAATGACTGATCTTAGTGGTTCATACACCCAAAGGTGGTGATTTCACTAAAGATTAGAATATGTTCTCATGGCCGTCACTGGAGAGTGCAACCGCATGTCATACTTTTCTCGCCCAAAGGTGATTATGTGATGATGTATGTAAATTCCTCTCGTATAAGTATTCACATGATGCTGATTGTATTGTTTGTTTTGTTTTGTTTTTTCAGTCAATTTTTGTAAATCCAAGAATTCCATTTCACTGGAGGTCCTTACCGGATTGAACTTTAAGAAATTAAAGAGGATTTTCTATTCGAATGGAACTCAAGTGATGTTCACATCAAGCCTTACAAAGGATAAGCGCAGATATCACAATACCAGTATTGAAGCTGAGAAAACTGACTATGCTACCTGGGAAAGGAGCAATCGGATTTGCTTTTCTATTGACAATGAAGAAATCCATTCAAGAACACTTAAAAGTGGTTTTACCAACACTGTGATCGCTAAGGAAATGATGGCAGCCATGTAGGCTAGAAATCGACTTCATCTAATGCTGAGGTTGGAACACTTCTTCAAAAGCTCTTCAACATGAAGTATGATGGTACTGCTGGGGTTAGAGATTATGTCCTGAGGATGGTAGACCTAAAGACGAAGCTTCAAGCTCTTAGTGTTACCATTCCTGATGCTTGCATTATGCATCAAGCCCTAAACACCCTTCCACCTGATTTTGGCATAAAGACAAATTACAATTCCCAAGATGAGACTTGGTCAGTAAATGACTTGATAGCAAGGGTTGTGGCAGAAGAAGAGAAACTTAAGAAGGAGAAAGAGCATATAGCCTTATATGCCGCTAGTCTCTATAAAAAGAAAAATAAGAAGTTCAAAAGTCGTACTCATAAAGGTACTCAAGAAACTAGGCCATCCGACAATATGGGTCCAAAGAAGACATTCTTGAAAAAGGATGCAGGATCGTCATTTTCGTAAGCAGTTAAAGGTCACATGAAGAAGGAGTGTAAAATTTAAAGCCTTGACGTCCAAACGTATTATTGTGTAATGATTCTTTAACACTTGTCAGAATCTAACTCATCTGGAAGACCATCCAGCTTCCGTGGCTCCGATAAAGGAGCAACTAATCAGTGTCAAGGCTTACTGATACAAGATCCATAATCTTTAGTAATAAACAAGGATGAATCGAAACTCACTCGTGGGAAACAACGAAAGTCGATGTCATGTTCGTGGGAGATGTAACTCACTCTAGGATTCTCGGTTTTAAATTGATGTTGAAAGACACTTTTTATGAGACACTTTTATGTACTCAATAAATTTAGTTTCGTGATCGTGCTCGATTTATATGATTACTCTTTTGAAATCAAAAGCAATGTTATTTCAATACTTAATTCAAATAAGGTCGGGTGATGTCATATGTCCAATTTGATTAAGGCTGCATTGAGTTTATCTCCCAATATATATACGCCGCTTATACTGTCATCAGAAAAGGTTGTTTCCAAGAGACCATTACCTAAGGAAGAGTCTTATGTACTGTGGCATAAACGACTTGGCCATATCTCTAAGGATAGAGTAGAAAGGTTGATAAAGACTAACATCCTGCCTGCTCTTAAAAATGACTTAGAGATATATAGACTGTTGTAGAGGTAAAATGACCAAGATAAGAAAGAAAACTGCAAATCAGAAGTTCCTCGACTTGTTGCACACCGATATAAGTGGATTCCAGTACCCAAGAACCTTGTGTAGAAATTTTTATTTCTTCACATTTATCATGACTATTCTCGAGTATGGTTATTTGTACTTGATTAAAGAAAAGGCCGAGTCTCTTGACAAGTTCAAGATTTTCTGACCAATGAGAAACAATTGGGAAAAGTCATAAAGGTTGTTAGATCCTCGACCGAGCGATATTATGGCAAGCATATGCTCACGCTTAAGGGGCCATTCGCCAATAATGAGGATTCTCGGGATGTGGGCACAGCCATTACTTCGGAGTCCCGAGAAATGGTGTAGCCTAAGGCTAATCAGACTCTTTATGGAAATGGTAAGGAGATGATTAGTAGGACAAATTTAATTGTTTCTTATAAGTAAGCTTTGAAAACAACTTTGTACATTCTAAATCGTGTACCTACAAAAGCTGTTCCATTGACTCCTTTTGAGTTATGAACTGGGCGTAAGCCTAGCTTAAACCATCTTAAGGTTTGGGGATGTCTTGCACAAGTGTATAAAGTCGTATAATCCAACATTAAGTAAGTTTGGACTCTAAACACCAGGTGTTACTTTGTATCTTACCCTAATACTCCTGGCGGATATCGGTTCTATAATCCCAACGGGCACACAAGAATCGTAATCATACCAAGTTTTGAGCTGATGTGGCAGAAAGTAATACTTCATTTAATTATCAGGATAATAGTACGTGGGGTAATATGGTATCTTTTATCTCCTCCCATACGTAGATAATTGTGGAACTCCCACACACCATATTGAACCCGTTGAGACTTTATCCTCGCTATCACAGCCCTAATGAAGTTCATCAAGGCTCTCAAAAGTGTGGATGACTATTACTACTCTAGTATGAGATCCACTAGGAGAGACGATCACTGTGACCACCTGACCATTTAGTCTATATAGGAGAGCAAGATACTTATACTGCCTTCCGTGGACTGATCCAATAACCTATGAGGAAGTTGTTTTCGTCTCGCCGTAACTCGTGGCTGATGCAACAGAGATGAAATTCAATCTATGAGGCAGAATGGAGTTTGGGAGCTTGTTGAACCACCAAGGTCATAGACCCACACAAAGGGTGTGTATAAGACTAAAAGGACCATAAAGGAAAGATTGAGAAGCCAAAGCCGTATCGTAGCCAAAGGTTTCACCTTGCAGGTAAGGAGCAGACTATGAAGCAACCTTTCTCCTGGGCCTCTTCGAAAGACTTTCTGCAGTGATCATGGAATTAGTTGCTCATTTCGATATGGAATTACACCCATGATGTTAAAACCGGCTTTTTCTCAATGGAGACCTTAATGAAGAAGTTCATATGATGCAACCCAAGGCTTTCAGGGCAAAATGATTCAGGTACACTTGTAATGTAGACCGAAAAGTCTATTTTATGGTCTCAAGCAAGCTTCTAGACAATGGTACTTAAAGTTTCATAGTGTTGTTGCTTCCATATGGTTTTGTTGAGAATTAAAGTAGATCAATGTATATACCGCAAGGTCAGCTGGAGAAAATTCATTTTCCCAATACTCTATGTGGATGATATCCTCGCCATAAAGGAAATGACCGGTTTACTACATGAGACAAAGCTGATGTTGTCAAAGAACTTTGATATGAAGGACCTTGGCAGGAGGCGCTTCCTTGTCCTCGGCATTGAGGATTCACAGAATCGCTCTCGGACTACTGGTTTATCTCAGAGGGCATATGTCGATCGATTTTAGAAAGATTCAACATGAACAATGGGCCAGAATTGCTCCTGTCTAGTGTGATATTAGTCAAGACAAACACCAACATAACGTCCATCACCTCCCACGTTTATTTCTTTTCTTTCTCTTCTTTTTTCTTTCAATGTCCTCATCTCATATCGAAAGCCCCAAATGAAGAATAAAATCTTACAAAAATTGTGGAGGCGGCGTATGCTCACATGTACTTCAGGCCGACATTGCTCAGAACAGACTTCTAGGCGACATCACCAACCAGAAATGAT
Source organism: Tetrastigma voinierianum (assembly GCA_016808115.1). Taxonomy (NCBI): domain Eukaryota; kingdom Viridiplantae; phylum Streptophyta; class Magnoliopsida; order Vitales; family Vitaceae; genus Tetrastigma; species Tetrastigma voinierianum. The sequence continues at coordinate 39,643 of JAEQBH010003067.1, forward strand.
CATCAAGCTGCCGCAAGGCGGTGGTACTTAAAGACAAAAGACTATGGCGCAATTTACAAACATGCCTTCCTGACACAATTAGTCAAGTATTCGATCACTTTGTCAATGTCTGATGAAAAGAAGTCAACAACAAAGTTACATCTTTAAGCAGCAGAGAGGCAGACATGGAGTGCTGAGAAACAGAATCAATAGCATCCTCTACCATGCAAGCTTAGTTTGTGGTATGCTTTTCACCTACTACTCGTGCAATTTGGCTCCAAACCTCATTAAGGAGTTAACTATATTTGATTTTAAGTGGATGTGCCCATACGCTTGTATTAGACACACTCGCAGTTGTTGCTTATTAACAACAACAGAGGTCTCAAGTGGGTTCAAGACATGGAGGTAAAGCACCGATTATAAAGGAAAAGTTCAAACGGTGATATCAAGAAAGGAGCACATTTCAACGTATGATATGATTGCAAACTGCTTAATTCAGTGCCTTCGCCTTGTGTATTTGATCGACATGTCATTAACACGCTTAGAGTACGCGGATAACAAATTAGTGGGACGTTGCTTTACGTCAGTTTTATGAAGGTTGAATCCGATTTCATTACATTTCAGAATAATCGACTCAGATCAACTCTTTCGCATTCAATAAGGTATTTGTGGAATGTAGATTTATCAGTTGAGTACAAATAATTGTTGAAAACTCGAGGTATCAGGTAAACCTCGAGCATAGACTATGGGGCATTCTTGAATTAGCCTTAATATGTCTGCTACACATAAAGTAAAGTTACCTATCAAGGTAACATATACGTTCGTTTGGAACCATGATGGATATTCTCCGTGACACTAGCTTTTGTGACACTTAAGGAGAGAGAATTTGGACTAACAAAATGGATAACACATGAAGTATCACTCATTATGAGGTATTGTCCATTTTAACACACTACCATATTGAATCCATATCAGTAAGTTGAAAGCACTCGTGACCATGGAAGAGCCTCGCGTGAGTACATGCAAAATTACCGCTACGATTCAAAGGTTCGAGACTTTATGGGATGGGATCGACTATTAAGAAAACTTTGTAATAATATGAAGGTGCACACAGCTTTGTTTCACTAATATCGCCAAGTGGAGAATGTAGATTTTCCTTTATGTGGGCTTTATTAATTAAAATTAGCCGAATTAAGTTTGGTCTAATAAAGTGAGATATATATGGACTCTAATTAGTTTAATACGGGCTGGGCCTAGTGTGGATTTAGTACGTCCTACTCAGAATGAGAGGGCCCGTGGTCAGAACTCTATAAATAAAAGCTCAAGTCCCTCCCCAACCCTAAGGATACGTTAATTCAGACTCACATACAGATTCAGAGAGAGATATTTTCTCTAACAAGTGAGAGGCAGTCTCATTAAGCCAGTGTCATCAATCTGGGGATAAGGGAGAAGATCTCGAGACTGCATTTGGCAGACCATTGATTCCGCATCAAGCAACCATGGATTCCAAATCAGGTATGCAATTTTTCATATTCTCTTTATTATTATGTTTTGTATTCTAACATGGTGATTTAAGAAGAATTTCACGTGTCCTACAAATCCCACCTGAAATAGGAAATTTAAATCCTCGCAAGATCTAAGCTCTAGTGGAAACAATCTTTCCTACCCACCTCGCATCATTAGGTGATCCGAGTGAGCTTTCCTCCCGGCATCTCTATGCCAATCAACTTCCTTCTCGTCCCTTCCTCAAGAATAGGAAAATTGAAGTCTTTGCTGATCTAGAACTTTAGAAAACTAGCTTAATGGTTCCATTCCCGCTTCACTCGGTGATCTAACCAATTTAAATTTTATTCCTTCGGATAACTTCAACTTTCTCTCGGTTATATTCCTAAAGAAATTAGGAATCATCACAAGTCGTAAAGAAATCGACACAAACCAAATTGCCCGTTTCACTTTAAGGGATTGTCAAGGTGAGCTACAACAGTTTCACAGAACTCTCTAATAACCTGGACGGTGCCTAAGGCTACAAAGGCCGGAGATCACAGGAACAATATTATCGGAGCATACCAAATGATTTCGGGATCTCATCTAATCTAATATTGCTTTGATCTTTCTTCAAATAATTTGGTCGGGAAATTCCCAAGAATTCGGGAAGTGTGAGTTCTATGCAGCCGATTCTCAGACTACAACCACTCGGGAATATTCTCATGAACTCGGATCACTATCCCACCTCGAGTATCTAGACCTTCGTAAAATAGATTGAATGGGTCACTGCAGCACCTAGGTGACTCCGCTCTAACTTGAATTACTTGAACCTAAGTAAATAACAAACTTAGCCATGGAATTCCAAATTTCAAATGGGCAAGCTCAATCACCTATCCTGCTGGGATCTAAGTCACAATTTGTCTTCGTGAATCCCACCACAAACTGGGCTCGCATAACTTAGAGAACCTTAATCTTCCCACAATCTCCTCGCGGTTTCATCCCAAAGGCTTTGAGGATATGCATGGCTTCAGGGAAGTAGACATATCTTACAACCTCGTCATGGGGTCCCATTCCCAACAAACAGCATTTCGAGATGCTACCATCGAGGAGTTAAAGGAGAACAAGTGGCTTGTGCGCAATGTGTTAAAGGGCTGCAACCTTGCAAGACTCGTATATAAGACGGCACAAACAAAGAAAAAAGGGATACAAAATTCCGCTTATAATCATATTTCCTCTTCCGGGAGCACTCCTACATTTTGCTTACTGTAATTTCTTCTTGGTTGTTAAGAAAAGAACTCTAGAAATCGAAGAAGGTGATGTTAAGAATGATCTCTTTTCAATATCAACTTTTGATGGAAGAACAACGTACGAAGAGATCATAAAAACCACAAAAGATTTTGATCCCATGTATTGCATTGGAGAGGGAGCCATGGAAGTGTTTACAAAGCAGAGCTGCCATCAAGTAATATAGTAGCTGTGAAGAAGCTTCACCAATCAGACATAGATATGGAAAATCAAAACGATTTCAATGAAATAAGGGCACTTACAAAATCAAGCATCAAACATCGTGAAACTTCTCGGGTTTCGTTTACATCCACGACACAAGTTTCTCGGTCTACGAGTACCTCAAAGAGGTAGCATCGCTTATAATCTCGAAAGCAGAAGAAGAAGCCAAGAAATTGGGTCACAAGGATCAATATCATCAGCGAGTGGCTCATGCTCCCATCTTACATGCACCATGATTGTTCACCTCCGATTGTTCATCGGGATATATCGAGCAACAACAATATTCCTACCGGATTCCTACACATGAAGCTCATATTTCCGACTTTGGCACGCCTAAACTTCTAAAGCTAGACTATCAAATCGTGAGTGCACTTGCAGTGACATTCTGGATACATTGCACCGTGCATATATACTTCGGCCCCAATCAACTAACTAATCTTATGTATCATGTCCAAGATGTAACATTTAATGTTCCAATTCTCAGAGAACATGCCACTACGAAGGTGACAATAAAAACCGATGTCTATAGCTTCTCGAGTGATAGCACCGGGAAGTTACCAAAGGAAGACACCCCCGAGATGAGATCTTTGTCTCTACTGGCCCATCCGTAAAGCGCAATTACAGTGTTGGAAGATATGTTTGACCCGCGATCACTCCCACCCTTACACCCCAACAGCTGGGCGGGAAGTGATCATATCATAAAGCTCGCAATTTCTCGCTTAAATGCCAACCCACAATCCAGTTGTCCATGCATTATTTCTCACATGTTAGAACAAAGAATTTAGCATGCCAAGAAATAATTTGTGCATGGAACTTTAACTATTCCATGTATATCCAAACTCCCGCATCTTCAACACTATGCAATTCGCTTTGAGTTTTTCTTTTGGTCTTTCATTCTACAAGTGCCTAGTGTGGTTTGTAATAATAGAAATTTGGCTTTGTGCTGTAAGAAATTAGGTTTATTTTTGTTCGAATAGCATTAGACACGCATCTACGCCTTGTGATGATATATGTTCACTAAAGAGGATCAAGATTCCATGCCTTATCATGGCTAGTTGAAACCATTGCTTTCACTTAGGAATACGACATTCAAACCACTCAAAACAAGGAGAAGAATGAAGATCAATTGCCATAACAAAATTGTTACCATATACAATTTTAGGAGTTTATGCAATTTGGGACTCTATTATTAGCTGTATATATTATCTTACCATGTATAAATGCTAAAGATTAGGAATCTGTTAGTTACCATGTATAGATGCTAAAGACTAGATAATTCAAATTCTATGCACATCCCTCCGATCCGAATTCGACATGACCGAACCGCATCCGGATGCTCACTAAACTGCGGATGCCCCCGCTAGCTCATATCGCTAACTATAACCACTAACTTCTGTGACTCATGGTTCTGTTTTGAGGGCCCCTGTTGCAAAGGATACAAAATACATATAAGTTCCATATTTAATAATGTTCAACATTTAAGACAGCTAAAAAGAAACAAAAGACATATACATTATACCAAAAGTCTTCCAATTGACCCTCATTGATGTCAATTCTATATCGATGATGTGGATCGACCGTCCGGCTTCCTTCCCGTACCTATACCTGACACCCGCGTTTTTTACGCTATGGGAACATAAGCCGGACAACCACCACATGACCGTCACAAGCTTATACATATGCATTTCCATATATCTATACATATTCATATAACTTTACTTACTTATCATCTCTACATTTCTATTGCATGTCAATCTTTCTCTACATATTCTATGTCTTCGCTTCCATTCCCATCTATATACTTTTACCGTATTCTATTTCTATACTTTGCATATTCCTATACTCTGACATGTGTTCATCTTTCATTTGTCATATGTCTTTGTCGTTAATGTCTTATTCTTTTCGGTTACATATCATAAATCAGTCTATGTCTTTTTTCATCTTTCTAGCTCTATGATTTATCGCATCTCTATGTACCATTATATAGTATCATTTCATCCCTTGCACTCATATTATGTCTCCTTCCATGTAGTGGCTACACGCCCATGCTATACTATTGATTTTTACATATTGTTTTATCATATATTTTATACGACCTTGTCTTGTCATATACTTTGCATTCATGGCTTCATATTTCTATATTCATGTGATCGTCATTTTCATATACCTGCTTTTCATGTTATACTCTTCATCTTTCATTTCATACTTGTACCATCGTATACTTCATATACATTTGCACGCTCTTGGTTCTATCTATCATATACTTTGTGCTTTTGTATACTTTCGTATCTTTTCGTGTTTATATACTTATTTTCATATCAAGTTATACTGCATTTCTCAGTTTCAGAATCGTTTATACTTTCATCGCATAGCAAGGCTATGCTTCTCATATCATATCATATCATATACTTTTCTTATATACATTTCTTTGTGTATATTCTTTCTTTATATTCATACCGCAAATACCTTGTAGCGGATTCGAAATAACTAGTGTACTGAAGATACTATCACCGCACGAGACAAAGGATCTCGTCTATCTGCATTCGAAGGTACGCATTTGCATGCTGATTAGCTTCATTCTGCACGGCTGGGTACTATCATTGTACGAGACAAATATTTGCCCATCGTGGTGACCCTTTCGGGGCCACTCCGATCCAAACGGCCTATGTCACCGACCCAAACGGGCCTGACACTGCTTATGTATCTCACGCAAGAATCAGATCTTCCCTATAGGCATGCCTATCTATCCCTCTACCTCAAAGTTCTGCACAATCAGCTTTATTACGTTTCAGACATATCTCATAAGCATGAATAACTATCATATCATAATCAAGCATGCAATATATACTATCATTACTTTACTCTGTATTCATATAGTCATATATATCTGTATCTATTCATATTCCTTTATATCATTTATGCATCATATCCTTTATGTGTTTCTATCATGATTTAGCTATTCATGTACATGTACTCATTCCTATGCTTTGTCATCTTCTGCTTATCTCTATCGTTCTTATCATTTATGCCTTTCTATCACGTGTTCCTAGCATGTTCCATCTTATTCTTTTTCGATATGTCAGATCATATATTCATATCTTAATCTATATTCATATGTGCCTATCATTTGTGTACTTTAGGGACTATCATATCTTATGAATTTATACCTATCATATCTTATGACATGTCCTCATACCTTTCTATACTATATTATTTTACTTGTATTTTATCGTATCGTCTCTATCTCCTCGTAAGAGTAAAGAAATGTGACTCTTCCTCGTTGATACCCGTAGGTATTTTCTACCTATACTCTTTACATATCAACTCACATATCTCTATTTGTTCATATCTATATATCTTTCTACCATGCATTTCATTTAACTTCAACTGCATTAGTACACTTATACAACCAATGGCCAGACAAGATATGGGCAAATCTCAAATGCCATTAAATAAATATATGAAAGAATCTAGACTCCATGAGTTTCCATAGAGTCCAAGAATACCCATTATGGAGTCCTAATTAGCTAATTATAAGTTTGTGTTTAGAAGGAAATCAAAGAACTTGCACTTATAGTGAGCTAATTGGCTTTTGTCATTTTCAGAATTTTAACTCATATTTGACACCAGTCATTGTACTCATTTAAGATATAAAGGCGGTTCTTCTCCACTGGGAATCCACCATCTAAGAGCAATCGAAACCCAAGATATGACCTAGACAACTGACTACGTTTATGTTTAAACCGGAACCGTAATTTGGCTTGAAATACGGCCCCAGTGAATTTTTAGTCACTCTAAAATCAGAATTTGATCGATGCCTCATTTCTGTGATGTTTGGTTCTCCTTGGAAGTCTATTTTAATTATCCACTTGAATCACTCAAATCGGATAATAAATGAGAACGTTATGGCTAAAATACGAACACTCAAGCTAAAATAGATCTGGTGAAAATTTATACAAACACATGTAATTTAAGAGAGATGCCCTGAGCCTTGACATGTACCGGTACATGTTCAAGGTAAATGGTACATGTCAAATCTCGAAAATGCCTAGAATGTGTGTTTTTCTCTCCATTTTTCCATATTTTTCCATCCCAAACCAACTCTATACTCATACACACATCAAAACCATTTCCTATTCCTCAGAACTCCTTTTCTAAAAATCTCTTCACATTATTCTTACCAAAATCTTTCATGAATTTCTCCCTAAATGAATCTTTATATAAGGCGACCCATACACAAACCAAAACATATAGGTTAATTGGGTTTTTTCTAAACCTTAATCAATTACTTACAATTAAACCATGAATAGTAACCTAAAGGGAGTGATTCTATAACCATCTGTACATTTAGAGTTTTTACCAACCCTACTTCACAATTCTTTGGTTAGGGATGAAACTTAACAAACCCTAAGTTTGGGGACAACTAATAACCATGCAATTGTATGGAAAACCATTCAAAACTTTAGAAATTCCATATAGTTCCATACCTCAGCCTCCTCTCTTCTTCTCTTTCTTTCTTTCTCTTTCCTCTTCCTCTTCTTCTCTCTTCTTCCTCCTCTTCTTCCAATGTTTTGGTCCTTCAAAATGAGACCAAATTTGTCTTTAAATCCCATGTTTTGTTAAGGCTTATGCCTGCCTTTGTACCTTTAATTCTTCTCATTTTTAAAATTTCGGGTCCCTTCTCTCTTTATTATTTCTATTCCAACTTATACATATATTTTAAGTATCCCTCTTCATCTCATAATCAGATTAATTCCATTGATTTATGTCATTTATGCCTCAAGTGGTAAATGACCACTTTACCCTTGTCTATAATATTCATTTCTGCCCTTATTTTATTTCGAAAAACTATTTAGCTTATAATATACCCTAAACAGTCCGAAACTACTAGGGGTATATTTGGGTGCATAATGTAGTAGCATGAGTACTGACGGAATCAAGGGAAGAACTTTTCCAAAATCTCTCTTCCTATTTTTCTGTTATCTAGTATTTTGACATGGTATCAGAGCGCAAGTTCTTGATTTTTGGTCTGTTCGAATAATTTTTTGGCTTTGTTGGTTTCTCTTGTTTGGCGCACTCTGGGTTCCATCTTAGTGAACCCGACGTGAATTTTTGTGGTGTTCTCTTGTTCTCAAGGCCATCTGCGTGTTCGATTCTTGCTCGATTTCCAATGCTATGTCAGGCTTTCTAAGACTTATAATTTTCATGTTCCTAGTTTATGTCTTTAATTTTCTCGGTGCAATATATTGTTTTTCCGTGAGTGTTTGTTTGTGTGTGTTTTTTCCTCACTCAAGTGCAAGCTACAATTTTCTCTCGTGTGGGATATTCTTCGTCTCTGTTCATCATGTCATCGATGTTGAATCATTCCCTTTTCGGCCATCGTAAAAATTATTCATCTTCAGCCTTAATTTAAATTATTTGTCTGGTGAAAAGAATTGTGGGGTCATATTGATGGGAGTGTTCCGCACCTAAAGGTGCCGATACTGGTCTAAGTGGAAATTCGATGATGCCTCGAGTTATGATCAGTTCTAAATTCGGCCAGTCTCACCTTGTTCTCACTCAGGCCTTATAAACCGCTACTACTATGTGGATTTATCTAACATCTGCCAATCAAGACAACTCGCTAAACAATTTCATTCGAGTATGAGATGGCTAATTTCACACAAGGCGCCTCTATCGAGGAATATTTTTCCTCGGTTTTCAAACTTTAGTCGACTATCGCAGTCATTGTTTATGCTAATGTTCCCACCGTAGCTCTCTCACTGTCTCGACAAGTGCATGCCACCAAAGAAGTTTAGATCAATTCTTGATGAAGCATACCGACTTGAAATTGCACGTCTAACTGATGAACCGTCATCCTATCCCACTCGGATGCTCGTTTCGAGTGAACTTCCTCGTGAGAGCAACGACGTTACTCGTGCTACCATGGAACATCGGGCTACCATAGTGCACCTGCTTTCTGTGGCTTGGCGTGAAGACATGGGAGACATACGGGGAGACATGCGTGCTCGGTCTGCAGCTTAGCAGTGAGATTTTTGGTCATATTGCGAGGATCGGGCCTCTGCAGAAGCTCTCAGAATCCACTGCAAGAAATAGGGTCATATCATCTCGGTTTGTCCCATTCGCCCGAAGCGGCAGGTACCGCTATCATGCCCCATCAGCGGCCTCTAGTTCTACCGCACAGCCACGCCTCGGTTGTTCCTCTTCCGCCTCCTACACTTTAGCAACCCGACCACACTCACCTCGAAATGGGTACAATGATAATCCTTTTGCTTCTACCGCTTGTGCCTCGTGTAATCATAAAGTTTCTTCTAAGCCATGGTATTTTGACTCTGGAGCCTCTAAACATATGACTACTACTGTTGTTCCTCTTTCCAATATAAAAAATTATGATGGAAATCTGAAAATTAACACCGCTGATGGCAACGCCTATCAGTGTTGTTGGTGATCTTTCCTTCCCTTAATCAATGCTTTTGCGGTTCCTAATCTCTCCACAATTTATTTCTATCAATAATTACATAACAATTGTAATAACCATTTCTCTCGCTCGGGTTGTGTCAGGCAGATCAAGTGTCGCAGATGATCGTGGAAGAGGCCTAAAGTGGATCTAATTCTTTCCTCTTCATGTTCTCCTTCCACTTTTATTCCTATTCCTTTACTTTCATTTACATGTAATGTTGTCGGGTTATGGCAAAAGATGTGGCATAAACGCCTGTGCCAAACTAAACTCTAATGTCCTTCAGACTTTGCTTCTAATTCGATTATCGGGAAATAAAGCATGTTCTTTCTATTGATCTTTCTTTGATTGTACATCATGCAAACTCGCTAAAGTAAAGTTCTACCTTTCCTCATCACGCATCTCGTGCCTCATAATGTTTTCTGAAAGCTTTTCATACATGCCTGGGGATTGCCTCCCGTTGTTTCTCATGCGCATTACAAGTACTTTGTTGCTTTCATTACCACTTTAGTCGCTTATTTAGCTTACTTCCTCTGCTAAGGATGAAGTTTTTCAATTTTTCACGCTCAAGACTCCTTAAGACTCACCTCTCCGCAAGATCAAGGTTCCACGCCTAATTCTCGCGATGAATACATGTCTAATGAGTTTCAAGTTTTTCAAAATAAAGGGATCATCTCTCACCCTTATCCTTCGATACCACAACTAAACTGTCGAGAGGAAAAAATCTCCACCTTCGATGTCGTAAGAACTCTCTTTACTTGAATCATCTGTTCTCCTCGCTTTTGGTGTGAAGCTCTTTCTACCGCAGCCTTCACTTGATCAATCGCTACCTTCTCCTACTACAATCATAAGCTCCTTTCTTTAAGTTTTCCACTATTCTCCTTTATATTCTAATTTCAGACATTCGTTGTGTTTGTTTTGCATCTCCTCCTCATGAACGAAATAAATGTATCATAGTTCATATGTGTTTTCTTGGTTATGTTATCCCTCACATGTTATGTTTGTTACGATCCTCATGCTTCTCGGTATACGTGCGCTCTTCCTGCACGTGATCTTCTATGAAAAATCAATATTTCTTTCCATCTCATGTTCAACTCACATCTCAAGAGAGATTCAGGACTGCTTTTGCTTATTTTTTTTGAATTCCAACAATTGTGGAACTAGCTCAAACCGGTTTTGTGTATGAGAGACTTGTCGACATGAGTCCGTTCGCACTTCCTCAGGCTCCTTCTCGATCTTGACTTGTGCCCGACTTGCTCCCCGGCTTCCACCACTCTTCTCGTCTGCCTACTGCCCTTCTCGACCCCTAATTGGTATGGTTTCTCTTCGTCTCTCTTGTCACTACTTATCCACTATTTCCATTCCCTCTGCTACAAACAAAGCCAAGGAACATGAGTGTTTGGGTAAATTGCAATACAAGGTAATCTGCCACTTCAGGAGAATCACACACTGATATTGTTCCTATTCCTAAGTCAAACCTATCGAGTAAATGGGTTTTTTCTCGCAAACTGCCTCGATGGCTCTTGATCTGCATGCTCCGCCTTAGTGTACTCTCTAGGTAACAAGGTGAATATGGGTTGATTACGTAGGGAGACATTTGCCTCGTTGCCGTAAAATGACCACTGCTCAACCATCTTATTATTCCCCGCTTCATTACTACGGCGACTACATCAAATGGATGTGAAGAATGCATGGTTCACGTGTGACTTCCAAGAGGATTTACATGAAGCTTCCCTCTAGTATGACTAATACTCTTTCTCCCTCATGATGTTCAGAAGCTCACGCTGCCTCTTTATGGCTCACAAGCACTCGCGCTTGGTTTGAGAAGTTTCAGCACACCCTTTCTTCGCTACACAAAGTCAATATGATTCTTCTCTTCCTTCACACATCACGTCAAGATAGTTATTCTCTCGCTTGTGGATGATATTACTACATCGGCACCGATCGTGGTTTGATTAATATTAAGCTTCAACAAATAAGCATGTAACTTTCCATATGAAAGATTCGCGCCTCACATACTTCTTAGGATTGGAAGTTCATTATCGATCCCATGGCCTTTTCGTGAACCAACATAAGTATATTCAAGATCTATCACTTCGCTGGTTTAAAAGGACACTTCTTCTCGTTGGATACTCCTATGGAGTGTAAATGTCAAATACAGAAAGATGTGAAGGGACCTTCCGATGAACCTACTTCTATCGCCGTTAGGGAGTCTTATCTACTACCACTACTGACCCGATATCTCCTATGTTGTTCATCAAATGGCCAATTTAAGTCTTCTCTGATCTCCATCTTATCATAGCTCGTCAGATCATTCGCTATCTTCGAGGATCACCTACTGTGGTTGTTTTTTCCACCGGCTACTTCAACTTTGTCAGCTTCTGGGTGATTTCATTAGGTCAGGTGTCCGACACGATCTAATATGTGTCGGGTGTATGTTTTTAGTGATGTATTAATTTCGAGATGTAAGAAAACAGCATCGTGTTTTTTAAATCTAATGAGGCCGAGTATCATGCCATGTCTATTGCTTGTCTCCTGAATTAGAGGCACGCGGGTCTCCTCGAGGAGCTGCTTCTCATACTACTTTCTACCCTCTTCATGCTGATAACACTAGTGCTATTCAAATTGCCACCAATCCCGTTTTCCATGAACGCACTAGCACATCGGGTTGATTGTCATTCTATTCCGAGACACTTTGGAAAGCCCAAGGATATCTCTTCCTTACATTCTTCTAATCTCCAGTACTCGATGTCTTCACCAAAGCTTTCACTCGACAAATGCATCAATTTCTGTCAAGTAAATCTGTTGTCGACCGACTTACCAAAGATCAATTTAAGGGAGATGTTACCATATACAATTGTGTGAGTTTATGTAATTGGGGACTCTATTATTATTGCAGGTATTATCTACCATGTATAAATATTAAAGATTAGAATCATTAGTTACAATGTATAAATGCTAAAGATTAGAATCAAGAGTTACCATGTGCTAAAGACTAGATAATTTGGGAGACTATATGTATGGCAGATACTGACTGAATCAAGGGAAGAACTTTTCCAAAAAATCTCTCTTCGTATTTTCTCTCTATATAGTATTATACAAAATACTCAGAAAGGATTGAGGAAGGATGTGTTTCCAAAGATTGCCCCTCGACCGGAGTGACTAGATAAAAGGTACATGCATTAAGAAGGAAACAAAAGGGTGCCACCCATAATTATATGTCGGGTTAAAGTCACACCAAAAAGGGAAATGGATAACAAACCAAATTCATCGCTAGAACTCTCGACCACTAGCCTAACTCCAAGAATCAAGAAAACAAAGTCTCGCATTCCTCGTGGATCCATTTGCCTGTATATAAGATTTTCGCAAATTGTACATTTTATTGCTATATCCCTTCAAGAAAAGACACAAAGCAATAAAGGATTCAACTTCCAAACCTTAATAAATGAGTTAAGACACAAATAACTTCCAAACCCTACAATAAAATGTGAACTCCGTTTATGTAACCGAGTAAAATATCTACATAATTGAGGGAAGAAACACCAAACAAACCGAAAACCAGACATCATCAACTCAGATTCAACCATAACATGGAAAAGGAAAAAATCTAATGGAAAAGAAAGTATTTGAACAACAATGCGATGATCGAGTCTTCCCGCTAACCCCCCCAACCCGCCTCCTAACCCACTATTCCAACAATCGGTCATTTCAGAATTAGGTTCAAAATTTTCAATGCAATCCATAAATATCCTCAAGTATTAAAGTGGATACCTATAAAATATCTCATTACAAAGGGAGGATTTCGCCCTCATAAGTACACAAGATTAGTAATCATCAATTTTATACTCGTGAGCTCTCAAAGAACTACTTTCAAAGAAAGTATATCACATCACACACTCATGACTCATGTAGTTTAAATCCACCTAAAAACAAAAAAAGTTAACTAGGCGGCTATCAGCCCACACTAAAGGGCATGCATCTCAGACCTTCAGAAAATGCAAACCTAATCAAATAAATTCATCAAACCACTTGTAAGGATTTCAAATTTTCTTATGTATTTTACACAAACTGCAAGTAGTTGCATACCATCTCAAAGGTTAGGGTGATTAAACAAAGTGTTATTTGAACTATTTATTATTGGTTTTGAGTGCTTTTGTGTACTAACTATTCACTAACCAATTTGCATATTAAGGTCCCTACTATTTCACTCGATCGCATTCTATGGCTAATTTTGTACTGTTAGTTATTTATGTCGAAATTGTTGAGCTCATCTCATAATCGAAGAATTCGAGTCAAACTCAACATTGCATCAAAGACCGTAAGGAAAGAAGAGTGTAAAATGCAACAAAATGGAGCACAAAGAAAATTTTGCACGCGTTTGATAATCGCTTCTATGCCTCACTATTCACCTCCCAAACACTATTAACCCTTTCCAAAGACTGCTCACCCGCTTGACGCTGTGTTTTTGTTATTTTTTTGGTTTCTTCCCATTTTATCCCTTGTAATAGCTTTAGGTTTTGGTTTTTTTGTAACTTCCATTGCTCTGAGCACTATATAAGCTATCGGCTATCAGAAATCAATTCCTCAATCAATCAATAATATCGACTCCGGAGAAGCTACCTCCCGCCTTCTCTCACTTTCTCTCCCTTTTCTCTCATTTTACTTTCTCGGGCAACCAAACACCTCCGTATGACAACGAGGATGAGCGTTAAAACCCGTTCCTCCTGAAAGTGGCTGGCCGGGTGCGGATCTAAAGGCTACCGAGGTCCCATGCTCTTCACGCAGTACTACCGAAGCCGCTTTGTGTTCCGTTTAATCGTAGGTTTTTATCCCTTCGAATCCCCTTGAATGGCTATTATTTGCAGTTTTTTGTGGTTCAAAGGGATGCTTACTTAGTTAGATCCACCGAGATTCATTAGTTGGCCCTCTACGACCCATTGAAAGGGGAGTCCGTGAGACTTATTCTTCATCAAGGACCACTCGATGGCCGTAGATGCCATTTTTTCAAAAGGATAAATATTTTAGTTAGGCTTTATAAGCAAATGAAGATCTAGTTCGAGATGACTATAGGTCATCATCCTCCCCAACGGAGGAAATGAACCCCGAAACCCTCGCTACCGTAGAATCCGGCCCAAGAGATCCTCGACATACTTCAAGGAGATCTCTTATTCTCCTTTTTTTATTTTTCCATTTTTACTTCACGCTTCACCATCAAAATCCCCTGTTTTTACCAAATCCTGAAATCCAAATTGAAATTCACCATTTTTGAACCTCACTGTAAATCATTTGTATGAAGAAAACCCATCCTTGTGTTCTACCCTTGTACCGCTATACGCAAGAGCTTCTAAGCGCGCCCACAACAGGAGGAATTTAGGATACAAATTTGTTGATTTCGATCACCCCATCGTGGCACGAATCAACAAGGTCATTGTTCGGGGATGGTGCCTAAGTGCAATGATGATATACTAAACACTTGTGATCCTCATCACAAGTACTGGAGAATTTCTTTATATTTCACAGTCATTTTTTTTAGTTTCATTTCACTGTGTAAAAAAAAAAAAAAATTTGTCAGGCAGGATCGCTTTTTTTGTGTAGTCTCAGGTCATTCGCTTTTGCCGCAGAATCCATGTTCCAGTGGGCTTGAACTATGATCAAATGGAACACCTAGGGGGAGAACAGTATAGTGAGTACCTTGTGGAGAGAAACCCTAGAGCATACATGTCCATGAGGGATTACAGGAACCTTCCATGGCAGGGTCAGCAACCCATGGAGAGGAATCCTAATACATATAGGTCCATGAGGGACTATAGAAACCAATGGATGGGTGCACCCCACGCCAGCGTTTCCCTACTAACGCACTACATTCACAATACTTACAACCCGGGTCGGGGGAACCACACAAACTCCTCATGGAACCAAGACCTCCACAAGATGCACCTCCCTCCACATCCACAAAGATTCTTCTGCCTCACCAACCATCACAACCAATCTCCCCCGTTGAGCAAGCAATTCTAGACCTTACCAAGCTAGTGGGTGACTTTGTGGAAGAGCAGAAGACATTCAATGCCCAATTAAGCCAAAGAATTCATACTGTGGAGAACTCCCTGGACCAGAAATTAGATGGGTTTTAAAGTGGAATTGATCATAAAATTGACAACCTGCAGACATCAATTTCAAGGCTTGCCCGGCAACATGTTCATTAAGAGGGAGAAAATCCAGAAGGAGAGTGCTTGAGTGACACCATGGTGGAGGAGCAGTGTCAACAGCAGGGGTTATCTGAATCCTCATATATTTGTGCTACTGTTTGTCCATGGGAGAAGAAAGAAGAAATCCTCCCCTTGTTGAGTAAGGAAGACAGTGGAGAGGGAGCAATGGAAGAACACCAAGAGCATAATTTACACCTGCCCTCTCGACCTGCACTAATGTGGTATGATCCCGCATGCGCACACCAACCCCGAAGCACCCAATCGAAAGGCCACACCCACTGCGACCGCCTACCCCGCAGTCTTCAAGAAATTAGTGGCCACCGTGATGCTCTTTGCCACTACATCAAAAGACAATGGTAAAGTTGCACATACCAAGATGTGCACGGGATGGTTCCTGGGTGCCGGTTCTGATTGGGAGCACTTAAACCCTTTATTTCTAAGTTCCAATTCAGCTCCAATAGCCTCCAACCAACAGGAATTATTCTGGGAGCATAGTCTCCAGAATTTTTGTTTTCTATCTTTCATTTTATTTTATTTTATTTTATTTTTATTTTATTTTATTTTATTTGATTTCTTTTAATTTTTCTTCTTAGATTTTCTCCAATTTTTAGTTAATATTTGTTTCTAGCTTCTTTTTCAATTTTATGCAATTTTTTTTTCAGGTTATTTAGTGTGTCTAGAAGTCGGTACCAACCTTGCGACTCAGTCGCGAAATTCCTCGCAACTCGTGAATTTTCTGATGCCGCGAAATTTCGGCATCCTACAATCGTACGCCTTCCCGCTTTTGTTTTTCAAAGTCCTACACTGCTCATCTTTTTGCTTCCTTTACGATATATATATATATATATATATATATATATATATATATATATATATATATATATATATATATATAAATTGTCTCTCATTAATAAAATTATAAAAAAAAATTGTTGTTTTTTTTATTTTTTTTATTTTTTATTTTTTATTTAAAAAAAAAAATTTCGCACGTTTGCGAAATTTCGCAAGTTTCGCAACCTACTCCAATTTCGCAGCTCAATTTTGTTTTCGTCATAACTTTTTTTCATTCGAATCTCGTTTGGCGTTTTTTGGTAAATTGCTGAAATCTAGAGTTTATAATCCAAATATAGCCAGAAAGAACACTTTTGAAATTATAAAGTGTAATTTTCAAAATGCTCTAACTAGTCACTTTTCCTCCTTTTCTTTCCCCTAACTTGTTTATTTAGTTTCAAACGAGGAAAAGGTGTCATGTTTAAGTGGTCTTCTATCCAACAACGAGCAATATCTCATCATAGTAGCACTTCCTTCTCTAACTTTCAACTGGTTGTCCCATTAAGCGACAATGAGACATTTGGTCAGGGAGAGTTAAATGGCCAAGTGACATGTATTTATGTTTTTGTTATTATTTGCAAGCCCATTTGATGTTCAGTGGCTTGCTGGTTTTCTTGTGAAGTCATATACTATAAGAGTTTACTTTTTAAAAAAATTGACCCTTTTGCACCCAAATTTTTTTGTGTTCTCAAGCACTGGTTTGAAAAATTGAAACTCATTCAATTTTTACGATGTTAGATTGGTTCCATGCCTGGCTGAGTGGATAATAAGTTGAACTCTTGTTGCTTTCAACCATTTTTCTTCCACCTTTAGCTAACCACACACTGTGCACATCAAGTTTCTTCAATAACCTGAAAAACTGTCTAGCCTCCTAAGCCTTGCAATAACCTACCCTAGTTTCGTTGACCACCTATAATAAACAGGAGCCCCATGAATAGAAGGCCAATGTGTCTTCCAAAATAAAAGAAGAGAAAAAGAAAAGGCAAAGAGAAAAAGAAAAGGCAAAAAGAAAAATAAAATAAAAAGAACAAAAATTGCAACGCTTTGCCTTGAAATCCGAGCACGGTCCGAGGGGTATATGGTGAAAGCCTTTAAAGCCCGGTGCCCTAAGCCAACTGGTTGGGAGCCACCGACTTAGTGCTCGCTACACTCGGGTGGATAGGTGGAGTTTAGCAAGTTGTAGTGCTGGAGTCTTTAAATCGCCCTGAGTCCGTGTGGTGAAACCTGAAGAGTTAGTTGCTGTCTAAAGACCCTTATGACTTGGTGCCCTAAGCCTTAATCGTTGGGAGTCACCATCCCCTAAGCATGGACTTTGGTGAGGGTCGATTCTCAAGACACCCCTACACAAAAGAGTTTTGGAATAAGAGTGGGTCCTGATCTATTTAGGTTGGTTAGTGTCCTAAGAGTAGGCAGTAGCTTGGTTGGGGGAGAGGCTTTATAGTTATTGCTGAGGAACTGATCAAACAAACACTTAGGGATTTAGGTGGAAATTCCCGGTCGAGGTCTTTATAAAGGAGGCTCTTTGATACCAATTTCGTATGGCATTCATTCTCTCGAAATAGTTATCAGCAAGGGATTCAAAGGATTCTCATCGAAATAGATAGCATTACTTATTCACAACCTTGAAATATATATTTTTTGTGAACATAATTTTGATTGGCTTAGTATGCTCTCTTTCTTTCTTTCTTTCATCAAGTATGGACTAGCAATGTATAGAGCAGGTGTGATTAGCGCTCAAAAGTGCCATTTCAACCCTATTTATTATGGGTTTTGAGTGCTTTTTGTGTACTAATCATTCTAATTAACCCGATTTGCACATTAAGGTCACTACTATTCTACTAATCGCATTTTGTGGCTAATTTTGTAATTTTTTCCAGCTATTTATGCCAAAATTGTTGAGTCGATCCAAGCACGAAGAATTCGAAATAAACTCAAGATTATGCATCGTGCACCCAATAGAAAGAATAGAAATTTCAACAAAATCACACAAAATTTCGTGACCGTTTGATAAATTGCTCCACACTTTGTCATTGTTCCTCGACCACCTTCACCCCTCTAGCATTGTTCACTTGCTTTTAACTGGTGTTTTGTTATTTTTTGGTTTCTTCCCCATTTTATCCCTTATGTGGCTGGGTTTGGTTTTTTTGTAACTTCCCTTGCTCTGAGCACTATATAAGCTGGTCAGTTGTGTAAAATCAATTCTAAATCAATCAATAAAATTCACGGAGAAGCTTTCGACTCTCCGCCTTTCACTTTCTCCCTTTTCTCTCATTTTCTTAGCACTTTCTGGGCAACCAAACACCCTCAGGGATGACTCGGAGGATGGCTGACTTAAAACCCGTTCCTCCTTGGGCGGGGAAAGTTTGCTGGGGGCGAGGATCGAAGGCTCTTGGAGGTCCCATGTTCCTTCACGCGGTACTCATTGTCGGTTTTGTGTTCGTTTCTAAGCGTGAGTTTATCGCCGAATCCTTGGTGGCTATTGTTGGTAAGCTTTTGGGGTTCGGTGGATGCTTGTGCTAGATCCCGCGAGATTCGTCAGTTACCCTCTATGACCCGATGAAAGGGGAGTCCGGGAGATTCTTCAGCATCGATGACCACTAATGGCGGTGATGCCATTTTCAAAAGGATAAATATTTTGGGTTAGGTTTTATAGCTAAATGAAGATCCGGTTCGGGAGATGACTATAGGTCATCCTCCCCAACGCGAGGAAATGAACCCTGGAAACCCTCAGTTGCCGTAGAATCTCAAGCCCAGTATCCTGATACGTCAAGGAGATCTCTTTTATTCTTTTTCTTATTTTTCTCCATGTTTATTTCAATCTGCTCACCATCAAAATCCCCTACAATTTTTGCAAATCCACGAAATCCAAATTGAATTCACCATTTTTGAACCTCATAGTAAATCATTTATGCTGAAAAGCACATCCACATGTTCGACTCTAGAACATTATCTTTGCGGTAACTTTGCTACGACAGTAGGAGGAATTTAGGATACAAATTTTGTTGATTTCGGATCACCCTACTATGGCACGAATCAATAGGCATGTGTTTTTTTTTTTCATTAGTTGTGTGAAGAACTTCACCAGGTTGTTCAAAAGTTATTGTTGAATTTTGCTAATGTTTTTGAGGAACCAAATGGATTACCTCCAAAGCGAGAACATGACCATAAGATTGAATTGAAGGAAGGCACCAATCCAATCAGTTGCAGACCTTACATGTATGCTTCTACAGAGAAGTATGCCATTGAAAATTTGATAAATGAAATATTGGATACAGGCGTCATCAAGCATAGTAAGAGTCTTCGCTTCTTAGGTGTTTTAGTCGAGAAAAAGAAGAGGCACATGGTCTTTGTGTGGATTATAGAGCATTAAATCGGGGCCACCATCAAAGATAAATTTCCTATACCGGTCATTGAAGAGCTCTTGGAAGAGCAGGTGGTCCTTGTGTTCTCTAAAATTGATCTCGAGGCCAGGGTATTTGAAAGTGAATGCATACCCGCCAGCATTCCACAAAGCGCCTTCAAAACACATGAGGCCATTTTGGGTTTTTAGTGATGCCTTTGAAGCTAAATAATGCTCCATCCACTTTCAAAGCCCTCATAGACAGTATTTACAAGCTATTTGAGGAAATTTATATTGGTTTTCTTTGACAATATTCTAGTATATAGTCTGTTATGGAAGATCATTTGCGCCATTTAACCATTGCTTTGCGAGGTGTTCTTGTGATAACAAGTTATATGCAAGCGAGTAAATGTTTTGGCCATACAAGCATTGAATATTTGGGACATGTCATTTCAGTGGGTGATAAGCAGTCAAATAAAATTACAGTGGTGATGAATTGGCCACAACCAACAACCTTGAAACAGTTGTGTGGTTTCTTTAGACTTACAGGCTATTACAGACTCTTCGTTAGAAATTATGGAAGGATAGCAAAACCACTAACGAATATGCTCCAAAAAGATGCCTTTCAATGGACCAATGCAGGTATTCAAGCTTTCTCTGACTTGAAACAAGCTATGATTTCAACTCCAATTTTAGCTATCCCATATTTTTCTAAGGAATTTGTGGTGGAGACTGATGCGGCGGGACAGGGCATAGGAGCAGTTCTCATGCAAGAAGGGCATCCTATAGCATTTATTAGCAAGGCACTCTTTGAAAAATATCAAACTCTTTCTATTTATGAGAAATAGATGCTAGCAATACTAATGGCAGTGAAGAAATGGGAATCTTATTTGATGAATCATCTTTGTTCATGGTCTGAAGCCTTAAATAATTGTTGGAACAACGTCTTACTACTCTTACTCAGCAGGCTTGGATGGCAAAATTAATGAAATTTGACTACGAGATTTGTTACAAGCAAGGGAAAGAAAACATGTTTGCAAATGCACTCTCTCGTGTTCATTCTCTTGAATTAATGGCTTTAACATCTTTAATCGTGTCTAATCAGCTGTACAAAAAGATCAAAGAAACATGGCTTTCAGATTCGTATCTCCATCAAGTGATTTCAGCAAAAGAGAATGATTAAGCTATATTTCAAAAATATAATTGGTTCAATGGCGAATTCTGAAAGGAAGCTTGTGGTGGGCCAGACAACTCCTGTAAATAGAACTCTGCTGCACTTTCATGCTTCTTATCGCCCCTTCCGTCGCGTCCAGTGAGGGGGCGCCACCTGAGACGGGGACTTCTTAACCTGATTTTCTGACATTAGTAGGCCCATTTCAATCATAAATTCATAATGACATAAAACTTGTAAAACTACCACCATAATGGTGTTTAAATTGTCCTGAACATATATGCTTGAGTCCAACTACTTGAATTTATACAAGTTCCACTATTACAAAATATTGCATTTACATTTCAAAAACAAAATCAAGAACCTACATAAGGTGGACTCCTAATGTTGTGTTGGCCTTGGCGAATGCGGAATGTCTCTAACGACCTCTTCAATACCTACACGAATGAAACACTCGTGCTAAGCTTATAGCTTAGTGGGAAAACAAATAACATATATGACCACCTGTAGTGGTCCTCAATTACAATATACATGTAAAATAATTCGCATATCAGAATATTCATATCTCCCGTAGGAGTACATAAAAAAAATCTTGTAACATAAGGTACCCATAGGTACACTACAGAACTGAACCAGAACAGAACAGAACATAAGGTTCCATTAAAGCCGATTACTTTTATTTTCTTATGTTTCGTTGTTCAAATACTTATCATATAAATGTTTGCATGCATGAACCGAGTAACAATATATGAGGTGTGACAATAGGTACCCAAGATTACCATTACAACACACACACACACACACACACACACACACACATTACACACACCACACACACATTGTACATACCTTCCTTTATCCCACAACCCTTACCCCCTTGTTATGGACAGACGGTGTCGGAAGCACAAACAGAATGTGCCTACACCATGTAAAAAGTGTCGTAGCACTATGCAGGAGTGTCATAGCACTGAACAGAAAGTGCCAAAACACTAAACAGAGAGTGCCGAAGAACTAATCAGACATGCCTATTCATTCACTATCCAGTCTTAAGTAGGCACACAATTATATGTGTTTCAGAACATTTTATTTTTTCCTCATTAACATTCATGTTATACTCTTCGCCAAATTTTATGCCTATCACCCCTTAAGATTTATTGACCGAAGATAGGGGTGTAATCGAAGTAAATTTGAGATCAAAACAGGACAGTTTCCAACTACAATTTCGACCCAAGAAACGAGGTTTTTAAACAAAGTGATCTCCTTACAAAATTTTCACCTATGTCTTAAGTTTCTAAAGGCTCATGAATCAAGTCATTTTAACCTTTAAATTAGGATATATGGACTAAACATTCTGAACTGCTCCTAGATAGTTACCAGGAAAAAAAATCTGAAATTGTGTCATATATTTGAAAATTTTCTAGGAACAATAGGGACTTAATTTGACCATGCTTTCTTCATGAAAGTTAATTTCCTAAGTGTCTAGTTTAAGTAGAATTTTTATTCACCTCATTTGGATCAGTATAACTCAAGATATGGTCCTAACATCTAGACTGTTCAGTGACAGGTTTTCGGGATAGAATTGTTCCCTTACTTTGACGAATTTCTAGTAACAATGGGGACTAAATTTAGCTATACTTTCTTCATGAAAGTTGTTCTCCCATATGTCTAGTTTGTGCAAAAATTTTAATCACACTATTTGAATCAGCAAAACTCAAGTTATGATTCAAACAACCAGAATTACTCAATTTAAGCCCATTGATAGCTAACTGGCTCATTTCGAGGTCTTAGGATAGGAATTCGATATAGGTCTCTTCTAGGACAATGTAGCCATGGGCTTAAATTTCCTTACAAACTGGAATCATTTGGTTTAGAAGTCGATAAGCTAATTATGGCCAAAAGAAGAACATAGGGTATGGGGAAAATTTGACAGAATCTCCCCATAAAATTTTAATTACCTTTTTCACACAAATTGTTCCTCATTAGAGTCCTGACCAAAGCAAATAAAACAACTGACAAAGCAAAAACAAGGGGAGAGTTAGGATGTTTTCTAACACATGTAACAAGAAAGGAGGTTGAAGAAATTTCCTAACCTTGATTTCTTGAACACTTCAACTATCCTTCCTTTACTTCACTTCTTCCTTTCCTTCTCTCTTTTACTTGGTTAGAGTGGAACTCCAAAGATGGAAATACAACTCTGATAGTTCTTTTCTCCCCGAAAACCGTACCTAGCTCCACAAACCAAAGCTAACCAAATGGGATATTTTCCTTCTAGAGACAAGTTTGTCTCACTCCATCTTTGACTCTTTTTTTTTTTGCCCTTGCATTTTAGTCCTTCATCTATACTCAATTTGCAAGTCAACTTATCCAAATTCTATCTTACATACAATCTTCTTATCTTATGTCCTTTGAGTCCTTAATTTGACAAGTTACCATTAGACTTCTTTAAAAATCCCGGTTATGCCATTTTTCACATTTAGCACTTAAATTTTTGAAAAATACAAATTTAACTTTTATTAGACCCTAAACATATCATAAAATTACTAAGGTATAATTTGGTGTGTTACACTTCTTCCTTTGCAGGTCATTTTGGGGTCTACAACACTGTTAAGAGGTTGTTTGCAGTAGTGTATTGGAAGGGGATGTGTAAAGATGTCTGCGAATTTGTTCAAACTTACTCTACCTGCCAACGTTACAAACCTGAAAATTGAGCTACTCCAGGTCTACTACAACCTCTTCCTATGCCAGGGGGAGTTTTCACTGATATTTCCATGGATTTCATTGAGGGCCTTCCAAAATTGGGTGGAAAGTCCACCATTAAGGTAGTAGTTGATCATGTGACTAAGTATGGGCATTTTATGTTGTTACCCCACCCTTATTCAACCAAGACGATGGCACAACTTTTCCTTGATCATGCTTATAAACTTCATGGGCTCCCTAATACGATTATAAGTGATAGAGATTCCATTTTCACTAGTTCTTTTTGGAAATAATTTTTCAAACTCCAAGGCGTAGCATTGCAATTCTCTACAGCCTATCACACTCAAACGGATGGGCAAACAAAAGTTGTTAATCGATGCATTGAAAACTATTTACGGTGTATGGCTGGTGATCAACCCTCTCAATGGTCTCACGAGCTCTCCTTAGCTGAATTTTGGTATAACAGTACATACCATTCCACTATCAAGGTTACACCTTTTGAAGCATTATATGGTTACCCACCTCCAATTCACATCCCCTATTTCCCTAAAGACTCTAATATTGAAGCAGTAGATCAACTCTTAACAGAGCATGAAGGATGGTTGACACTTCTCAAACATCTTTTGGCTAAGGCTCAAAACCTATGAAGGCACAAGCTAATAAGAAAATAACATATCAAGAATTTCATATTGGGGATGCCGTTTATTTGAAATTGCAAGCTTATAAAAGGGAAGTGCTCTTGGTGGTAATCAAAAACTACAGCCACGCTACTATAGACCTTTTCCCATACCTGATCGCATTGGTAAAGTAGCCTACCAGCCAAAGCCACCTCCTGATGCGCAAATTCATAATGTGTTTCATGTCTCACTTCTTAAACCTGCTCACCATCCCATTCAAGCCATACCAACTTTGCCAATTTCAAACACCAGCACTACTTTACTTTCTAAAGCTATTCTGGATCATAGGATGGTCAAAAGGCACAATGCTCCAGCGGTTCAACTACTGATACATTGGAAGGATAAATCACATGCTAATGAGTCGTGGGAATATGCAGATGAATTGAGACTTCGTTTTTATCTCATTCCTTGAGGACAAGGGTTTAAGGAGAGGGAATTAATCACGAATTCAACGATGTGGTGTGGTTTTTAATTCCAATAAGTGGAACGGAGCATTTGAAGATTGGGGTCCATTTTAGCACTAGTCGTTAGAAGATATTTCATTTCCTTCTTTTATTTCTTTTCTTGTTATTCTACAATATTTTTCTTAGTGAAAAAATGGGAGAGTTTGTTAGCAATTATGTTTTGGGGGAAGGCTATTTGTGAATCCAGAAGGGTCTAGCTGAGGTTATGTAAGCTTGTAACCAAAGAAACTTCATCTTCCCTCTATCGGTGTAATTAAGGTTTATCATGAAACTCCTTTGCTTCTCCCTCAATTTCTCTTTTCCCTTCTTAATTCTTTGCACTAGCATCAATTTGATAAATATTCATCGTCAATGGTCAATCACGACTCGAATGGGAAAGGGGAAGAAGGGAAAAAATAAAGAACAAGAAGAAAAAAAATACTTGATCAATAGGATGGAAGAAAGAAAAGATGTTTGGACGGAGGGAAAATGGGGGCAGGAAATGGCGTGTTTTACAGTGCAGGTTTACTTTTTTTTTTAGCCAAACTGCGCTTTTTCTTTTTTTTTTTTTAAATATTTTAAACAAAGAAAATTAATTAAAGGTTTTAAACTTAAAATTGACAACCTTTTGTATTATTTAATTATTGAAAATATAAAAAAGTAACCTTTATTCAAAAATTATTTTTAAAAATAATTATTTTTAATAAACAGTTTTTTTAGAAAAGTTTAAAAAGACTATTATGATTTTTTACAGAAATTGTCTTGGGAATTTAAATACTTTTGATGTTTTTAAACATTTTCAGAAAACAATTTATTAAGCCTTAGGGTTGGACTAAAACGGTAAAAGGGTGGTTAACATTGTATTAAGCCCTTAAGGTCTAGCTCAATTTATTAATCTATTGAGGGGTAACTTAAATGGTCACAAGCCCAATGGTCACAAGGGGATCACAAGTTCGAATCCCCTTGTGACCATTAAAGGCTTACTAAATCATTAACTTCAAGGTAGCTCAATTGCTCAATTGGGCTAACATTTACTATTATAAAAAAGCGTAGTAAAAAATTAGGACGGATATTATATACAAAATTGAATAAACGTAAAATAAAAAAATAAAAAAAATTTATTTTAATCATTCTTCAAAACCATAATTATTTTTTGAAATAATGTTAAAAATTAAGTATAAATAATTAATAACAATTAAAAAAAACATCAATTTTTTTAGGAATGAAATATTATTCAGAAAAGACAATTTTTTTTCTAGTGTTTTTGGTCATTGTTTGTTAGACTTTGAATTAGGCCATTTTTTACTTTTAGACCTTTGATTTTTTGAAGTTTGAACCAACGTCTTAATCTCCAAGGCTCTCCAATGAAACTTCATGATCGTCATTCATTTGGAAAAAGATGCATAGAACATATATATATCATGTCCTTCCAAGTTATATTATAAAAAGCACATATCATATTCTTACCATGAGATCACATGATTATCGGACATGTTTCCAATTTAAAGGAACAATTTTCTATTTTTAGAGAATTAAAAGATGTTTTTTAAGAACAATTCTGACAAAAACTCTAATAAATTTGTGATAAAGGATAAAAATTTTGCATCATGATCTCGACAAAATTATCTTATTGTTCTATCACACGATATACCTACTACACCTGTTACATGGTATAAAGATGCTAAATTTCTTTTTCTATTTTTCATATCTATTTATTTTCTATAAAGTTCAAAAGAGGAATGAGATTGTCCAGTTTCTTGTTTAATATAAATATTTAACATGTCTCTCTCTAATCCGACATTTTTTTGAGAAGAAAAGAGTTATGATTTTATATAATAATTTATCTAAAAATTAGAAAAAAAAAATAGAGCTTTGTTTGTGAAGTGTTTTTGAAAAGAAAAAAAATTTCTGATATTTTGTAAAACAAATATCTACTTCAAAATCAAATATCATTTGCCTATTTTTATAATCATTCTTTATATCTATATATAATTTTAAAATTACAAAAAGAAAAAAAAAGTAAAAGCGACCTTTTTTCCTGAGAAAAACCTTAATTTTCTATTTTTCTTTCTTTTTTCAAA
The DNA here is from genome assembly GCA_016808115.1 of Tetrastigma voinierianum. Classification (NCBI taxonomy): domain Eukaryota; kingdom Viridiplantae; phylum Streptophyta; class Magnoliopsida; order Vitales; family Vitaceae; genus Tetrastigma; species Tetrastigma voinierianum. The sequence goes on from JAEQBH010003067.1 coordinate 66,516, forward strand.
AGCTGAGCTTATTAAAAGCAATGCCCCTTGGCGACATGGATAAAAATCTTCATCATGCAAAAATCATCATAAATCTCACGTATTTTATACGAATAACAAATTTATAAGTTCAACAACCAAATGTGACAACATTTTGATAGATATAAGTGTATATTTCATGTCATAGTATATGTTCGGCTATGTTCTTTGCGTCCCCCAGACTCCTCATGTGAGACTTTTTGTATTACAACAAATGTGATATATTACTGCGATGAAGTAAAAACATACATAATTTTGCATGATTGATATCCTACTTATATCCCATAGGATTGTGCTCAAATGAAAGATTTCCATTGATGTGAAACTGAAACACTCTTTTCAAGTCTTCAAAGGGATATAGCAGTGCAAGTGAAAGAGACACTCAGTAGTAGAAGTCTTCCAAACCAAAGCAAGTGGAGGCTTGACCAAAATTCATGATTCACGTTAGATCTTTATTTTTAATGTCGAAAAAGCAAGTAAAAAAACACGCCAGGCTGAATCAAACAAAAAAAAAAGATTTTCAAGACAATAAAAGTTGTTGTTTAAGCGAGAATCAAGGTTGTTTATTTGTATAAAAGAGGAAAAAACATGTAGCAGATGCACTAGATATTTTAGAGGCATGATGAAAGTGAGACCTCAACAAATAATGCATCATAAATCATTCAAATCCGACATATTTCGAAGTTCACTTCTTTTGAAGGAAAAAGTTGAACTATGACCATGAAGATATAGGAAGACCCGACATAATAGTTGAAAGTAGACTCATGAAAAGAAGGAAGTACACATGCGAAGGCCTTTCATCCACCAAAAAATAGTGCTTTTAATATATTTTCTATTAAAAATATTAAATATTGTAATATGAAAATCATATGCTTGTAGTCAAATTGAAACTCTCATAATCGGTTTCATGCTAATTAAATAAAATCACTAGCGAGAGCTAAGCTAGTTCATGCCTTATGAAAAAAATTTTTAGTAAAATATTCATACGTGTAGTCGATGAGGTTTATTTGAGCTGTAAACACTTGAGAAAACTAGGTTCTTTTGCCCTTATTTATTCAATCTCTATGCCAAGCATAAATTCTAGCTCTTGCAGTGAATAAAATCATATATATTTTTTCAATTTTATTTAAAATTTATTGTTTCTAAGTCGAGATAAAAATAAAAAATGTTGATTTAAAAAAAAAAAAAACAATTAAATTGTAATCCTATTTAGTACTATTTAGGAACAAAATTTCTATTTAGCATTAAGTAAAAAAACTTAATGTACACTCCTTCTCTTCCTAGAACCCTAATTTCTTTCAGTGTTTCTTGAAATCCCATTAGAAAGGAGGTGGTTTCAACCTTTTTGACTTAAATCACCCGTTCGTCATTGAATTTGGGTTTCTCCTTCAATAAATGGTTTATTTCACCCGATCTGAGTTTTTATTTGATTTTCCTTTGTTTTCTTATGTTTTTGTCATCGACTTGTTGTGGCGTGGTTGTTCATTGGTTTTTATGTGAGCGATTCAGATGTCGTATTTGCTTCTATCAAACGAGAAGTCATAAAATCCATGTTTGTCCCGATATACTTCATCAGATCCCCGAAATCTTATGTATTCTATGTATTAGTTATCAGATCTGAGTTTCATTGGATTTTTCCTTTGTTTTTCCATGTTTTGTCATCGACTTGTTGTGACGATGTGGTTGTTCGTTGGTTTTTGTATGAGCGATTGGATCTTCAGTGGCACTTCTAGCCTCAAGCGAAGTCACATCAAATCATGTTTGTGTTATGCTTCATCGAGATCGAAATCTTATGTATTCTATGCATATTAGGATTATCATTTGTATGTAAGAAATGTTGTAGTTTCTTCTTACTATTAGCTTGGATGTTGTGTCATCCTTTAATGTTTTTAGTAGTTTAATTTATGTGTTTGAATGTAAAATTATTATCGTTCTAATCAATGAAATTTTATTTTTCATTATTAAAAAAAAAAAAGAAACAATTCATCCTTGGATCACTCAACAGACGTTCAAAAGATCATACAAGGCACTATATATCAATTCTTAAAGGGATTTTTTTTCCAACCATGATAAAGTCACAGACCTTGATCACTAGAGTGAATCAAACCCAACAAGGATACATAGAGAGAGGCTTGATCCAGTCATTTATGGTACCCCAATAATCATGATGATGGGATTTATAGTTTGTATATGTCCGATCATTAAAAAAAATACATGATTTTTTAAGGAAACTTGTGTTTCAGTCCATTGATATGGAAATAATTGCAAAAAAGTATAAAGAATATAAAATATATGGTTCAGTATAATTTTATAGAAAAATAATTATGTTTCAAGTATAGTAGTACTTAAATGCTATCTTAATAAATTATAGATATTATCTGTAATCCTTAGGTACTATCTCAATAAATAGTGTCAGGTACTACCTACAATTTATTAAGATTATGCGAATGCTACCATACATGAAACATAATTATTTTCTGCAGCCCTATTTGAACCATATATTTAGTATTCTTTATGTTTTTGCAATTATTCCTCAAATCAATGAACCTGAGATTTCACAGGACAACTATAAATTCAAAAGATAAGAACACCAAATTCTCATTAACAATTTAAAAAAATGAGAACCAAAAAGGCCCATAAAATGGTCTTTCGGACAATCAAAATCAATTTTAGGTGTCATAATCCATCAATTAGAGAGTTTCCTATCTTCCCATGCATTCTAAGAAAGACAAAGTACTCTTTAGGGTGTGATTTAAGTCGGCCCTCGGGCTAGTAGATCCACACCCAAGAAATTAGGGTCGAGTTGGGCTACTAATTTCTTATTAAAATGAGACCAAAATTGGGCCTCAGCCAGGCCAAATTTGGTTGGACCCTTAAATTTTCTACTTTATAAGGCGAGTTAGTTCAACTTCGCTGGGTTGGGCCCAGGCTTGGACTACTATTTTATGGCCCGAGAAAATGGGTCAAATTTGAGCTGACCTGATTTTGGCCTGACCCGATATCGACCCGGCCTAACCCAGCTGCGTTAAACAGTTGCCACCTCTAGTACTCTCTACTCAATGCAAAGCCAGCCATAAAATAAAGCCATACTTGTCTTTATCTAATTATAACATATAGTTTATTGAATATAATACTTTACACTAATTTGTAGATACTATTCAAAAACATCATGTTCCTCTAAAAATACATTCTAAAATATAAGAAAGTATCTTTTTTTTTTACTTAAAACCCTACTCGCCCTTCCTCTCATCTTTTTTTTTTTTTTTCTAGCCGTTTTTTCTTAGGCAAAGATGAATGATTTTTTTGCTATTCTTGACCCTTAATTAAATCACCTCTCTACTTTTCTCTTTATCATTTTTTTTCTCAATAAAGTTATTCTTTCACATAGATCCAAGGTTTTACTTTGTTTTTTTTTGTGATTATGTTACCGACATATTGCGGTGTGTGGTTTTGTCACCAACTTATTGTGGCATGTGGTTGTATCTTCTTGGTATGATGGTGGACGTTTCTTACAATAAAACATATTTGAGTTGAATGAGAGACATCCGTCATGGTAGATCAATATGCTATAGAACTTGAATTATAAATATTCACAAAACTATTATAGGATGATAAATATATAGCTTTTAATCAATTTTTTATACTTTAATGGATATTAAAATCATCCTCTAAAGTTTTGTGGTGATTTTATATTTCTATCAAATGTATTATATTGTTAATGAATCAATAAAATTATTTCTTTTTTTCAAAAAAATTATATAAGAAAGTATCTTATATATCCAACAAATGATATTACGATAAACATGCAGTATCGGAGAAGCGGGTGACAAGTGACCATTACAAGATATATAGCGTAGAAGACATGATCTTGATGGAAAAAAGGTGTCATGCATTTTAGGACGCTAGTCTTGACATTGAAAGGAAAAGTTATTTTATAATTAGAATAAATTTGTGTATAAAATTAAGTTGTGAAGTAGCATATGATCCGTATTAAAAAAGCAATGGCATCCTCAGCACATTTAAAATTATATGCACTTGCTCCCTGCTCCTTTGCGGATTTGTTTCACACCGTAACAACTGTATTCATGAAGAAGCACAGCTCTCAATGGAAAGATACCTCACAGCCCTGCCATACTTCCCTTCTTTCTTGGACTCTTATTCTAGCAGCTTCACGGTCTTCTTCACCACCATGGAAGGGCAACCAGTCCATGCAAATGGTACGGGATATCACGCAATATGCGGGGACGTCATCAAGATAAACCTCACGAGAGTCCGGTTTAGGAGGTACTCTCAACACTTCCTGCTTCTCGTCTTTCCCAATCTTGCCTATGTTGGTATGCTGCATTAACAACTCTGATCCTATCCGCCCAAATCGGTCTCCTCGCCAAACAGTATGTGATCACCATCACCAACACATTTCTCGGTATTCCTCTGCAAATTGGCAGATTAACTAATCTTGAAGTCCTACACCTACTTCATAATCAGTTGAATAGTCCTCAGGAAATGGATCAGTTGAAGTCTCTTCCGGAGCTTGCTTTGTACACCAACCATTGGGAAATTTGAGCAACTTGGTCTTCCTATATCTATATGCTAATCAACTTTCCTGTCACATTCCTCCAGAAAGAAAATCTTGTTGAGATATGCTTGTATAACAACACTCTAACAAGTCCCATCCCTTTCGCTTTCGGAAATATGAAACGTTTAACCGTGTTGCATTTGTTCAACAATAGTCTCTCTGGGCCTATCTAATAGGCAAAAATGTGTGCTATAAAATGCATATGCTTATGTGCGCAAGTGCACACGTCGTCTCAAGTAATAAAGTGAAAGTATAAATATCGTCAAAGTTGGGTTACTATTGAAATTAGAAGATGGTCCTAGCTTTGTTGGATTAATACAAAGGGGAAGTTAAAATGAAAACAAACTAAACTAAAATGTCTAACATAAAAAGGGAAAAAAAGTAATTACAAGAAAGCCTATGGTTTTGATTTCACCTAACAAATTCCTATGATGAGATTTGAAATGGTCCCAATGATGCCGAAATTATATATTAATGGCGGATTTCACCTAAACACATGTTATTCTTTCTCAAGAAATAACAACTACCTTTGGAAAATGTTCTAATGTATCTCTACCTCAAACCATCATAGCCAAGGATGCATTAAGCAATAGAAACCAAATAAACCACATGTAACCCACAAATATCTCTATTATATGGTAAAATATGACATTCCATTCATGGTCTAACCTAGTATTGTTTCTCAACTCAATTAGATTAAAATCATGTTAATGATTATCAATCATCAACAAGCATTAGGAATTGAATAAAACATTCAATATATAATAAAATCCAAACATCAAAGATTACAAATCAAAGTTAAACACCATAGTTCATTGTTTAGGCTACATCAAAACCCCAGAAAATGAGATTAGCTCATGAAAGGGGAAAAATAGCTATAAAATGAGAAAATACAAGAAAATAGGAAAGATGATAGATGAAACCCATTTCTCTTCTAAAAATCCTTTTTCTTCTTCTTGAGTCCAATATGTCGGTTTCCTCGAAGTTTGTCTTTGGAATTGTTGCCACCCAAAGGATCTTCTCCCTTGCCCCTAAGAGCAGCTCCCATTGCACTCCCCTGATGAAAAATCTTATCTTTCTAAATGCCCTAATTTGATCCCCTTTATGCCAAACCAAAGAGAGCGGAAGAAATGGGCTTGCTGATAACATGGAGCTCGGCATCATGCTATGGCTTGATGGATTTTGCGCTACGACGTGGCGAAAACTAGGAGCTCTTTGGAAGACTCAAGCCAGAGCCACGCTATAGCGTGTTCTCACGCTAAAGCATGAGAGCACTCACGTTGTAGCGTGAATGGCACCTCAGTGTGAGTTACTCACGCTTTTGCCCAGATTTCCTATTTTTGGCGTCCTTCACTCCTTCCTTCATAACTTCTTCATCCGGACTCTGAATCACGCGATCTTGGTATCTACGGAAAGCCCTCAGAGTCTAGAATCTACCCATGCTAATTAAGGAGCCATGGAAGAACATCACATAGGAAAAATGAACACATGATTTCTTCGACTGCATGATGACTTTGCCGATTTTTCTTCGATTTCGCTCGTTTCTGCTCAATAGTTGGCCTAATCACAAAATTGGGAAAATGTAGAGTGGACCACCTTCTATCATAAAACTAATCAAACCTAAGCAAAACATGGGGATAAAATGAGTATTTAAGATACTCATCACACCCCCAAACTTAAATTTTTGCTTATCCTCAAGCAAAAATAAAACACACATATATACAACACACTAAAAAATATATGAGTAGAATGGGTACTACTTAACTTAAGTTAGGAGAGAAAACCCATGACAAGTTCTGGAAACTATATAGCTCACATAGGATCCCGACACATTTAAAATCTTTAAAGACAAGGCATCTATGGGCATGGTGATCAGACAGCTTTGCCTTCAATTTCTCAATGAATCCTTTAAAGAAACTCATATTGAAAATGGTATGTTAGATCTCAAATGTAGACGGAGGTTCCAAGACACTTTTCAACCAAACTCAATTCACTCAGTCGAAAGACAATAACAAAAATAGGCTAAGAACGCACCTTTTATTCAATATTATAACTAGAAAGTCGGATGCAATGCTAAGACACTTTGGAAAAGTGTCCATGTAGCAGGGATCCGTTGGTGATTCCCCACCAGTTGGTTAAGGGTACCAGGTATTAAGTTCCCCTCAAACTTCACCCCAAACACTCAACTAGAAAACCAAAGCACTTACTTGTGAGACTGAACCATCCTCTGTTCTATGTAACGGGTAATGAAGTCAATGACTCCCAACCAATTGGCTTAGGGCATTAGGCTTTGAAAGGCTCCTTGTACTGTACCCGGGATTCCGATTGGAACAACTCACTTATTTATGTCTTTTTCTTTCTTTTTCTTTGTTTTCTTTTTTTTTTTCTTTCTTTTTCTCTTTTTATTTTGTTTTTGCTAATGCGGGGCTTATTAGCCCTCTTTATATAGGTGTCCCAACACTATGATAGTTAAGGTCTCTTAAGGTAAGTTTAGTTTGAGAAGAAGAGGCCGAAACCTTGGTGTACAAATGAGATCTAGTGTGTGTGTGTGCACGAGTTCCATTAAGAATTGGTTCCTTGAAAAACACGGAGGCTCTACAACCAAGCCTCCCACAACCACTAGATACACTCAATCTTAGATCACATAAATGAGATGGTATCCCAATTTTTGGCTAAATAATACAAACTTTTGAAGCACAATGTCAAAGCGTTCTTCAAATAGTTATTAAGAACCAAACCAACTCATATGAGACACAAAACACAAACACAAACATGTATACACAATGTACTAAAGAAATCCAAAGCTAATTCTACCACAATTTGTCCCCCCAAACATGAACAAAACAATTCCCTCAATAAAATAGAGCATGAAAAACAAGGAGGGAAAAAGATGAGTTCATAAGTGATTATCCCATTCCTGCCTTAGAACCAACTTTAGGACTTCCAAAAACATAGAAAAGAACAACCAAAAACAACACCAAACAAGATCAAACTAGAAACATTAATTAAAAACTCAAAAAAAAAAAAAGGAAATATTACTAAGCTTACGTTGCCTCCCAAGAAGCTGCTCCATTTTTCGAGTTCAGCTAGACTCTACCAACTACGGATATGTTGGTAATTCCTGCCTCCATCCTTCCTTAGGAGGTGATAGTTATCTCAATTAGTAGCAGGCACAAAATCTTAGATCATTTTTTTTTTTTGTTCACAATGGTGGCTTCCATTTCCTTACTCAACTGAACAATGCACTCTTCCAACTTGGACATGGGGGTAACTCTGGCAATTTTAAACTCTTCACGCATCTCACCCCATGGAGTCATCTCCAGAATAGTCTTTAGAACTTCATCTTTTGTCATGTCATGGGATTCCGAAGAAGTTGGCTCATTTTCCTTTGCAAATAAGGTTTTCCATTCTTGTGCATCATTCTCCACTCTTTGAAGCTTCTCAAGTTCTCCATCATTGCTTGAGGTGATATCCAAGTCTTCTTCTTCTCTAATCACCTCAAGAATGGATGTAAGCCTCTTGGTTCTCCTTGAGGACAATGTTTCCATTCTTCCTCGTTTCATGTGCTTGGCCACTAGTTCTTGTATACTCATTCCCTTCTCTTGTAAAGGTTGATGTATGTCAAATTTTGATTAAGAATAAGAAGTGATCATAGGAGTCATTTCCTCATTTATGGATAAATCAACCCCACAATTAGCTAATTTAGCCATTGTGAAGGCCAATTCATCCACTCCATTGTTAACATTTAACTCCTCTTGTGGAGGTGTGTACACCTTCTCCATGAACTGAGCTTGAGATGTTGCCAAATTAGCTTGAACTCTTCTTAGTTCAGTTGTAGTAGTCTCTATTCTAGACACTTTGTAACACCCCAATTTATACCCTTGTAGTTTTATGATATGTTTAGGGTATAATAAAAGTCAAATTTGTATTTTTCAGAAATTTAAGTGCTAAGTGTGAAAAGAGTAAACTGATAATTAGCTAATTAAGGACCCAAATGACATAAGATAAAAAGGTTATATGTTAAAGTATAATATTAATAAGTTGATTTTGCAAATTGAATGAAGAATAAGGACTAAAGTGCAAAAAAGGGAAAAATAGGCCAAATCCCCTTAAGATAACAAGTTGTCTTTTAAATTGGAAATTTTCCCATTTGGGGTTTAGAGCTAGGAGCATATAGTTTGGAGAGAGCCAAATTTTGTTAGTAATAGTGCTCTAGGCCTATTGTATGGACATGGTATTTTGACTATTTATGAGAATTTATTATTATAATGATTTGCATGTTTATTATATATAATGTCCTTGAATAATATTATTAATTATTCTAAATGTCCCTAATCGGTTATTGTTATGGAAATAACAATGAATTAAGATTAGTATAAAGTTTGATTGATATTCATGGGATGAATATGTGTATGAGATACAAATCAAATTTATATCTATTTGTTGAGAACAAATATTGGACAGACACGTCTTGAGATTAATACATGGATCAAAGTCATAAGTTAATCTCTAATAGTTGTGTCATTAAATCCCCCTTTGACTGAGATCGCTATAGTTCTCAACATAAGAATATTGTGTTTGATATAATCAAAGCGTTGTCTTAATCGGATGACTATAAAGGTTATACTTGAACATAATAAGAATTATGTAGTGAGATATGAAGCGATTAAGATGGAATTTGTCCCTCTTTATTATAAGAGAAATATCTACGGAGTCCCCTCGACAATGAGGTGAAATGCATGGCAGTGCTCAAATGAATTGATGGAGATCGGTGTCATTTGTTTTAATCGATCTAGTGGGTTTTGAGGTAATCAAAGATAGAGCGATATAAGGTTGACTTTGCCCGTACCTTATATTCTATCAAGATATCATGAGACAAAAAGATTATGTCATTAGCTATATTAAAGGGTTGTCTCGGGATCATGAGCTTCATTTAACTTGGGTAGTCATAATGTCTTGCTAGAGGCCGCTTATGACTTGTAGGATCAAAATGTGATTTAGGCCCACTGCCAATGTTAATTGAACCTATAGGGTCACACATTAAGAGCGAATAATAACGATTCACGGTTTTCACTCTGTTGTAATTTAAGAGTAAGTAGAATTATTTTAAATTACAAATAACAATTAGTTGTTATTTAAATTCGAATTTAATTTGAGAAAGTTTAAATTCGTGATTTAAATTATAACAAATAATTAATTTGTTATATTTTCTTATTGGATAAGGAAATAATATGTAAAGGGATTTTTAAAAGGAGTTTAAATATATATTAATATAAATAAATTCGTTTCCTTATCGATGAGTTTGAATTTAAATTGTTATTATTTAAAGGTTTTAAATATATAATAATATAAATTCGTTTCCTTATCGATAAAGGATTTGAATTTAAATTGTTATTATTTAAAAGAGTTTTAAATATATATTAATATATAAAATAAATTCGTTTCCTTATCGATAAGGATTTGAATTTAAATTGTTATTATTTAAAAAGAGTTTTAAATATATAATATCAAATTCGTTTTGACTAAAACCTAGGAAGCTTATATAGATATATATATATGTGAGACATATATATATTTTTTGGTAGTGGTCGTCTTTTACTCTAAGAACAACCAAAACAGAGAGACCCTAATTTCGTTTTGAGAAGACGGGCACGAACTAGCATTCCAACAAGATGGATTCATTATTTGTTCGTGTGTGGATGTTGTAGAGGGTGGTGGCTTTTTCAGAAAGGCAGCACCTTTGAAGATTCGAATAAGCAGAACCACGAGACTTTGAAGGCAGCGAATGCGATGCAAGAGGTAAGTTTCGTTTACCCTTCCTTCGGTTTTTATGAAACGCATGTGATCCTTGGTGGGTTAAGGGATAAAAATTTTAAATTCCCTTTGTTTATGTTCCAATCAGTTAGGATATTACGCAGTAACAACAAATTTTGGGTTGATTTCTCTCCATTTCTTGGTTAACATTCGAAGCAAAGTGAAGGAAAGAGCTACTTTTTGAAAGGTGTCAAGAAATCCAAGGTTAGGAAACTATCATAACTTTCTCCTTGTTATGTTGGGTTGGAAAACCTATCTTCATAAATGTGTTTTTGGTTGGTTGAGTTAGGTTTGTGGTTTTGTTTTGAAGTTTCTTTTGTTTTGGTTAGAAAATATCAAGTGAGAAAGGGCAGATTTCCCCATTTATGTTTCTAGCCCAACGCCTCTCCGCCTAGGAGAAGGAGTGCTCGCCTAGCGAAGCTCTTCACTTAAACGAAGGTCAGTTCGCCTAGGCGAACCCGAGACCATCTTCTAACCCCTATCTGCTCCGCCTAGGCGAAGAGATGCTTCGCCTAGGCTAACCACTTTGCCTCGGCGAACCCGTCTTCTTGGCAGACTTTGTTCTTGCCTCTTCTTTGCCTATTTTGCTTTCTATTTTTATAAGGCTTAAACGAATGTTATAAATACTAGTATAAAAAACTTTGAAATACATATAATTGTAGACCTGCTTAAGACCGGATAGTGAATAAATAGGCACATCTGTTTAGTGCTTTAGCACTCTTGTCTAGTGCGATGACACTTCTATTTCGTGTGATGAACCACGTTTGATTAGATCTTCTGACACTACGCATAGTCTTTCTGACACTCCCGATTCATGTTGCGAACCTTGTCTGTTCAATGTTTTGGCACTTCTGTTCAGTACTATACCGTACCTTTGGGTACCTATTGTGTTGTGTCCCTCTCATTCATTGTTACTAGTCTATGCAAGCAAACATTTATATGATAAGTATCTGAACAATAAAATATATGAAAACAAAGAAATCAGCTCTAATGCTAAGGAATATCTCAGTTTTGTATTATAATGTACCTACGGGTGCCTTCTGATATAAAATTTATGTTATGTACTCCTACGGAAGATATGAATACTTTGATATGTGAATTATATTAAATGTATCATGGTGAGGACCACTAGTAGTGGTCATATCGTATTGTTTTCCCACTAAGTTATAAGTTTAGCACGGGGTGTTTCATCCATGTAGGTACTAAGAGGTCGTCAAAGACATCCTGTATTCGCCAGAGCCAACACAGCATTGGGAGTCCTTTTGATGTAGGTCCCTGAATTAGTTTTGTTGTAATATAAATGTAAATGTAATATTTTGAGATAGTGGAACTTGTGTAAATATAAGTAGTTAGTGACTCAAGCATGTATAAACGGGACAAGTTAAACACCACTAAGGTGGTAGTTTTACAAGTTTATGTCTTTGTTAATATATGCTTGAAATGGGCCCACTAATGTTAGGTTAACAGTTCTATGTTCTATGTGATGTCCCCTCACTTGACGTGGTTGAGAGAAGGGGCGTTACACACTTCCTCTTAGGGAGGTTGATTCATTTCATTTTGCACACATAACCTACATAAACTAACTTGAGAGTAGTCCATATTAGCCATTGATCTTATAAATTCAGCTTATGCCATGGTAGATTCAGCTTGAGTTCTTCTTAATTCATCCATAGCCTCTTCTAGGTTTGATCTTTGGACTTGTGGAGATTGAAGAGTGTTATGACTTGTGTCCCGTAGGGTGTTTAGGTGATGGTCCCGTCGAAAATATGATTGTTCAAATATGGGGTACCTCCATGGCTGAACATCATCCATCAACGCATATAGTTGCCACACTTGACTCCTCATGATTTGTCACTCTTTGATGATGTTCATTGGCCATTTGCCTTAACCTTAGTTGTTGAGTGAGGAAGGTCATTTCGATTGATAGTTCCATGAGAAGGATCCATTTGTGATAAATCCTCCCGAAAAAAACAAAACAAACCAAAGAAAAATAAAACAAGACTAACTATATCCAAAGTAAGAAAGGACTACTTGGTATCAATATTGGTAAAAATACCAGCCCCTAGCCTTAGCCAAAAACTTGTGTAAAAATGTGTTGCTATAAAATGTATACGCCTATGTGCAGTGCCTTGTCGCCTCAAGTAATAAAGTGAAAATATAAATATCGTCCCACGGGGATTGGGTTACTAATTACCGAAATTAGAATAGTCCTAACTTTATTTGGATTAACACAAAGGGGAAGTTAAAATGAAAACAAACTAAACTAGATAAATCCTAAACTAAAATGTCTAACATACAAAGGGAAAAAAAGTAATTACAAGAAAGCCTAGGGTTTGGATTTCACCTAAAAAAATTCCTATGGTGAGATTTGAAATGGTTCCAATGATGCCAAGGTATATATTAATATTGGATTTCACCTAAGCACATATTATTCTTTCTCAAGCAATAAAAATCTACCTTTGGAAAAGTTTCTAATGTATCTCTACCTCAAACCATCATAGCCAAGTTAAGCAATAGAAACCCAATAAACCACATGTAACCCACAAATATCTCTATTCTATGGTGAAATATGACATTCCATTCATGGTCTAACCTAATTATTGTTTTTCAACCTCAAATTAGGTCACAAATCATGTTAATGGTGATCAATCATCAACAAGCACAATGAATTGAATAGAACATTTAATATATAATAAAATCAAACATCAAAAGATTAAAAATCAAAGTTCAACACCATAGTTCATTGTTAGGCTACATGAAACCTAGAAAATGAGATTTACTCATGGAGAGGGAAAATACAACCATAAAAAAATGAGAAAAGACAAGAAATTAGGAGAAGAGGATAGATGAAACCCATTTCTCTTCTAAAAATCTCCTTCTTCTTCTTCTTCTTCAAGGCCAAGAATCGGTTTCCTCCAAGAGAGATCTGCCTTTGGGTGTTTCTGAGGATATTCTCAGCCCCCCAGGCCGGCTCCATCCGGTCCCCTATTGAGAAAAATCTTCTCTTTCTAAATGCCCTAATTTGGTCCCCTTTATGCCAAACCTAAGAGAGCGGAAGAAATGGGCTTTGGCAATAACATGGGCCTCGACATCATGTTGTAGCGTGATGGATTTGGCTCTACGACGTGGCGAAAAAATGGGAGCTACTGGAAGACTCAAAGTCAAAGCACGCTGAAGCGTAAAAATACCCACGCTATAGCGTGAGTGTTCTCACGCTATAGGCGTGGTAACACGTGTGACGGCTCAGCATGGGGTGCCTCAGCTTTTGCTAAGAATTTCCATTTTTTGGCATCCTTCACTCCTTCCTTCATAACTCCTTCATCCAACCCTAAATCATGTGAACTTGGTATCTATGGAAATCGCTCAGAGTCTAAAATCTGCCCATTTCAATGAGGGAGCCATAAAAGAACATCACATAGGCGAAATGATCATATGTTTTCCATGATTGCATGATGACTTTGCCAATTTTTCTTCGATTTCGCTCGTTTCCGCTCAATAGTTGGCCTAATCACAAAATTGGGAAAATATAGCATTATGACACTTATTTATATCATAAAACTAATAAAACTTAAGCAAAACATGGGGATAAAATGAGTATTTAAGATACTCATGCTATCCCACCTGAAATAGGAAATTTGAGATCCACGCAATGTCTAAGCCTTTCTGAGAACAATCTTTCCAATCCAAATTCAGGTGTCATTATGTGACCTTAGTGCCTAACCCTCTTTCATCTTTATGCCAAATCAACTGGAGTTGATTCCTCGAAATAGGAAAATTGAAGTCTCTTATTTATCTAGAAATATCCAAAATAAACTCAATGGTTCCATTTCCTACTTCATTAGGCAATGACCAACAGAGCTATACCTCTGTGATAACCAGCTTTCTAGTTACATTCCTCAGGAAATTAGGAAACTTCATAAGTTGATTAAGCTACTAATAGACACAAACCAGTTGTTTGGCTCTTTATCGGAAGGCATTTTCCAAGGTGGATCTCTGGTGCGCTTTACAGTGAACGACAACCATCTCAAATTGGTCTGACCACAAAATCTTGAAAGTGTGCAAAAAACTTTACGGAGCTCTGTTTTGGAAGAACCAACTCCGCTGGAAATATATTTGAGGTGATTGGTGATTATTAACTTGGAATACATAGACTTGACTACAGCAAAGTTTTATGGTGAACTCCCTCACAATTGGGAAGGTGTGCGGGCGATTCTGAGCCTAAAGATTGCCCGGAACAATGTTATAGGGAGCATACAGACAAATTTTGGAATCTCAACCCATCTAACTTATCTTGATCTTTCTTCAAATCATTTAGTTGGGGAAATTCCAAAGGAAATGGGAAGTTTAACTTCTCTATTGAAGCTGATATTGAAAGACAACCAACTTTCTAAGAGTATTCCTCCTGAACTCGGTTCGTTGTCTTGCCTTTAGAATCTAGACCTTTCATCAAATAGATTGAATGGGTCAAAACCAAAGCGCTTAAGCGAATGCTTGCCTTTGCATCACTTGAACCTAAGTAATAACATACTCAAGGACATAATTTTTATTCAAATAGGTAAGCTCAATCATCTCTCCCAATTAGATTTGAGTCACAACTTGCCCACATGAGAATCCATCACAAATCGAGGTTTAGAGGACTTGGAGAGGCTTAACCTCTCCCATAACAACCTTAGTGGTCTCATTCCAAGCGCTTTTGAGGAAATGCATGCCTTGTTGTATGTTAATATATCATACAATCATTTGCAGGGTCCCGTTCTTGATTGCAATGACTTTCCAAATGCTACCATTGAGGTGTTAAAAGGGAACAAAGATTTGTGTGGCAAAGTTGAAGGATCGCAACCTTACAAATCATGTGCTCCAACAGTATATCAACACAAAGTTATGTTTATAATCATATTCCCTCTTTTAGGATCACTTCTACTTCTTTTTGCTTTCGTTGGAATTTTCTTTATTACTCAAAGAAAAGAGAGAGCTTCAAAAATCAAACAAGGTGAGGTACAACATGATCTCTTTTCAATACCAACTTTTGATGGAAGAAAAATGTACCAAGAGATTGTAAAAGAGACCAACGATTTTGATCCTATGTATTGCATCGGAAAGGGAGGGCATAGAAGCTTTTACAAAGCAGAGCTGCCATTAGGTTCCATAGTAGTCGTGAAGAAGCTTCACCTGTCCAGAGCATAGATATGGCAAATCAAAGTTTCCTAAATGAAATCTGAAACCTTGTGAAATCAAGCATCAAAACATCGTGAAACTTCTTGGTTTTTGCTCGCATCCAAGACACAAGTTTTTGGTCTATGAGTACCTTAAAAGAGGTAGTCTGACCACAATCTTGAGCAGAGAAGAAGAAGCTAAGAAATTGGATTGGGGTACAAGGGTGAACATCATTAAAGGAGTGGCTCATACTCTGTCTTGCATGCACCACGATTGCTCCCCCTCAATTGTTAAACGGGATATATCAAGCAACAACATTTTGCTAGATTCTCAGTATGAAGCTCATATTTCCGACTTCGACACTGCCAAGCTTCTAAAGCTAGACTCATCAAATCAGACCACACTTGCAGGCACATTTGGTTATGTCGCACCAGGTATATATGCTTCACAGTTCACTATCTTGAAATTACAGAAGAAATCAAATATGTCAAAATTATAATATCTTATCTTCTAATTTTGCAGAGCTTGCTTATACAATGAAGGTGACAGAAAAAACTGATGTCTATAGCTTCGGAGTGTTGGAATTGGAAGTAATCAAAGGAAGACATCCCAGAGATTAGATTTTGTTTCTTTCAGTTTCCGCGGAGAAGGAGAACATAGTTTTGGAAGACATGTTGGCCCCTCGACTTCCACATCTCACACCCCAGTATGAAGGGGAAGTGATAGCCATAACAAAGCTTGTAACTACATGCCAAATACCCGACCCACGATTAAGGCGGCCATGCAGTTGCTTCCTCGAATGTTATCATAGAGAAATTAGTTAGGTAAGAAATAATCATGTGGAGCTCTACCTGGTCTACCATTAATACATGGTTTTGAACCATCTATATTTTTAGCACAGTGTAATGTCTTTTGAGTTTCCTCGGTCTTTCTTTTTGCATCTAGTACATTTGCCCCTTGAGACCTAGCTCGAGTAATAAAAGGTTAGAAATAGGGTTATGGGAGATCAGGTTAAATTTTAATAAACATATATTACTATGCATATGTCTCTGAAAAATAAAAAATAAAAAAAAGTACCTAGTATAAATCAAGTATGTTTTGTGTGAGATAGATCTCTCATCGAGTGTGTTTTATTGTGTGATAGATCTAAACTCACGAAGAAATTAGTTCAATTCATCATGAAACCCCGATAAATATAAATCAAAATTGTTTTTATTAAAAATTACATTACTAAAGAAAAATAAATAAATTATATTCAAATAACAGTTGCAACGATAAAACATTTCTTATTTATTGAAAAATTAGTATAACATATCTGGTGATAAAGTATTCAATCCATACAAATTATTTAGTATGTTTAGTTGATTTATTTTCTTGAGTGGGAATTCAATTTATAAAAATAAATAAATAAAAAACTTTAGTGGTAATTGAGTCTATGCCTAAAAAATGGTCACCTTCTAAAACATTTTTATTCAAAATAAATTCCCCCAAAAAGTTTTATTCCCCTTTAACCCCACTTTATAAGCCCAAGACGCCCTTTGGGTTCATATTCTACTCTATAGCGATGACTATCAGTTTTATCCCTAAAGTTATACGATGCCACCTTACCATAAGTTCACATAATTATCGGACATGTTTCCAATTTGGAGAACAATTTTCTACTTTTAGAAATAGAAAATTTGTTTTTAAGAACAATTCTGACAAAAACTCTAATAATTTTTTATAAATATTGTGATAAAAAAATAAAAAAGATTTGCATCATGATGTCAACAATGATACAAAATGAAGACCTTTCTAGTGGTTGAAGATGGTCAGAATCTTGTTGTTCAAGTACACGACATATATATCTACACCTTTTTGCTTAGTATAAAGATGATAAAATTATTCTATTTTTATATTTATCCATTTTCTTATAAAGTTGGGAGGATTGAGATATGAGATCGTAGGAGATTTAATGTTTAATAGAAATATTTAACATGTCTCTCTAATCCGACATTTTTTGAGAGGAAAAAAGTTATGATTTTATATATTAATTTATTTGAAAATCAGGAAAAAAAAATATATGGCTTTGTTTAAGAAGTATTTTTACATAAATATTTGATTAAAGAACCTTAAATAACCCACCATTTATAAACCTCACAATTTCCATTTTTTCTCAAAAAATTACCTATTTTGATAAAAAATGTGTTTTATCATTTTATATATTCACATATAACTTTTAAAGAAAAGAGTTCTTTTTTTAACAAAATTTTATAATTGCGAAAACTAGCTGCCCCTCATTTTTTCTCATTTGTTCTTTATTCTAGCCTCGTTTCCATTAGTGAGGGATGATTTTTTTTTACCTAAATTCACTCATTTACATATTTTTTTATCATTTTATTTCTCAATAAAGTGATTTTTTTTTATCATTTTCTTTCTCAATAATGTGATTTTTTTTTTATCATTTTTTTTCTTGATAAAGTGGTTCTTCTATATAGTTCAGTTTTAATTTGTTTTAAGCGTTTTCATCGACTTGTTGCATCCTTATGGTATGTCGTCTTGAGTAAGCCAGTTGGTTTCATTGTCTTATTACGACGTTTACTAACATGCAAGCAATTCAGAATGCAAAGTATATTTAATGAGGCATATACAATAAATCAAATCATGGTCATCAATATCATGTAGAACTAGAGTCATTGGTATTCTAGTCATTATATATAAGATTATCAAATATAAAGACTTTGAACCGATTCATTATGCCATTAACTTTAATGTTGTGTCATCATCTAAAATTTGTAGTAAATTTAATTCTAAGTTTCTATCAAATGTATTCTAGTTTGAATTAATAAAATTATCTCTTTAAAGAGTTATTTTTAAAATTAGATAATTACCATATTTTTTTCAAAATGGTGTTGAAAATTAATGAAGGATTAGATTTAGTTTCAAAGGCCTTTTAATTAAATCACCATTTTCACAAATGATTTTTAAAAAACATTTTTATATTTTGAAAAACAAATATCTATTCGAAAATCAAATATGAATTTATATATTTTCCATATTTAAAATATTATTTTCTTTATTATTTATTTAATTTTCTAGAACCTAAAAGCAATAAGGCAAGAAACTTTAAAAAAGGGCCTCAATTTCACTTATATTTAGAAACCAAAAAAGTCATTTATTTTACTGTTAGAAAACAATTCCTCTGAAAACACAGCACAAAAATCTTCCCTTCATGCAGAAAACTCATCATTAATCTCATGTAATAATAACCTTACAAGTAATAACTCATATGGTCAAAACTTACAACTATTAAACTACGAAAAAATAAATTATAGAGTTTAATTAAGTGACAACACATTCATTCAGAATACAATTTTTTGTTCCTTGAAACCACGATTTTTTTTTCTTAAATAATATTTAGAAAATGGAGGCTGCATGAAGTGCATTACTGGTCAAGTCTTCGTAGGGGTGCAAGTCAAAGACACATGTGAAGTCTGAGCAAAGAAAAAAAAAAAAAGTGGGAGACTTGGCCTAGTATCATAATCATTCAAATTCTTATCTTCTCTCAGTGTGAATATAAAACAAAACGTAACCCAAAAGCATTGTATAAACTATAGAAAAATGTAATCCAAAAGCATTGCATCAATTTTTCTTTTCTCTTTACCCACGGTGAGGCACATTCATGATTCTCATTAGAAAATTACTCAAAGGATGTTTGTTTCACAAAAGAATAAAAACATTTGCTAAGAAATGTTAAAAAATATAAGCTGGAGCGTAATATTTTACGGTAAAAGGGATATTTTATAGGTAAAAGTTACTCGACAAATGATATACATTATGTATAAATCATTTAAGTCCAACTAAACAAGCAAGTTCACATTTCTTTTGGAAAGGAAAGCACAAGAACAAGACCATGAAGATAAAGGAAGACTCGTGAAAAGAAGTAGAAATGCGAGGCTTTGAGTCTTAAACTAAATTACACTTTCTCACCATAGAACACGGCTGTGAGGAGGCAATTTCTAGTTGAATTAACTTCAGAAAGGGTGGGAACTAAGGACCTAATAAAGGTGCGAAATAGGAGTGAAGCGGCATATGCACTCACTACGTCAACGAAACCTAAACGAAACCAAAACCATGGAGTCCTCGACCTTACAAACTGATCATCTCCATGTTTTCCCTGCTCTTCTTGGTTTGTTGATTTGTTCCTGCAGAGTGTTTCTTCTTATTCTTCCAATGAAGAAGCGAGAGGCTCTACTCAAATGGAAAGCTAGCCTTCTTGATAACCATTCTTCCCTCCTTTCGTGGTCTTTTTATCCTAACAACATCACCAATTCTTCTACTAACATTGGAACGAGGACCGGTCCATGCAAATGGTATGGGATATCCTGCAACCATGCGGGGAAGTTGGCAGAATAAACCTCACAGTTCGGGTTTGAAGTGCGGCTCCAACAATTCTTGTTCTCGTCTTTCCCGATCTTGTCTATGTTGATATTAGCATGAACCTTTTTATGCGGTCCTATCCGCCCCCAGATCAGTCTCTCTCGAAACTCAAATACCTTGACTGTCCATGTGGTTCTCGGGAGGATTCCCCGAAATTGGCCGGTCATGATCTTGAAGTCACACTTTTTGGTGGAGAAAATCAGATTTGAATGGTTTCAATTCCTCGGGGAAATAGGTCGGGTTGACATCTCTTTATGAGCTTGCTTTGTACACCCGACCACACGGGAGGGTTCTATTCCTGCTTCTTTGGGTAAATTGAAACTTGGCCTTTTTGTACCTCTATGATAATAAACTTTACGGTCCCATTCCTCCCGAAGTGGAATTCATCATCCAACCTTGTTGAGAGATGTACTTTCGGATACCAACCATCTAACGAGGTCCCATCCTTAGCTTTAATTTGAAACAATTGGCCCAGGTGTTGTTCTTGTTGGCAAATAGCCTCTCGGGCATATCCCACCGAAATAGGAAATTTAAAATCCTTGCAACAGTTAAGCCTCTTATGGAACAATCTTTAGGTCAATCCACATGTCATTATGTAGTGCAGGTGGCTAACCTCCTTCATCTACATGCTGTCCCGACTTTAGGCCCCATTCCTCGAAATAGAAATGCGAAGTTACTTATTGATCACAGAACTTTCGAAACCAACTTTCAGTGGTTCCATTCTGCTTCCTTGGGTGATCTAACCAATTTAGAAATTTTGTTCCTCGGGATAACCAACTTTCTGGTTATATTCTAAAGAAATTGGGAATCTTCACAAGTTGGTTGTGTTAGAAATGGACCTGAAGCAGAATTTGTGCGAACAAACTCTTCCAGGAAGGCATTTGCAGTGGATCTACGGGTGCGCTTTACAGGTGGTGACAACCATCTCAGGTGGTCCCATCCCCAAAGCAAAAAATTGCAAAAACTTGTGAGCTTTGTTCGGGGAAGGCAGCTCACGGGGAAATATATCTAAGGTAATTGGTGCGAAACTGGAATACATCGGCTTGAGCTCTGACAAGTTTTATGGTGGACTCTCTCACAAGTGGGGAAGGTGTCGCCCCGACTACAAAAATTTTGCATCTTGTCGGGAACAATATTCTGAGGGAGCATCGCAGGCAGATTTTGGAATCTCTACCAATCTAACAATTCTCGATCTTTCTTCAAATCATTTAGTTGGGAAAATTCCAAAGAAAATGGGAAGCTTAATTTCTCTATTGTGGCTAAAATTGAACGACAACCAACTTTCCGGGAGTATTCCTCCTGAACTTGGCTCCTTGTCCATCTTGAGTATCCTAGACCTTTCATGAATAGATTGAAACGAGTCAAATCACGAGACGCGAAACGGCGCTGCGAGGTTGTATCCATGAACCTAGCGATAACGGACTTCGTGACGAATTCCGACTCATATGGGTACACTTTCGGTCCTCTCAGGAGCTAGATCCCGAGTCGCAACTTTCTTCTGAGGAGAAATCCCACCCTGAATCGAGTTTAGAGATTGGAGACTGCGGCCTCTCCCGTAACAACCTCAGTGGTCTCATTCCAAAGCGCTTTTGAAAATGCACGCCTTGTTGTATGTTGACTTATCATACGATCGATTCTGCGAAATTAAATGTTCTGGCTACTTGATGCCTTTGAAATGCTACCATTGAGGTGTTAAAGGGGAACAAAGATTTGTGCGGCAATGTTGAAGGGTTGCCACCTTGCAAACGTGGTCCAGCAATAGATCAACAACCTATCAAAAAGGGCCACAAAGTTGTGTTTATTATCATATTCCCTCTTTTGGGAGGGCTTGTACTTCTTTTTGCGTTCATTGGCATTTTCTTGATTGCTGAAAGAAGGAGAACTCAAATCGAAGAAGGTGATGTACAAAATGATCTCTTTTCAATATCAAATTTTGATGGAAGAACAATGTATGAAGAGATCATAAAGGCCACGAAGGATTTTGATCCAATGTATTGCATCGGAACGGGAGGGCATGGAAGCGTTTATAAAGCAGAGCTTCCGTTGGGGAACATAGTAGCTGTGAAGAAGCCGCGTCAAATGGATATGGCAATCAAAAGATTTTGGAATGAGGTAAGGGCAGCGAAATCAAGCATCGAGCATTGTAGAGCTTCTTGGTTTTACGCTCATCCACGACACAAGTTTTTGGTCTACGAGTACCTCGAAAGAGGTAGCCTAGCTAATCTTAGATAGAGAAGAAGCAAAGAGTGGATTGGGGCCTGAGGGGTGACAATCATTAAGGAGTAGCTCATGCTTTGAAGCTTACATGCACCATGATTGCTCACCCCCGATTGTTCGCTGAGATATCAAGCAACAACATTCTGCTAGATTCTCAATATGAAGCTCATATTTCTGACTTTGGCACTGCCAAGATTCTAAAGCTAGATTCATCAAATCAAACGGCACTTGCAGGCACATTTGGATATGTTGCACCAGGTAAAACTTAACTCCTCCATTAACAAAGAGATCAACGTGTCCACCCGTATAAAATTTATCTTTTAATTTTAGAGCTTGCTTATACAATGAAGGTGACAGAAAAAGCCGATGTCTATAGCTTTAGATAATATGCTTAGCGGAAGTTTATGAAAGGAAAACATCCGGGGATGGATCATGTCTCTACCGGTTTCCCAAGGCAGTATAGTCTTGAAAGACATATTGGACCCCCCCGAGGCTGCCACCTCTCTGGCACAAGATGAAGAGGAAGTCATAGCTATCATAAAGCTTCATGGCTTGCATGCTTAAATCCCAACCGCAATCCGGGCCCGACCATGCAAATTGTTTCATAGATGTTATCAGAAATCGGTAAGGTAGATATAATCTGCGTGGAACTCTGCCTGGTCTACAATAAAACATGGCTTCGAGTCGGAGCCACATCTTCGGCCACGGTGTAATGTCTTTTGAGTTTCTTGATTCTTCTTCTTCCTACATAAATACTAGTGTGATTTGTACTCTTAGAAATTGTGGCTTTGCCCGAGAATCAAGTGTGGTTTGAGTGAATAGCAATAGAAAAATCTCTTCTACCCGTGCAGAAAATTCATCCAGTCCTCTATTCAAAACAGCTACTCATGAATTTTCTAGTTAACAAAATAAATATTAGCATATTAAAATATGTGAGCATCA
Source organism: Tetrastigma voinierianum (assembly GCA_016808115.1). Taxonomy (NCBI): domain Eukaryota; kingdom Viridiplantae; phylum Streptophyta; class Magnoliopsida; order Vitales; family Vitaceae; genus Tetrastigma; species Tetrastigma voinierianum. The sequence goes on from JAEQBH010003067.1 coordinate 89,656, forward strand.
TTGGAAATAATAAATAAATAAAAATGAAGAAAAGGGAAGATGAATGAATATACCATAAAAGTGCAGCACCAACTAATGATCCCTAATCTTCACTTGAAAAAGTTATCATAATTAAAGTAGGAAACGAGGATGGGGCACCAGCTCTGTTTAGGTAATATAGTTTATATTTCATTTTCAGAAAATTGCAACAAAAGGGAAAAGGATGAAGGCAACCAGACAGAGTCTTTACATAAGCCTAATTACCTTGAGCGATGTAGTTTCAATGGAGTTGAGCAAAGTCGAGACAAGTGGCAAGCCGAGGTCTCCACAGTGCTAAAGTGATCACACGACGGATCAGAATTTGGGCTTTCTACAGAGACTTCATTATCATTCAAATATGCAATCAAACCTAATAGTAAATGAATAATGAATGAATCCCATTCTATGTTCTATACATTCTTCACTTTGATAAATATCCGTCGTCGGTGGATAATCACGACTCGAATGGGAAAGGGGAAGAAGAGAAAAAAATAAAGAACTAGAAGAAAAAATACTTGATCAATAGGATGGAAGAAAGAAAAGATGTTTGGAAGGAGGGAAAATGGGGGGCGAGAAATGGCATGTTTTTCGTTGCAGGTTTACTTTTTTGGCCATTCCCTTTTTTTTTTCCTTTTTTTTTTTAAATAATATTTAAAACAAAGAAAATTAATTAAAAGTTTTTTAAATGTCGTCAACAACCTTTTTGTATTATTTATTTAACTTGAAATATTAAAAAGTAACCTTTATTCGAAAACTATTTTTTTAAATAATTTTTTTTAATAAAATAATTTTAATAAAGCAGTTTTAGAAAAATTGTAAGACAATTATGTTTTGAAATTGTTTGGGGAACTTAAATACTTTTAATGTTTTTAAACATTTTTAGAAAACAATTTATTAAACCTTAGGGTTTGACTCAAACGGTATATTGTATTAAGCTTTTAAGGTCTTATTCAATTTATTAATCCATTGAAGGGTATTTTAATTGATCTAGAGTCTTAGGGTTTAAGTCAATAGTCATCTGTTCAAATCTTTTCTTCAAAACCATTAAAGATTTATTAAATCATTAACTTCAAATAGCTCAATTGCTCAAATGGGCTAACATTTACTATTATAAAAAAAATAGTAAAAAAGTAGGACGGATATTGTTATATATAAAGTGAATAGACTAAAAAAAACAATTTATTCATGAAATGTTTTATTTTTAATAATGCGTCAAGTATAATTATTTTTTGAAATAATCTTAAAAATTAAGTATAAATAATGAATAACAATTAAAAAAAAACATCAATTTTTAGATGAAATATTATTAGAAAAGACAATTTTTTCCTAGTGTTTTGGTCATTGTTTGTTAGACTTTGAATTAGGCCATTTTTACTTTTAGACCTTTAGTTGTTTGAAGTTTGAACCAACATCTTAATCTCCGAAGCTTCACATTGGAAAGAAAAGCCAAGACTTTGATGAAGAGGATATTTTGGCTTAAATCAAATCAAACTATTAGAATTAAATCATAATGATTTTTTGACAATTCAATGACTATTTTGACTCCAAAAAATTCTATAATGCCCTAAGTCTTAATTTAACTTTGTAAACTCATCCTTACACATCAAGCTCCATTTAACTCTAAATTATTTTTTTTTCTTTGTGATTTATCTCAATATTTGAGATCCTTGTTATAAATATTGTCTTCATCGAAGATCTGATCCCTTCATCAAATAATATAATGAATTCGCATCGGTCATGTTTTTGGTTTTAATTTAATATTGTAACATAATTTCTCGATAAATTATAATGAATATTGTTTTCAATAAGTGTATATTTACTTATTTATATGTTTTTTTATAGTTCAACAAAATGTTTTCATGAATTTCAAAGTAGTACGTATTTCGCTGCAGATATTTTATCAAAATATCACGAATCTTATCAATCTTTAAATATATCCGTAAAAATTCGAAATCAGATATATTATAAATCACCGATATTTTATTCACTTACATATGAAAACAGCAATAGATCTCCATAACCTTAAACTATTGTCCCATGTTTCTGCTCCTGGTCAAATTGATTTTATAGTTTGCATTGTTCACGCCATGTTTCTTCTTATTCTTTATAATGAAGAAGCGCTCTCATCAAATGAGCTGCCTCCACTGCCAACGCGTTTCTTCTCTTATCTGTTGTAATCCGGGATCGGGAGCGTCGATCCATGCGAAACCATGGAGATTATTTCACCGGATGTTATCCACGGAGAAGTTGTAATAAGTAATTAAAATCCGCCATTTATACGTTGAACTCTCCTTGATCACATCTTCGCTAATATTGTCTTATGTAACACGCCGAGTTAAGTGGGTCTTTATTTCGGCATCAAGTACCTATCCTGGTTTGTAATCGTAGAAAATTTTCCTGTCTTATTATAGAAATTAGGTGTGGTTTTGTATAATGTACTGATCCATACCGGTTTTATCGTGAATTGTGTTTTCCTAATAATACTCTGTACTTTGCTTCAAAGTAAGAGCAACTCCAACGGGAGTTTGATATCAGATGTTCTGTATTCATTGGCACATCAAGGCAAAAAATCATGCTTTACGAGATGACATCGAGATGATAAAATGTCATCGGGGTTTTTAAATTTGACATGTTGGCAACGAAAAGAGAGTGAGAGGTTACAAAATAGCAGTTGATGGCTACGGTTCCTCTCTACAGCTATATTTCATCTCATATTTGGCAAGTTTAATTATATTTTTTAATAAAAAACATTGAATTATTAAAATGACACTCCATTTTGACATCTATCATTAGAGCAAAAATACTGTTTATGGGTGTCAAAATATTGTTCAAGGTTGCAAAATGACATTTAACACCCCATTTTTGGCAACTCCCATTGGAGTTGCTCTAAGTGGGAAGACTTCTGCAAGTCTCCGGCCTCATGGATAAAGTGGATTACGAGGCCCACAAAGGCGAAAGTCCTTCACCCGGTATCGGGAGGGAATCAGCGAGCCATCAGTTCTTAAAGGTATTTTTCCGACCATGACGAGTCACGGACATTGACCATGAAGGCGAATCAAACTCAACAGAGGCTACAAAATTGTTCGCATCTTTAATTATTTAACTGTTAACAATTTTCATTAATAAATGATACAAAACATGTGGATAAGAGGCAATGTAATATTTATTTTAAATAGATATTAATTTATAACATATAGTTTATTGAATATAATACCTTTACACTAATTTATAGATACTGACTAAAATATCATGTTTCTCTAAAAATATATACTAAAATATAGTATCTTATCTTATCAATCAAATGATATCATATGATAAACATGCAATTGTAAGAGGTGCCTTAATTTCCATGACCTTGATGATCTGTATTAAGTGATCGGGAAAATGGGAAAGGGAGACTTTGGCGACCATAACAAGCGTAGGAAGGCCCAACAACTCATGGAAAAAAGGAAGGAAAAAAGGTGTCATGCATTGAAGGGCGTTCATATTGACATTGAAAGGAATAGTTTGAACAAATTAAGGAGAAAATTGTGTATAAATGAAGTTGTGAAGTAGCATATGAAACTCATCAGCCAAAACAATGGCATCCTCAACCATAGTCCAGAAAATACTATCCCCAGTTTCCATGCTCCTCTTGGTTATGTTGACTTGTTCACACCATGTTTCTTCTTATTCTTCTAATGAAGCACAAGCGCTCTGCCAGATGGAAGCTACTACTTCTTGATAACCATTCTTCCACTGCTTTCTTGGACTCTTTATTCGACAACTCCACCAATTCTTCTAGCTCACCTTGGGACGAGGAGCCGGTCCATGCAAATGGAGTACGGGATATTACGCAGCAGGCGGTGTCATCAAGATAAACCTCCACCCAGTGGGTTTGGAGGTACTCTCCAACACTTCTCCTTCTCATCTTTTCAGATACTTGCCTATGTTGATATCATCAACAGCACCTTGTGGTCCTATCCCTTTCGTCGGTCTCCTCACCAAGCTCGAAGTACCTTGATGCGTCCACCAACCAGTTCTCGATTCCCGAAGTGGAAAGATTAACTAATCTTGAAGTCTTGCACTGATTCCTGAAATCCAGGCTGAATGGTACCATTCCTCATGAGATAGGTCAGTTGACATCTCTTTATGAGCTTGCTTTATACACCGATAGCTGGGAGGGGTTCTATTCACCTTCTTTGGGTAATTTGAAGCGGCTTGGTCTCTCACGTATCTCTGAAAATCGGCTTTCTGTTCCATTCCTCCAGAAATGGGAAATCTCACCAACCTCTTTGAGATATACTCAACCACTAACAATCTTATAGGTCCCATCCCTTCCACTTTTGGAAACTTGAAACGTTTAACCGTGTTGGATTTGGCCGACAACAACATCTCTGGGCCTATCCCACCTGAAATAGGAAATTTGAAATCCTGAGTCTGAACCGAGAAAACCATCTTTTCGAGGTCAATCCCTACTTCCTTAGGCGATCTCATTGTAGTGCAGAAGTTTTTGTCTCTCTATGGCGGTCGACTCTCGGTCCGTTCCTCCGAATTAGGAAACTTGAGATCTCTTATCAATCTAGAAATATCTCAAAATCAACTCAATGGTTCATTCCTACTTCATTGGGTAATCGACCCGACTTGGAAACTTTATACCTCCGTCTTGGCTCCGGCTTTCGGGATACATTCTAAGGAAATTGGGAAACTTCATAGGATTGATTGAGCTAGAAGTAAGGCCTGAGCCATTTTGTCGGCTCTTTACCGGAAGGCATTTGCCAAGGCGGATCTCTAGAGCGCTTTACAGTAGCCGACAACCGTTTGAGTGGTACCATTCCCAAAAGCGAAGGTAAAAAACTTGACCGGAGTACATGTTCGGAATAACCCGACTCCCACTTTGGAAATATATCGAGGTGGTTGGTGATGACCAAACCCTAAAGTACATTCGTTTGAGCTTACAACATGTTTCATAGTGAACTCGATAGCCCCGGAGAAGGTGCCCACAACTAAAAGGCTAGAGATTCTTTGTGAACAATATTCTGAGGCATACTAGAAAGATTTGGAATCTCAGCTAAATCTAACCTTCATGATCTTTCTTCTAATCCATTTGGTTGGGGAAATTCCAAAGAAAATGGGAAGTTTAACTTCTCTCTTGCAGCTGAAATTGAATGACAACCCGGCATAAATTATTCCTCTGAACTTGGATCACTATCCCACCTTGAGCATGGTACTTCGGAAAATAGATTGAATGAATTCGATACGAGCTTTTCAGGTATTGCTCACCGCTGAACTACTTGAACCTAAGTAATAACAAACTTAGCCATGGATTCCAGCTCAAATGGGTAAGCTGGAGTCACCTATCCCGGCTAGATCTAAGTCACAATTGCTTTGGGGAAAAATCCACCACAAATCGAGGTTTGCTTGAGCTTAGAACCTTGGCCTCTCCCATGACCTCCTCAGTGATTTCATCCCAAAGGCTTTTGAGGATATGCACGGCTTATGGGTTGTTGACATATCCTACAATCAATTGCAGGGTCCCATTCCCAACAGCAAGGCATTTCGAGACGCTACCTTTGAGATGCTAAAGGGGAACAAAGGCTTGTGCGGCAATGTTAAGAGGTTGCAACAGCACGAGAACTCATTCCATACATGGCCAGACAACCTGACAAAAGGACACAAAAATGTTGTTTATAATCATATTTCCTCTTTTGGGAGCACTCCTACTTCTTTTTGCTTTCATTGTAATTTTCCTCATTGTTGAAAGAAGAAAAAGAACTCCAGAAATCGAAGAAGGTGATGTGAAGAATGATCTCTTTTCAATATCAACTTTTGATGGAAGAAATGATGTGCGAAGAGATCGTAGACTAAAGTTTTGATCCCATGTATTGCATCGGAAAGGGAGGCCATGGAAGTGTTTACAAAGTAGAGCTGCCATCAAGTAATATAGTAGCTGTGAAGAAGCTTCACAATCAGACATAGATATGGAAAATCAAAAGCGATTTCTTGAATGAAGTAAGGGCACTCCACAGGAAATCAAGCATCGAAACATTGTGAAACTTCTTGGTTTACATTTCACATCCATTTAAGTTTACGGTCTGAGTACCTTGAAAGAGGTAGCGGCTATAATCTTGGCTTGAAGAAAAAGCTAAGAAATTGGATTGGGCTACAAGGATCACTATCATCAGGGTGGCTCGTACTTTATCTTACATGCACCGTGGTGCTCACCTCCGATTGTTCATCGAGATGTATGACGGCAATATTCTGTTTAGTTCTCAATATGAAGCTCATATTTCGACTTTGGCCTTTGACCAAGCTAAAGCTAGACTCATCAAATCGGAGTGCACTTGCGAGGCACATTCGGATACATTGCACAGGTATATATACTTAGTTCCTAAGTCGACTAACTAATCTATATTATCATCTCCAAGATGTAATATCTAATGTTCAATTTTGCGGAACATGCTTATACTATGGTGACAGAAAAACCGATGTCTATAGCTTCGAATTGTGCTTTGGAAGTTATCAAAGGAAGACACACCACGGAGATGAGATCTTGTATCTACTCCAGTTCCTCGAGAAGCAGAACATAGTGTTGGAAGATATGTTGGACTACGACTCCCTGCCCACCACGAAGAAGAAGGGAAGTGATTGTTATCATAAAGCTTGCAATTTCTTGCTTAAATGCCAACCCACAATCCGGGCGGCCATGCGAGATTATTTCTCACATGTTAGAACCACGAATTTAGCATTCGAAATAATTTGCATGGAGACTCTAACTCTTCCACAAATAATGCATGGTTTCAAAACTCTTTGCATCTTCAACACTATATATTCCTTTTGAGTTTTTCTCTTTTTTTTTGGTCTTTCATTCTACAAGTGCCTAGTGTGGTTTGTAATAATAGAAATGCGGCTTTGTCTTTGTAAGAAATTAGGTGTATTTTGTTTGACTATTAGATGCGCATCTACACCTTGTGATGATATATCATTCACCAAAGAGGATCAAGATTCCATGCCTTATCATGGCTAGTTGAAACCATAGCTTTCATAGTAATCTGAAATTCAAACCACTTTCAAGCAAGGGAAGAATGAGATCGAGTGCCATAACAAAATTACCTTGTACTTGATAGGAAGGATGTGTTCGAGAAAGATTGCCCCTTATTTGAGTGACTGATATAGTTTATGCATTAAGAGGCAAACAAAAAAAAAAGTGCCACCCATAATTATATGTTGGTTAAAGGTCACACCAAAAAAGGGAAATGGATAAATAAACCAAATTCACGGTAGCATTCTTGACTAATTAGCGAGCTCAGAATCGAGAAAACAAAGTCTACGCATTCCTGTATCCATCGCCTACATATACAAGATTTTCAAGAAACAAACATTTTATTGCTATATCCCTTCAGAAAGACACAAAGCACAAAGTTCAACTTCCAAACCTTTAATAAATGAGTTAAGACACGAAGACTCGACTTCCGAACCTTTTACAATAACGAGCGCTATGGCCGGCTAAAATATATAATTGAAGGAGAAACACCAAACAAACCAGCCAAAGATCATCCAACCGGATGATTATAATAACATGGAAAAGGAAAAATCTAATGGAAGAAATTATTTGAGCAGTCGAATCTTTTGATGATTTGGGATCTGCCTTGCTTGACTGCCCTCTAACCTACATAATCTATTCCCAACAATGGTGATTATTTATAATTAGGTTTAGATTTTCATTAAAATCCATAAATATCCTCGGGTATTAAGTGATACCTATAAAATATCTCATTCTGAGGAGATTCACGGCCTCTCACTTAAGTACACAATAAGATTAGTAATCATCAATTTTATACTCGTGAGCTCTCGACCTTTACTAAAAAAGTATATCACATCACACACTCATGACTCATGTGGTTTAAATCCACCTAAAAAAAAAAGTTAACTAAGTGGCTATCATTTGCACACTAAAGGGCATGCATTGGACCAGGAAAATGCAAACCTAATCAAACCACTTGTAAGGATTTCAAACTTTCTTCTGTCATTTATGTATTTTACACAACCAGGCAAGTAGTTGCATATCATCTCAAAAGGATAGGCATGTGTTTTTTTTTTTTTTCATTAGGCGTGTGAAGAACTTCACCAGGTTTTTCGAAACAAAGTTGGATTGCTTTTTTAGAATATTTTCAGCATGAAGCTCACAATTTCATTGGCTCATTCACTGGGAATACTCTTACATCAATTAGAAAGACATTGCAAAAGCTTCCGATTGTTACCATACACAATTTTAGGAGTTTATGCAATTTGAGACTCTATTATTAGCTATATATATTATCTTACCATGTATAGATGCTAAATATTAGGAATATGTTAGTTGCCATGTATAGATGCTAAAGACTAGGAATCTACCATGTATAGATGCTAAAGACTAGGAATTTACCATGTATAGATGCTAAAGACTAGATAATTTGAGAGACTATATGTATGGTAGACTAATGGAATCAAAGGGGAACTTTTCAGAGAAAAACCTTTCTTAAATGTTTTACATTATCTAGTATTTGACATGGTGTGAGCCAGGTTCTTGATTTAGTGCAATTCGAATAATTTTTTTTTCTCTTGCCTTTGTGGGTTTCTCTTTTTCAGCGCACTATGGGTTCCATCTTGGTGGTGTTCTCTTGTTCTCGGCGTCGTCTACGGGTGTTCGGTTCTTTCTCTTATTTCCAGTGCCTTTTTCAGTTGTGGCTTTCGGCAATTTATAATTTTCGGCGTTTGGTCCATCATGTCATCAGATAAGTTGGAAGCATTCCCTTTCGGTTTACTGGTAAAAATTATTGAGCTTGGGGTTCGAATTTAAATTATTTGTCAAGGAAAGAATTGGCGGGGTCATATTGATGGGAGTGTTCCCGCACCTCAAGGTGCGAGGCTTTATAAGTGGAAATTCATGATGCTCGAGTTGGCTGGCTCCTTAGCTCGGTTGAGTCTCACCTTGTTTCTCAATTTGAGCCTTATAAGCTATTCTTTGCTATGTGGACTTATCTTAACACGGTTTACAATCAAGACAACTACGCTAAGCGATTTCATTTGAAATTATAGAGATGGCTAATTTCTAAGCCGATCTCTCTACATTGAGGAATATTTTACGGTTTTCCAGCTCTTTTGTTTATTATTGCGACATTGTTTATGTTAATGTTCCCACTATAGCTCTCTCTGATGTCCGAGAAGTGCATGCCGCAGTAATGAATCGATTCTTGATGAGTTCTGACTCGACTTTGAAATTGCACGTTCCTAATCGATGAGCGAGTAAATCCACCATTCCCATCTCGGATGCTTGTTTGAGTGAACTAGCCGTGAGAAAGCATGTAGTGCCAAGGCTGCCATAGAACATCGGACTCTTGTTAATGCACTGTTTCTCGGCATCACGGCCTGGCGGGAGACATACGGGTAGAGACATGCGTGCTATTCAGTGCTTTAGTTGTAAAGCTTTTGGCCATATTGCTCGGGATTGTCACAAGAAGTTCTGTAACTACTGCAAGAAATAGGGTCATATCATCTACCTTGTCCCTGTCGCTGAAAAGGCTGAGTGCGCTATCATGCCTCCACTTCTTTGCCTGGATTCTATTGCACCCTGTACCTCGCTGTGTTCACTCTTCACATCACATCCTTAGCAAACTGACCACACTCACTCCTTAAATGGGTGAATGATCCATTACTGGCACTACTTTGCTTTGGGCTCTCGGGTAATCATAAAGTTTCTTCCTAATACATGGTATTTTGACTCAGGAGCCTCTAACCATATGACTATCTTGTTGTTCCTCTTTCCAATCTCAGAAATTATGATGGAAATCTAAAAATTAACACCGCTGATGGCAGCTCTCTACCAATCAGTGTTGTTGGTGATCTTTCCTCATCCTTAACTAATGTTTTTGTGTCTCCTAACCTCTCCACAAATCTTATTTTTGTTGGTCAATTGGTTGATAACAATTGTAATGTCCATTTCTCCCATTCTGGTTGTGTTGTTGATGAGTGCCTAAAACACTCATATTATGCTCGCGTCAGTCGTCCATTTTCCTGTTTATTTTAGAGTATTTTATAATTTTGTACATTAGATCTGAGTTGATGTCTTTGGTGAATCACGAGAGCATTGAGTGAAAGAGCAGCAGCGGGAGCGATTTTAGACAAATGGGAACTCTGGCGATAAAGTACGTCACGTCGCGGCGTCCCCACGTCGTGGCGTCATTTCGGAATCTGCCCTCATCATTAAAAGCAAATTAGGACCGAGAATGGAGGGAGGATCGGGAGGCGTCTGACGGAGGCACGGGTTTCGAAGCGGTGGTAGCGGCGAGGAGTGCTAGGGTGTAACGCTTTTTCATTTTTGGTATTTTGATTTTAGAACAATGTTTTTCTTTGTCGCGGTTTCATCTTTTCTTCCAGTATGTTCTAGATCTCTTTCTAGGGTTACATCGAAACCTGTCATGTCTGATGGATTAAAGTTTGATCTTTCATGTTATTCGATTGTTGGCTAATTTGTCACATCTACTCTATGCATTTCAATTATGTTAATGTTTGTAATGTTAGCATAATCGCCTTGGAGATCGAGATTCGAGAGATGAGAAGTGATCGGGATGCAGGTAAGTAGCCTTTAGCCGGTCGGTTAATAGAGATATTCCAGAACTGAAGGTGGCATTTAGAGTTAGAACATTTAAGCATTTCGAATCTGCGTCGAATGAGAGATATACTCGGTCTATTCACGAGATGAGGCGGATATACCTCGAGAGGATATCGTAAGCAAGATCACCTCGCCATTGACATATTACAAATATATTGAATAACGGTACCTTCGTAATCCATTGAGCGTGATAGGGAGATTTAACCTGAGGCGCCAACACCATTAATTCACTAGAATCAATGGCTTAGTTGGAAGTTTCCTTACTTAAATTTTACCACAGAATCAATTATTCGAGATATTGTCGACGAACCTCTGTAGTCAATTTACCTTTCCTGTGGATCGATATCCGTGCATTAAAGCACATTCTCATGCCCGGGGCTCGCGTGCGCGCGCACATAGGCATTCATTATACACCGCGTTTCGGCCTATCAAGAGTTTTTGGCGCGTTGCGGGGAAAGTTTAAGTGATGAAGTGAGCACATAGATGGTATTACGAGATTTTTTCGTTTCTTTTGTTATTTTTTACAAGTCTTTGGTAATTTGGTTTTTGTTAGTTCGTGTTGACTGATGCGGGTTTCGGTGAGTACATGCGACGACCAAAATCGAATTAATCAACACTTGTGTGATCTAGAGCTGAAGACACGCGCAGTTGCGCTAGGAAACGGAGAGCGAAACTGATTAGAACTGATAGTCATGGAAAACAACGAAACGAGATTTTGGCGTTGAGCAAGCGAACCCACGAGAGAAGCGAAATAAGAATCAAGCGCCCGGGCCATTTTATACAACGGGCGATCCTTACATGCTGATTAGATGAGTTTGTTTTACCACCAACGGTTGTTGACGACGTCAGGCGGCCACGATTCAAGCGAACAATTTCGAATTGAAGTCGATCCGCGGTCACGGATGCTTGAAACATATTGTTCCATGTTTACCCCATGAGAATCGAACATTACATTTGACTAACTTTCCGAGTTTGCGTACCATCGTTACAAAGATTCTGAAGAAAGCCCTAAAAGATTCACGGTTATTCCACTTTCACTTTCGGGGATAGAGCGAGCATTGGCGACCGATCGATCTGGAACTCCATTCTTGCATGGAGTGAGTTGGTGCAAAGTTTCGACCAAGTTCTCACCTTCGAGGTTGCCTGACTTGTGCAAGAGAGATCAGCTCGTTTGGTGACTAGAGGAGAACCTAGCGAGGCGTAGGGCCAGGTTCCATGAATTGTGAAGTGTCCTCTGATAACGGATGGATCGCGAGTCCACACACTTCTGATAATTACGAAATACAGGCTCGAACAATGATAGATGCCTCGGTGGAGGATCGTGATGAAAACCCACGGACCGGGCGTATGAGATATTGGAAGTTCTTTGCAGCCAACACTAATCAGTGGCTAGATGAAGGAACACACCGGTAAACACGGTGGGTGGCACAGATGATAGAAATCCTCGACAATGCGGTAAATCATGTGGCTCGGTGACTAAGCGGCTAAATAGCGACGAGAGCATTTTGTGCTATCGGAACCACTCCATGGGAGTTGTGTAGATGCAGCTGGAGGGCGACATAGTAGTGTAGAATGTCGGTCGAAACCTACCGGTGGAGTGAGCCCGATGCGATATCGAGGTTTAATCGGGAATCAATCAAGACAGGGCCAGGTATGAAATGCTGACTACCGGAGATCGAGAATCGGGGACAAGGGTGGGCGTAACAATCAAAACCCCGAATAATCAAAACAATCAAGGGTATGGATGGCGTAATAACGAGAACAATATGCCGTAAGCCAGGAGCTAATGAACCCTTACGAAGAAGTGGATTTAGAGCAAGCTCTATGCAGAATGTTAACCGCATTCAGCGTTTATGAATGAAACTAAAGGCGAACATGCGGCGTAAGCACTTGATTAAACAATGGCGCCTGGCTAAGGAGTTTGGAGGCACAAATGGGCGGTAAGCCGAGCACTCGCTACGAAAGGCAAGCGGGTTCTTTGGCAATTCGGTAAACCCGAAGAGATGGGAATGAAACACGTTAAAGCGGTCATCTTTGAGAAGTGGGAGAATTGGAATCACAAGTGCAACCCCGGTCGTAGAGCAGTTAGAGGCTGAGAGTCACCCGGCCCGGAAGCGGAAAGATGATGCGTCGAAAACGATCCGCAGGAGCTTGATCGGCGAGACCTCTAGTGAAGCAAGGGCGACGCTGCCGGGACCGCCCACCCTGGCGTCTCAGAAACATAAAGCTGGATCAACAATTCACGAAGTTCGCGGATATTTCAAAAAGCGCATATAAACATTCCATTTCGCGTGCCACAAGCCCGAAATGCCCGGTTATGTAAAGTTCATGAAAGACATTTTGTCTCGAAGAGAAGATTAGCGGGACCGAGGCGGTAAGCAGAATGCGGTGCCATCCTTCGAGGAGGAAGCTACCACAGAAGCTCAAAGATCCGGCGGTTTCACTATCAGGTGCACAGTGGAAATGCTATTTTTGAAACTATTTGTGTGATTTAGGTGCCGGCAGTAATCTTATGCCCTTATCCATCTTTAAGCGTTTGCAGGATTAGGAAGCCGTCCGACTACGATCACGCCCGACGCGAGCGGATCTTTGAAGCATCAGGAGGGATAATGAAGATGTCTTAGTAAGGTCGGCCAAGTTTATCTTTCAGTGATTTCATAGTTTTAGACATGGAGGAGATAAAGAAATCTGGAGTTATTTTGGAAGACCTTTTCTAGCAGCGGGGCAATGATTGATGTGCGGAGGCGGCGAAATTAAGAGTACAAGAAAGAGAAGAAGTAAATTCAATGTCTTCGACGATGAGACACCAGCCCGAGAAAGTGATACTTGCTTCATGGCGAGCATAGTAGAGGCTATAGTGTCTAGCAAATTGGTCTTCGACCCTTTGGAACTAGCCTAGTAGAGAATGAATCCGAGAACGCACAGTGAGCGAAGAATATGTTAAATGGATGGACTCTTTCGGACCTGATAAGAGACGAAAATACTTAGACCTCACGGGGCGGGGGAAGGGTGTGCCGGTCCATCGATTGAGCAACCACCCGAGATGGAACGAAAACCTCTACCACTAGTCATTTGAAGTAGCCATACCTTGGGGTAGAGATCTACATTGCAGTGATTATCTCGGCTGTCTTTGGCGCGCATAGAAAGGAAAAGATTGTGAGTCCTCGAATCTAAACACTCCCCTGGATAGTCTCGCCAATCCCAAAGGATTAAGATCCTTCTATGTGCATGCATCGTATTTTACTAGAAGATGGACATAAACCTTAGGTCAGGCGGTAGGAGGTTAAACCAAACCGATGAAGGAAGTAGTCGGAAAGAGGTTTAAAATGGCCCAGACAAATTTGGGAATTGATTTACCCTGATTTCGGCGGTCATGGATCGGCCAGGTTCGGGTAGTCTTAGAAGAAGAGAGGGATAAGCGTCATGGAATTTGAAAACAACATCTTCTGCCGTCTAGAGCGATTCTAGGGTGGAGGAATTTGTATTGATTATCGGGCGAGGCAGGCTACTCGAAGATCACTTTCCATTCTTGTTTCTAGATCGGATGCTTTCGTCGATTAGCCCAGGTTACTGAATCTTATTGCTTTCTAAACGGATACTCGGTTACAATCCAGGTACGTGCTCTGAAGATGAGGAAGACAACATTCACTTTGTCCTTATGGTACATTCGCATTCAGGCGGATGCCCGCACGACTGTCTGATACCACTTAGGGTACCTAGGCGATGCATGATGGCCATATTCTCCGACATGGTGGAGAAGACGATTGAAATCTTCATGGACGATTTCTCAGTAATGGGAAATTCATTTGACAATTGTCTAGCAAATTTGAGAGCTGTACTAGCAAGATGTGAAGAGACCAATTTAGTACTCGAAGTGGGAAAAGAGTACGTTTCGCTACAATTACGAGAGGGTATTGTCCTTGGACATGGATCTCAGCCAAGAGGATAGAGGTAGATAGGGCGAAGGTGAAGCAATTGAGAAGTTACCTCCACGCTTCTTCGGTGAAAGGGATCGAAGTTTTCTGGAAAGCCATGCTGGATTTTATAGGCGGTTTATCAAGTTTCTCATAGATTGCGAAGCCATTGTCACAATTTGTTAGTCGGGGGATCCACGTTCGAATTTGACTCCCAATGCGTACATCTTTTCTTGTATTGAAGGGGATAAGTTGATCCTCGGCTCTATTGTTGTAGCTCAGTTGGTCTTTTCCATTTGAGCGTGTGTGATGCAAGCGACTATGCGATTGGGGCGGTAGGACGAACGGAGAAAATCTTTTAGGTGAGTTTACTATGCAATGTTTGAATGGCCCAGCTCAAGCGAATTATGCATGCGAGAAAGAACTATTGGCCATTGTCTTTGCTTTAACAATTCGAGGCCATATTTGATTGGCAACAAGTCGTGGTGCACCTTTGCTGATCATTCGGCCATTAAGTATTTGATGACCAAAGAAAGATGCAAAACCCAGTTGATTCGGTGGGTCAGCCACATTGAGGATTCGTAGAAATCAAGGACAAGAAGGGTGAAAATTTAGTGGCAGACCACCTTTCGCGACTAGAAGGGGCCAGAGAGGATGTTCCGGTGAATGACGAATTTCCATACGAGAAACTTTTTGCTATTACGGACAAGAGGGCAGTTCCTTGGTTTGCAGATTATGTGAACTATTTGGTGGCCCAGTGATTCCGAATTTAACTATCGAGAAGAAGAAAAAGGTTTCGCACACCTTCGCACTACTATTAGGAAGAGCGATTCTTTACGAGCCTTTGTCTTGTCGGTGATAAGGAGATGTGTGCCCAGAAGATGAAATGCCAGTATTGGACCATTTATCTTCATCGTGTAGGTGGACACTTTGGTGGCGGAACCGGCGACCAAGGTTCTCTGATCGGGTTTTTATTGGCCTTCCTTATTTAAAGATGCTCATCAATTCGTTTCCACTTGTGACAAATGTCAGCGAATGGGGAACATCTCTAGAAAGGACGAGCACCCATGCATCCTATCTTGGAGGTAGAGTTGTTCGACTTATGGGGATCGATTTCATGGGACCATTTCACGCATCATACGACAATTTATACATCTTGTTGTTTGTAGACTATGTCTGAAAGTGGGTAGAAGCGATTCTAACACAGACCAATGATGCCAAGATTGTAGCTCAATTTCTGCGCAGCAATATATTCTCACGTTTTGGAACTCCTCGAGCTTTAATCACAGATAATGGTACGCATTTACTGATAAGGTAATAAATGAGTTTGCAAAGAAATTGTAGGTGCGATCATCATTACATCTCTTGCATACCACCCACGATCAAGCAGACATGAGGTCTCGTAGAAATCAAGTACATCCTCGAGAAGGCAGTCAACAACTCCAAGAAGGATTCCAGTTACAAAAAGATAGGCGATGCTCTGGGCATACCGCACCGCATTTAAAACTCCTTTAGGTATGTCCCGGATTCAGACTTGTTTTATGGTAAGCGTGCCACCTTCGATCGGGTAGACATCGAGCCTATTGGGCCACTCGACAACTAAACATGGAATGGTTGCTGACGTTAACTATCTGACTGTTGACTTCGATGAGTTAAATAAGCATGTGACGGTATTTATAAGGAGAAGACCAAGGCTGGCGCAGCAAGCACATCACGGAAAAGAATTCACGTGGGACAACAAGTCCTTCTATTCAATTCCGACTAAAAAGCTTTTTCGGAAATTGAAGTCTCGATGGTCGGACCTTTCAAGTAACAAGGTATTTTTCATGAATTGGGGCGAAGTTTCACACATCTGAGAAGGCACATTCCACGATTAGCCGCAGCGGCAGGCGATTACTATGGAGGCGAGTTTCTTGCGGACAAGCAAATCATTCCTTTGTGTAAGCGAGGGAAAGTATAGTCCAACGATCACAAGAGTTTGAGTTCTTGATCACATTAGAGATTCGAGGTCGTCGGGCTAACGACATTAAACATAGCGCTTCTTGGAGGCGGCAAGTGTTCCTACATATTTTGTAGTTTCAAGTTCTATTGGTTATTTTCAGCAATTTTTGGTTTCTAGTTGTGTTCATGATCGGTGTTTTACGCTTGTTGGTTTAGTGTGCGGGACCGGGCGTGGGTGCGGGTCTTACAGTGTGTTCAATGCCGAATGAAGTTTACACGTGGAAGTTCTCGAAAAAGTGAAATTTGAGTAGTGTGTTCAAAATTTCTTGCGAGACACTCTCTGTCACGTCGCGACGTCAAGATCCCACGTCGCGACGTCAAAATTTCATCTCTGTCACATCGCGTGGTATTCTCACGTCAGCGGCGATCTGTTGAAGCCCTACGTCGCGTCGCGATGTGGATTTCTCCGCGTCAGCGGCGTCGACGAAACCCTACATCACGTCGCGGCGTGGATTTCTCACGTCAGCGGCGATCATTTTTGAAGCTACGTGCATTCGCGGCGTGGTTAATCCGCGTCAGCGGCGTCATTTGGTCATTGCTACGCCCGCATTCATTGGCGGTGGTCCGCTACGTCGCGAGCGTCATTTGGTTATGTCCTACGCCGCGTCAGCGGCCTGAACCCGCCGCGTCGCGTGGCCACATTTTTGCTTGAATAGTTTATTTTGGCTCTTCACCTCACACCTTCCTCGCCGAAACCCTAGCTCCCGCATCTCGGCCTTCAGGACTGTCGAGACTCCATCCTGGTCGGAGACCCTCCTTTCGCCCGATCAACGTAAGTCACCCTCTTTGGCCACACAGGTCATAGTGGCATTCCACCATGACGTGTGCCCAATTACAGCTTAGATATGATGATGCAAAGTTCTTGTTGCTTCGTTTGGTCTGCAGAGGTATTGTAGGTCCTCATTTTTAGATTCGGCTAGGTTCCTTTAGGATCTCTGGAGTCCCATTTAAGGTTTGTTGAGTCCTTAGGTAGTTATTTAGTTGATTTTGTAGTTGCCACGTTAGGTGTTTGATTTTTGTCTAGGTTAGTATGCGTGAGAGGCAAAAGTTGCACGCCAGCGGTCGGCCCATCGGACCAGGCTCCCGCGTTCGTGCCTCCGCACCTACACACGCGTTTCCCGCCTTGGCGCGGCGCGGATCGGTTTAGCACAATTTGCAAAAAACGATCCTTCGTTAGGAGAAGGGTTTCATCGCCCAGATGATTTCTTTAAGTGTCGAGGCTAAGGTGGCGTGCCTTATGCGGCCCTGCGATCGGCCCGGCAATGGCGTGGTTAAATTTACGCCAACCTCGCTTCCCATGTCCTGGTGCGAGGTGTATTGGTCGACTTCGCCGAGTCGATCAATAGTTTCTATGGCTCCGGTGCATGTCCCCACCGGGACTTCTGACACCGCGAGCATCCCGACTACCATGAGGTCATCCACAGACGACCAGCACGGTGAGCGGAGGATCAACAAAACAAGGCCATGGCCAATTTCCGCCAAGCATTTAGCCTACATTCCTGCTGGGTTTGGCATCATTTCATCACTCGCCTTATCCCCGACGACGAATGTGTGCAGGTGATGTGCCTCAAAGGCTCGCTTCAACTTCGCCATCATCCAGATATCCCATTCGATAGTCATAAAGTTACGAGGATGCCATCCTCCATAACCGGATGCGGCACGAACCTCAAGTACCCTTTTCGATATTTGGCTCAGGTAACAAGCCGGCGCCTCGACGACAACGAGGCCCGGGCTTCATCCGGGACAAGGCAATATCATTGCCGACACACCGGGTGTCCCGCAACCGAGTGTGGGTTACGACGTGTCACGAGCCCTCGGGACGAGGACGAAGCTTCCCGATTACCTGCCGCTGATTCCCCGGTGACACCCAGGAGGACATTGGCCGGGCCCTCGCCTCACCCACTCCTAACCACCACCCGTCCCACCTCACCTCCACCACCACCCCACAGCCTCTCAGCGCGCCGTCCCAGCCCTTCCCGCATATCGAGGACCCTAAGTGTCTCCCTCACCGAGCGCTCGACGCATTCCCCGACACCCAGGAGCACCAAGTCCCTGCATCAGATACGGAGGCGTCAAGGTGTCGACATGCGACAGTCAGCCAATCAAACATCATTCTACAAAGAAGAATAGCCCATGGTGCCTGTACCGCACTTCTGGCTTATCACCATCCACCACCACCCACCGCAGCTGATATCTGGGAGTCTCCTCACTCCTCTATGTTTTTTATCTACCACAGACAATTTGATATTTTGTCTCGGGGGAGGGACGGTGGATCTGGTACTATGTTTCAGGTTTTCTATTATCGTGGGGTTTCAGTTTTAGTAAGAAGGTGTGTGATTTTTACAGTTCCGCATATTAGGCGTGTTTTGTTTTCAGCTTTATTTTACATCGTACTCATGTTTATGAGTCATGTTAGTCAGCTTGACTATATTTTGCACATTCTCGCATGTAGTACTGCATACATGTGTGCCATGTTGAAATCGAGGATCAATTTCGATCGAGTTCACTATAAACTCGTCTTCAATCGCATACATTCCGCTTGGATGTTCTGTGAATTAGATTGAATAGTTGAAAAGGGCTAGTAACCAATCCCGGTAGTCAAGAAACCAAATTTCTCAAAACCCTACCTACACTCACACACTCAGTGACTTTCGTAGTATGCATGTGCCGAACTAACTCACTAAAGTTCGATCAACCTAGTGAGATTCGAACTATTTCGAGTGACGGACACCTAATCAAAGAGGACGCTAATGCCTCCAACCAAAAAGAGAAAATACAAAAACAATAGAAAAGTGAAAAAGAAAAAGAACAGACAAAATACATATGCATAGAATAAATGATCATCCAATCTAATCCCGTACGCCTAAGGCCTATCAAAATAATGCCCCGAGCCAACCGGCCTGAGTCATTGACTTCACCGCCTTCGCCACATGGGACAAGATGGATCATTCACGCAACCTAGGGCCTTTGAGCCTGCTGAGTGTCTCAGAAGCTCATGAATTGAATGCCCCAGTGCCCTTAACCAATCGGTGGGAGTCACCAATGGATCCCTCGCCACAGAACACTTTCATTAAAACTTCGGGCACTCAGTCTTCTTCCATTGTGTTCTTAGGTACGTAGGAAATTTCTAAGTATGAGAACATGAATAAATGGGTGCTGCCTCCTATCCTTTCCTAGTTAGCTTCTTCCTAATAAAGTAGTCAGCTTTTGCCTGGGTATCTAATCCCAGTATACCCGAGGTCACCATTATAAGCACATAGGATTTCCTGGGAAAGGCTATTGAACACCATGGGATTTGATGCACTAGCCGGCCACTCTATCTCAATCGAATTTACCGAAAGTCAAATATCCTGTATGTCTTCAATGAACAGCAAAACAAGGTATGTGAGTCACCCAAATTGACCCCTATTTTTCAAAGATGTGCATCACTGCCTCGTGTTGCAGGCATTATATCGTGTGTGTGTCCCTGCCTAGAGCCTGGCTTCTGCTTCGAGGACAAGCAAGAAACTAAGTTCGGGGTGTGATGAGTGCCTAAACACCATATTATGCTCACAATGTCCATTTTCCTCATGCATTTTGCAGTATTTTATAATTTTGACTAGAATACCGAGCTGATGTTCGGGTGAATGCAGAGCATCGAGTGAAAAGAACAAAGAACGGAAGCGCATTTTCGAGCAAAATGGGAACAAGGGCGATGAAGTACCCGTCACGCCGCGACGCCCCCACGTCATGAGCATTCCCACGCCGCGACGTGCTTCCACGCCGCGACGCCGCTCGAGATCTCGCCTCATCATTAAAAAAAGCAAATTAGTGGCTCGTAATGGAGGAGGATCTGAGGCGCATTTAACGCGAGGTACGTGCTTCGAGAGCAGAGTGACATCGACGAGAAGTGCCCGGAATTCAACGCTTTTCATTTTTCGATATTTTGCATTTTAACAATGTTTTCTTTATTAAATGAATCGATCTTTTCTTCCATTATGTTCTAGGATCTCTTTCAGTGGTTACATCAAACCCTCGTCATAATAATGGATTAAAGTTTGATCTTTCATGTTATTCAATTGTTATTAATTTGTCACATCTACTCTATACCGCGCATTTCAATTATATGTTAACGTCAGCCAACGTTAAAGATAATCGCAGACCGGAGATCCGAGATTCAGAGACGAGGGTATTCAGGATCTCGGGGTAGAGTAGCCTTTAGCCGATCTCTTGCTAATAGAGATATTCAACCTCGAAGGTGGCATTTGAGGTTAGAACATTTAAGCATTTCAATGAATGATAGAGATATACTCGATTCTATTCACGAGATAAAGTGATATACCTCGAGAGAGATATCTCGAGGCAAGATCACCGCCATTGACATATTGCAAATATATTGAATAACAAGATCTTTAGAAAAGTAACTAATTGGAACGTGATAGGGGGAGATTTAACCCTAGGCGCCAACACCAATTAATTCACTAGAATCACAGCTTAGCCAAGTTTCCTTACTTAAATTTTACCTCTAGAATCAATTGTTCAGATATTGTCTCAAAAGGTAACCTCTGTAGTCAATTTTACTCCTTCTCGTGGATCGATATCCGTACATTGCTACATAATTATATTACTCACATGCCAGTGTGACTGCGCACATAGGCATTCATTATACACACCGCGCTTTCTACCATCGCCCAGTGTGATAAAGTGTTAGTGGCGTATGATCGCGAAGGGCCTAAAGTGGACGACTCTTCCTCTTCATGTTTCTCCTTCCACTTTTATTCCTAGTTTTCTTACTTTCATTTGCATGTAATGTAAGACAGACGTCTAGGCCACCCAAACTCTGATGTCCTTCGTACTGCTTAATTCCATTATCGGGAAATAAAGCATGTTCTTCTATCAACGATCTTCTTTTGATCAGACATCATGCAACCGCAAAGTAAAGTTCCAATTTTCCTCACTGGCATCTCGTGCCTCACAATGTTTCTTTGAAATTATTCATAGTGATGTTGGGGATCGTGACATGTCATATCATGCGCATTACAAGTAATTTGTTACTTATCGGGACTTCAGCCGCTTTATCGGGGCTTACCCCTCCGGCCAAGGGTGAAGTTTCGGGCCAGCTTTCATACCTCGAGACTCACCTTCTCGCCAAGATCAAGGTCTTAGCGCCCCGATTCTCAGAAATACATGTCTAATGAGTTTAAGATTTTTCTTCAAAGCAAAGGATCATCTCACGTCTTGCCCTTCGACACCACAAACTAAACGGTGTCGGGCCGAGAGGAAAAATCGCCACCTTCTTGATCGTAAGAACTTTACTCAATCATCCTGCTCCTCCTCATTTTTGTGTGTGAAGCTCTTCTAACAGAATTCATTTGATCAATCGCTTACTCCGCTCCTAATTTAAAAATCATGTTTCTCCTTCTCTAAGTTGTTTGGTCATTCTCCTTTATATTCGACTAGACATTCGGGTCAGGTTTGTTTCAGGCATCTCCTCCTCATGAACAACATAAACTTACCGCTCACCAAGTGTGTTTTCCTTGGTTATGCTATCCCTCACAAGGGTTATGTTTGTTACGATCCCTATGTTTCTCGTGGGATACGATTTCCCCTAATGTGATCTTCTTTGAAAATCAATATTTCTTTCCCATCCCATGTCTAATCACATTCAGACTGGCTCTCTTCTACCTATTTTTTCGACCCCACCAATCAGGAACGCATTCAAACCCGGGTTTCGTGTATGAGATGTAGTCGACATGAGTCCTGTTCCATCATGGCTCCTTCCGCATCTCGATCATGCCGATCCCGTCGTTTCTACCACTCTTCGTCGATCTACTCAGCCCTTCTCGACCCCTAATTGGTATGGTTTCTTCTCTCCGTCTCTCTTGTCCGCTACTTATCCACTATTTCCCATTCCCTCTGCTACAAACGTGCCAAGGAACATGAGTGTCGGGAAATCGCAATCGTGCGTAACTTCAAGCACCACCCCGAGAGAACCACACTCGGATATTGTTCCTTGTCCTCCCACAACCAAACCCATGGGAGTAAAATGGGTTTTTTTCTATAAAACTGCCTGATGGTTCTCGGATCGCACAAAGCTCGCCTCAGCCCGGCACGCGTGAATACGGGCACTATGAGCGTACATTTGCCCTTGTCGCCAAATGACCACTTTACTCAAACCATCTTAGCTATCACGCTTCACACTACGGCGTAATTGGCATCAAATGGATGTGAAGAATGCCTTTCTTCACGGTGATCTCCGTGGAGGATATTTGCATGGCTTCCTCCGTATGACTACCTCTTTCCTCATGATGGGCTGTAAGCCCGGCTGCCTTCGTATGGGTTCTGCCGCAAGCACCCCGCGCAAGCTCTGATAGTTTCGTATTACACTCTTTCCTTCTCGCTTACACAAAGTCAATATGATTCTTCTTCCTTCGCACATCTACGTATAGTTATTCTCTTGGTTTACGCGATGATAATATCATTCACTGCACCGATCGTGGGTTTGATTACTGCTTCAATAACGGTTACATGCAACTTTCCATATGAAAGATCTTCGCACCACATACTTGTGATCAGTTCACACGATCCCATTGCCTTTTCGTGAACCAAAGATAAGTATATTCAAGATCTTATCGCTTCGATGGTTCGAGGACACTTCTTCGTGATACTCCTACGGAGGTAAAACGCCAACAGGCCAGAAAGACGGGCTGGACCTTCAGGCTAACCTACTCTCTATCTACTGTCAGAGCATCTTATCTACTGACTACCACCCGAATTACATCTCCTATGTCGTTTCATCAAGCCGCCAATTTTATGTCTTCATCTCTAAGATCTCCATCTTACCGCAGCTCGCATCATCTGCTATCTCTGAGGATCACCTTCCTGGTTGTTTCCTACCTACACCTCTCTTCAACTTGTCAGCCTATGATGCCGATGGACCGGGTGTCCATACACGCCGATCTACTATAGGTCAGTGTATGTGTTTTAGCGATGAATAATTTCGAGATGTAAGAAACAAAGATCGCATTTAAACTCTCTAATGAATGGCATCGTGGTCACGCTTCCACGCTTTGTTCAAATTGTATGGCTACGTTGGTCTCCTCAGAGCTTCGCTTTTCGCACTACTTCTACTCCTCTTCATGCCTGATAACACTATCATATTTAGGATTGCCACCAATCCCGCTTTCCATGAACGCATCTGCCACATTAAAGCTGATTGTCATTCCATTTGAGACACTTTGGAAAGCTCCAAGCGACATCTCTTCCTCAATCTCTTCCGATCTCCAAGTGGCTAATGTCTTCTCACCCTCAAAGCTCTAACTCCAATAGCGCATCACTTTGTTAGCAAATTGTCAGCCGACCGACTTACCAAAGATCAATTTGATAGGGATATTACCATATAAAATTTTAGGAGTTTATGCAACTGGGACTCTATTATTAATGTGATATATTATCTACCAATGTATAGATGCTAAATATTAGGTATATGTTAGTTACTATTAGAATAGATGCTAAAGACTAGGAATCTACATGATAGATTGCTAAAGGCCAGGAATTTTGGTGTATAGATGCTAAAGACTATAATTTTATGTGATAGATGCTGTTAATTAGGAATTTACCATGTATAGATGCTAAAAGACTAGATAATTTGAGAGACCATATGTATGTATGTAATCGATGGAACTGTATGGAACTTTCCAAGAAAACCTCTTTCTCCTCGTATTTTGCTATCTAGTATTTTGACACCAACAATTACACCCAGATGCGCTCACGCCTCAAGCAATCATTTAAAATTTACTATTATTACTAGAAATCATAGTGGCACATTCCTCAATCAGGTTCAAAATTCACAACATGCTTATTCCATTCTCAACACAGTATTTCACCTAAAATTATAATAATGATTTTAACCCCGACACTCAAAAATAAATCAAGTAAAATTTTTGCATAATATTAAATCACCCATTACCACTTTGCAAAATCTTTCAAAGAAAAGTACCACAACCGTCTCCTTCCAAAATTTTCCGTTCTTCGCTCTATAACGATACTTAGTTCGTAACAAACCAAACAATCAGGGTCAAGGTGCAGCATAGCATGCTCTAAGCAATTCAACGTGGATTTCCGGCTCCAGTTTTAATTTCGAGGACTCCCCACTGCACTCTCCCATTTTTGTGTACCATTCACCAATACGAAAGTGTTTTCCACCATATTCTACAAGACTTCAGTACTCTGGATGGGTCCTAACACCTCAAAGACAGCAAGGTCAGCTAAATTAGGCTCGAGCCACCGAAATTAAAAAAAAAGGCAGCTGTGCACTAATTTGGTTAGAATGCTGAAAGTTAATGCACATATGCATGCAACTACAAATTGCACTGCTGAAGCATGATATTCATATTAAACCAAAAATCCTACAAGCTTCAGCTTTAGGAGTTGGTCATTTAACATGGTATCAGAGCTTCGCTCAAGGCGAGGTCCTGCCGTCAATCATTCCTGCAATTTAATCTCCATGTTTATTTGAAAGTCCATAATGGACTAGCTCACGTGCACCTGCATAAATGCATGCACGCGGAGGAGGGTGTTGAAGCATGATATTCATATATTAAACCCAAATCCATGTCAGCTTGTGGAGAGCTTTATCATTTAACAGTACTAATCATGATCACTATAAGGGACCCTACTTATGATAGTGTAAAATTAGAAGAATTGTGATAATGCTAAAAGAATT
Source organism: Tetrastigma voinierianum (assembly GCA_016808115.1). Lineage (NCBI taxonomy): Eukaryota > Viridiplantae > Streptophyta > Magnoliopsida > Vitales > Vitaceae > Tetrastigma > Tetrastigma voinierianum. Next base: position 114,923 of record JAEQBH010003067.1, read on the forward strand.
AAACTTTGAAGCATAAGTATCATTTAGTATATGATTAAACTTTTATGTAGTTATTTAATAACCCTCGATTATGTTCATATGGCATGAAATGTAACAAATGCATGAATAATCATCTACAAATAATATGGATACATCTATACGCCATGCTCATCGGGGCTTTACTAAGTGAAGGATGGTATCTATGGCACATACCAAGAAACTCCCGCTATCGGTGACCATCAACCCATGTTTCTCATAGTCATACAATGTCAGACCGCTCATCGCTGATATTATATTTCTTCTTCAATTTTTGATACAAATAATACATAGCCGCAGCCTCCAAAGATACTTCACAGCTAATTTTTCCAGATACCTAAAATTGCCCTCTCATAGTTGAGAGGAGAATTAGGTTATCGCTAAAATCTAACACTAAAATTCATGATATAGCAACCTAAGCATGATCTAAATGACAATTATAAAGAATAAGTTTAACAAATGATACTAAAGATTCAAGTCGAATTACCTAGAAGTTAAAAAATTTGGAAAACACAAGATACCACTATAAAACAAACAAAAAGAATCAAGTTATTTCACCAAATCTAATGCTATAGTTCATGATATAGCAAATGAAGTTAAGATTCAAATCGTTGTCATAAAGAATAAACTTAAGAACTGATATCAAGATTCAAAGCCAAATTACTCCCGGTTAAAAACTGACAAAGACAAGCTACTATAAATCAAATGGTAGATTCTATCAATGTTTATCATTTTTTAACTAATCACAAGAATAACTCCATCAATTCTCATAGCTCGATTTCGAGTTTTTTCATTCCGTAAAATCTTAAAATTCTCTTTCGCTTCCCCGAATATCTCAAAGCCTAAAAGTTAACTTGCACTCTTGTGCTCAAATTAGATCCTCAATCAATATCGCATACAACTACAAGTATGATATATCGGATCAGATTTTAAGTCATTATAAACAAAAATGTTTAAATATAGCCATAATCGCTTTTATCTCGCACAACGATCCACTCATACCCTAACGAATGAAAGGAATGAAATGTTTCAGAAAGTATATTGAATGCTCCTACCTACGCCAACCTTAACTAATTTACTTTCTCGTGTGATTTCACACCGATCATTGACTATGACCGATGGATGTTCTCAGTCCGAGACAGAGATGGTTCTCTGTCGATTCCAAGTCCTCGAGTTCGCAAAGTGGAGGGGAAGGTAGCAGTCAAAGGTGTTCATAATGTAAAGGCTAGGAGGGTTGATCCATTTCTGAGAAGAAGACATAAAAAATCCTTCTATAGGAGCCTAGTTGTTTAGAAGGAAGCATGCAAGAAAATAATAGAGGCTTCTGATTGAAGCAGGAGAATGGAAGAAGGTATAGCTCAGAAAAGAAACATGTTGGTAGTTTTCATCAGGCTTCGTCACATATGCAAACGGAAAAGACATCGCTTCATTCTTTCCGAGGAAAACGGCCCGGTTAAATGGGTGGATCAGATAGCAGAGGCGCTGCAAGATGGGAGTTAAGGCAAGCAGAAGAAAAAGAAAGTCAGAGAGACCATTCTCAAAAAGGAGGATATATACAGGGAGGTCGAATTAAAGATCACCCTCAGTAGATAACGACAATGCACGGGAGGAGAAAACAGATATAGTCCTGATGGATATTAGCGATTGCATACCAAAAGGATCGTGATGTTAAAATATGGATTGGTAAAGCAGATTTGAAGCTCACAAATGTAAATTCTTGCATACTATCTGAGGTGGAAGCATGGCCCAAAAGAGTTTAGATATCATGGGCGTTTCTTTATCCTTTAAATCAGAACCTTTCTTCATAGCTCATCTTACGGAAGAGGCAAAACGGGTCCTCAAGAACTAAGAGGGATTTTTATGTCAATATCTTCTTTTTTCCTTATTTAGTCTTCATTACAATTGTATATCCTAGTTGTATATCCCTTGATTACCTCTCTAAGATTTTCATTCTTATTGTATTTAATTGTTGTACTTCATTTCTTCTAAACTAGTGAGATTAAATCATGGATTTGATAATTGATGTCTATATATTGTAATTCTCTTAGTGAATTAAGCACAAAATATTTTAAATTTCTTCATTTTGTCATGGTATTGTGAGCCCAAACCTAAGATCACTTCATTCGTGCTCGTTCCTGCCTTGCTCCAAGATCTCAAGGCTTTGTTCTTGATTTATTTGGTTTTTTTGTGTTCTTTTTTTTTTTTTAAGGACCTGATCTCTTAGTTCTTGTTTCTAGTAGAGTCATGTCTTTGGAACGATCTGAACATTTTCTTGTTCGATTTAATGGCAAGAACTATTCTGCTGCATTCCACCTCAAATTTTATCAAGGGAAAGTGAATTAAGGGTCATATTGATGGGGATGCATCCAAAGACCTAACAAATGGTATGAGAAGGATATATGTGAAATGGGAGGTGAAGGATGCCTCGATTATGTCTGATCCGAAGTATGGAACCTCCATACTTCTTAATCTCATGCCTTATAAGACCCCAGAGAAATGTGGGAGTACTAAGAAAAATTTATAACCAAAGTAATACACAAAGATGAAGGTTTCACTGAACTCGAGTCATCAACTCCGCCAAGGACTTATGCCAATCCAAGAAAGCTCTTTATTCTTCCTTTGAAAATCCCAGCTCGATTACACCAATATCGTGTACTAAGTGACCTCCCCGGGCGACCTTATCATTATCCAAAGTGTGCATGAGACTAGCAAGCTGATTAGTTTTTAATGAAGCTGGCGTGGAGGCTCATAATCAGTCCAACCTCATGAATGTAGAACCAGCTCCTCATTGATATCTCCAGGTAGAGAGTCAAGGGAAGAACAACGACTCCTTACATAGTCGACTCGAGGAAGCTCAAAATTCGCTCCACTCCTATCATGCATGCCACTTGTTGAGATCCAAGGCAGATATGACTAATGTCCAAAGGTTATACCAGAAAGGATTTAGACACACCGCCACTAATTGTATACTAAAAAAAAATTCGCACTATTGTAAGAAAACAAGGAATATCATTGCTGCATCAAGCTCATCCAACCTCCAAAGAAACTGAAATTGCCTACAATGCCTCGATTATCCTCGAATGACCCTTAGTCTTGTTCAACTTTTCTATCACCGACATGGTTCAACAAATGATCATTTTTTGGGCTCTTTCTCGCTTTAGGTACTTTTGTAATAAAAATTTAATCAAGCCTGATATTTTGATTATGGTGCTTCCAATCATGACTCTAAGAATACCTTACCTCTTAAATGTTCAAAAATATGAAGAGATCTTTCTACTTATACTACCATGGTAATTCCTTAACTATCATAGTCATGGGTGATATTTCATCATTTAAATACTGCTTTATATCTCCTAAGTCATTCACTAACTTATATCTATCGTCAATTAGCTGATAAAAATCGCATCGTCTTTCAATTTTCAAATTATGGTTGTCTTCAGTAGATCATGTCCTGAAGGATGATCATGTAAGGACTTAAAGCTGACGCCTTTCCTTTGCTTCTATCTTCCTCTCCCATGTCAAATTATGTTTCTTATAATGCTATTCAAAGCACAACTTAGTATGACGCTAGACACCCTAACTCCTCATGTACTTCAGAGTCTTGCTTAAATCTCGTTCACTTGGAAATAAAAATCAATTTCTTCTAAAATTGATATTAGAAACCCCTGGTTCGTTTTGAACATTAGCGAGCCTCTGCTCGGGAGCTTAGCATACCCTCGGAGATCACGGTGTGGGTGTGGTGAGACTGACCTGAATCGTTTCTTGAACACCCAAGAGGTGACTCACTATGTCCCCCTTACCTATCCAACATGTAATCACACTTCGGGATTGGGACTCTTTAACCTTTTCTTTCTCAGAGCTGACACATGTACCTATTTTCTCATTCATATGCACAATTTCTGTAATAACAAAAATTCTTTTACATATACATTATACATACCACCATAGTATATTCATTATATTCTTTTGCCATATACTGAGTCCCATTACTGTACTCATTACAAAACTATACATATACCTGTCCAATGAAAATAAGAGATTGCGAATAAAGGCGTGAGCACTCATCTCTCCGAGATGGTCTGTGTTGATGTTGGATGTCCCATCCTCTCGCTTCCTCGTCAGATTCACACGCATTAAAACCCACTAAGCTTTAAAACTTAGTGGGAACATATACGGGACTTAATTAATAACATTGATCGTCGTGAAGCTTATTCAAATGCTTCATATGTCTTTACCCGTTCTAGTATTTTTCATCTTTCGCTCTATGACTTATTACATTCTATGTACTATTACATATATCATTTCTTATCCCGCATCTATATCATGTTCTTCATAGTCACACGCCCATGCCATACTATTCATTTCTTACATATTGTTTTATCATATATTTTCTATACAATCTCAGATTGTCATATACTTTGCATTCAAGGTTTCACTGACTATATAATCCCAGATTCACGACATATTCGAGAGGGAACCTCGTCCTGTTTGTCATTCAATAGCTATGTAATTTCGCATTTAACAATATGATTCACTTTGACTATAGAATTAACATTCACGACAGAATCGAGAGGGAATCTCGTCATGTTTGTCATTCAGAAGCAATGTGATTTCACATTTAACGGTATGATTCACTTTGACTATAGAATTGACATTCACGACGCATTCGAGAGTGAATCTCGTCATGTTCAGAATTCAAGAGCAATGTGATTTCACGTGATTCGCATATTTGTCATATACTTTCATTTCATTCAGACCGTCATATCAGATTTCCCTATATTTTCATCTTGTACTCTTTCATATAGCTATACTTTCTTATGATTTTCAGTTATACTCGTGCTTTTCATATAATTACTCATATATCAGATTTCATATGCTTTTCATATACTTTATTTTATCATATACATTTCGTGTCATTGACACTTTTATTTATCAGACTTGTATACTTGTCATCACATAGCTAAGTATGCTTCTCATATCATGTCATATATTCTATACATTTCATTTGCATATACTTGCCATTTTCTTTTAGGTTTCCAGGTTCCAGAATACCTAGGAAGCTGGGATATTTGAAATAATCAGATAAAATTAAGGTACTATCACTGTACGAGATGTTGATCTCTATCTCAGAGTATACCGGCAAGGTATCACTCACTATATGAGATAAGCACTGAGTTACATGATCCAAGAGCAGTTTCCAGTGTCTCCATAACTCCAGAACATATGATCAGCATTCAATGATCCAATGATCCATTACTGTCCACCCAAACAACTGAGGATCCAGAATTAACACAAAAGAACTGAGTTATCCTATAGGCATGCCTATCTATCCCTCTATCAGGTTCTAAGCAAACAATCCATGTGTATTTTATGTTCAGTACATATCTCATATTCCCAAATAATGATTGTTATTCGGTAATCATATGCGATATTTACAACCATATATTTGTATCTTTGCATTTTTCATATATCTTTTAACTTCAATTTACTGTATTCACCTTTTACCATACATGTAACTATTATTTTCCTATCATTTGTGCATTTCCTAGCATGTGCTGTCTAATCGTATACTTCCTAATCTCATATATTTCCTATCATATATTCCTATATTCATACTATTCATATCATATCATATTCATATATTCTTATTTTCATCTATCGGCATCCTTCATCACGTCAGACTGCCCAAACTAGTCCCAAAATTTCTAATATTCGGGTCCCAAAATCTTGGGGACTAAATAACACTACCATTCCCCGCCCGAAACAACCTATATCACATATTTGGTCTAAAAAATATCTCAGTAGGAATTCGACCGTGGAGTCACGAACTCCAAGATTTTGGTACCACACAGCTCGTGATGCGTGATCAACTTTATTCCTCGTCCAACCAATTCACCATTTTAACACCGTAGACCGGAAAATACCAAATCGAGGATTTTTCGAACTTTACTTAAATTCCTGGCGACATCCCGTGTTGGTATCATCGCAGGCCCGTCGAGTAGACATTAACCCTCGTTCTGCTCTGACAATTCCGCACCGCCGAAACTCGCATATCAAAAAGAAGAAAATAAAATAAAAATAAAATAAACTCTCTACGCCATCTCACGCCTCTCGTCCGCCCGATACAAACTTTTTTTTATTCTTATTATTATTATTATTGTTATTTGAATATATAGCTCATATTAATTATTTCATTCTGTGTCCCATTTTGCCCCAAAACTTTTATTTCTTTCTTACCATTTTATTTAAAATGAACTTGAGCTCCAAGCTATTTCCTTCGACTTCCGAGATTTTCGTAAAATCTCGTCCCAAGCCTACGGCTACTTATCACCGTAAAATTGTAAAATATTCCATTGCCTCTGCACTGACTTAAACTTTTTGCTCACTAGATTTCAAGTAAACGAATTTAATGGCTCACTGCTTCAGCCATCCGAGATCTAGAGAATTTTCTAGGTTTCCCCGAGCCATCTAAAGAATTTTACTATTCTCGCTTTTAAGTTTCTTCTATTTCGCATTCTCACCCTTCTTCTTCTTCAATCTCCCACTCCATTAATTTCTCTTAATTCCTCTTGATATATGCTCTCTTATATCAACCTCAAGTGGTGAATTACCACGTACCCTTGATTTTGTACCACTCCAGTCTCTCGTTTTATTTTTCAAAATTCATTTCATTTCCTTTTATTACACCCTAACACGTCTCGAAAAACTCCGTCAGGTATATTTCTGGTGTGTTATAATTTGTACTTTGTTTTTTTCGAAAAGATTTGAAGTGGTCAAAAGGGATCCTTGGATTAAAGCAATCACATCACTCACACAAACTACCTAACACAACCCTAAAACCCAAGACAAACTAAAATAAACCCCTAATAATCAAAACACAAACCTAAAAACGTATTAACAAGATAAGACACCGACATAAAGTCACCTAAAGAAACCCTAAATATGAAACACATAAATAAGCACGTAAATGGACACACTAAACCGTAAACACGTAAATAACACACAAGCAACCCGATCACCCATACCCCCCCCCTCAAACAAGCGCGACAAAGTCCTCAAAGGTGCAAATTCGACTATCTCTGACCAACGAAATTCGACGCATAGCTAGATTTCGTGAGTCGATGCCAATCTGTGAAATCTATTTCACATCCGAGATCTAGAGAATAAATTTCGGATTAATCGAAATTACGATTGGCTTCTTCTTCCGTAATCGGAATTTCTGCCTTACATTCTCCTCTCTGGGTGCGAATTTCGCCTCGAAATTCAACAATCACATCACCACATGATATGCAACATGCATTCTGGCTCATGCATGTAAACTCGCCATTTAATTATTAAACGACTAAACCAAGACTCTCTCATCCCTAAACAAGATCGGATATGCGGGTCCGGTGATCGTCCTCTCGCCCTACGCGACTCCTCCCACCCCATAAAGGCCATAGCACTTCATTTCACCACCATTCAAGGTCAGAAAACCCGATCACGGCTATCAAAATACATAATTAGTCCTCTCCTCAAAGGTCCCATCGTTGTCAACCTCGATTCATTCCCAATCCACTACATGAGCCGATCTCGCGATACTTCCAAGCACGGAGAAGTGAAACACCTCGCGGATACCCGACATGTCAAGCAGAAGCCAACCTGTGATACATAACGCCTATAGTCCTCAGTATCCGAAGGTCCAATGAATCCCTGCCGATAGCTCCCACGTCATTTAACCCGACCAAATTCTGCATCACCTTCAAGAAAACGTGATCCCCAACCTCCGAACTCCCAAGGGCAGGGACGTCGCACATCCGTGCATAGCTCTTCCGCTTCCGCCCGAGCCAGCGAGGAAGACGCGCTTGCCAGATCAAGCCCACCTTCTCAAAGGTGTCTCTAATCGCATCAGACCAATGACGTTAAACTCTCTCTCACTCCTCTGGCCCACCCTAATCTGATCTACATGGCCCTCCTACAATGCCTCATGGTGCCATCTATATACCCGCCGATAACTATCACAGAGGCGACTCCACTAAGGGTAAATGCTCCTCTACTCCTACACTCCAGACGTATGTCATAGCCGTGTCCCTCTTAACACCGTATATAATCCACACAACGTGTAACCCTACACAACCCTTACTTTGTGTAACCGACCTTCCCAAGGTCACAATTGTCGACAATCCAATGGACCGTTAACCTAGTCCCCGTCATGGCGACATTCATATACCGAGCCCGTTTGGCCAACACCCAATGCAATCGCTTAAAGGGGGATCTCAAATCTCGGTCACCCCGACTCCTATCACTAACTCCTAAGTCTACGCGATAACCCGACAGTCACTGCTTTCATCTCGATTAATACAATCCTTCTAGCCACACTTCGAGCCTCTCGTGATTCACACGTAAATTCTGATAACTCCACGGTCTCTTACACTCCACACAAAAATTCGGATATCTCCCTGCCTCTACACCTCCTAACTCCAGGATTCTCACCTTGTGGATTAACTACCCTTTTGCTTCGTTTCAACACACACTCTAATTCTATCTTCATTTACTCGTAGCCGAACTATGAGTCTTCACTGGACGTAAATCCCAAAGACAACCTCAACCCACACTCACCAAGAGCGATGACGACCATACCGCGGCACCCACACCCAACTCGACGCTGATGTTACCGTGCACACGAACGCAATAATGCCATACCGTGACACCCCATCCCCGGTCCACCATGAGCGTAATCCCCAGACCTCTCACTCATAATCCCGACCTATCGATCAACCCTCACCTCACATCCTAGTGGAAGAACATTTTTCATACCGGGTTTCTCAAAGGCCTTAACCTCTAAGCCCAATCCAAGGTCGGTTTCGTATGACAACCCATTAAGATCCTGCCATCGATACAACCCGATGGTCACAACTCATCCAAGGTCAAGCCTAACATCAACAACCAATATGTCTACCAATTCTAAGGTCCACCACGCTTCCATCGTAACTCCTCGATCCGTCCCTCGACTCGACCCACACTGCCCCTCCGGCCTATTCACAGCGCTGGGAGTGCTCTCAGATAAAGACCTAAACCGAAACCCGGCCTCCGACCGCACTAAAAAGCGGGAGGAATGAACCGTGATACCTCCTGTTCTACAGCTAACCTGGATCGTTGTCCCAAAGTCCTCGGGATCCCCGTCTCAGAGCAATCCCATCTCACGTGCTCCAATCCCTACCCCTGGGCCCCAAAAACAACTTCATGTGAAGTGTAAGTCTTCTCGCCTCTTCCCGAACTAGAAGAAGGATGATCCTCCTCTTGCTACCAACACCCGCAGATCCCGAAAGGCTCCGAGCATCCTCGATCTCTCTCTCTCTATGGTCGTATCCCAACCACATGAGTCCATGTCCCGTAGGCAAAATCCTACGATCCTGCCCCGAATGGACAACTTCACCATTCTCAACCCCTCGTAATACCAAATTCAATCCTAAGAAATTAGCGTATCTCGAAGATCGACATTTGGTCTCTCCCAACTCATCACCGCTTTCAACCTTCTTCGTCGATCGACACTCCTGATGCCGACACCACGTGTCCCAAAAATCTCACCTTAGTAAGCCAAAACTTGCACTTACTGAACTTAGCGTACAACTGATGGTCTCTCACCCACTGTAAAACAATCCTCAAGTGATACTCATGCTCCCACTCAGACTGGGAGTAGATCAAAATGTCATCCACTTAAGACCACTATTAAATCGATTCAGATAGGGTCAGAACAACGGCGCATGAGAGGTCCATGAACACGCTGGCGCATTCACAATCCAAAGGGCATCACCGTAAACCTCAAAGTGCCCATAACATGTCCTAAACATCGCCTTAGTGGATATCCGTCTCCGTGAACCCTTAGTCGATGGCAACCAAAGCATGTAAGGTCTATCTCGAGCACTCGCCGCCCTCTCAACCGGACAACCAAATCATCAATCCTCTGCGAATGCGTACCGATTCTCGATCGTGAACCCCCGCTCAATCGTTCTAGTCAATGCACAACATGATCTCGCCTTCTTCTTCGCAAATAGAACCGTGAGCTCCCTGACAGGAAGTGCCTGGCTCGATGAACCCTCATTCAATAGCTCCTCAGAATCGGACTCGAGTTCCCGCAACTCAACCCGGTGCCATCCTAAGGAGTCATGCGTAAATGGGTGAAATACACGGGTGTAACTCGATACCAAAGTCTACGACTCTACGGAGGTACCCGTGAAGCCTACATCCGAAAAACATCCACATACTCGCACACTACTCGAGGTAGAGATCTAAGTCTCCAAGCCTTCCTCGCCCTCTAAAGATCACAACAACCCGCTTAATCGGCCCCCGACACATGGACTCAGACACCGCCCGGGAAAAATGTCATGCTTGTCTCAACACACACGAGTAATTGCCCCGTATATAAAGTGTGAACCTCCTACGTCACAATCGATAACCACCAGGTTATCAAATATCCATCCCCGTGGATGACATCGAACTCGACATGTCCATGATCCGTGTCCACCGTGAGCAGAGTCCCCCAGATCTCCCAACTCACAACCTCGACATATCATGGGCCTATTCTCGCCTAATCCCCTAGGAGAACTCACAAACAAAGGCTCCTCTAAGGTCTCAAGAGGTCCTGCCCATTTTCATCATATTTCGGGTCTCACTTCTAGTCAGAACACAAACTAGTCTAACCCGTAGTGTAAAGGTAATTCCATATTCTAATACCCTCTCGAGCCGTACGAACCAATGGTCCGCCAATTACCTGAGCTCCTCCCCCGTGAATGTCGGAGGATGATGCGCCTAAACCTCCCGAGGCTTCAGACTTCCCCGACCACCGCTGGCAAATAGCTCGTGCGATACAGCCGCCGCACGCCTTCCACAAATTTCAAGAAGGGCTCACATGACAAATACCGGTGGTGTCTCGACTCAGCACTCGTGACGCCCCACGCTGCCGTCCTCCATTTCAAATGATCACGTATTTCAATGTATAACAAGAATCATTTAATTCTTCATTTCAATTAACTAGCAATGCACATGCCACTACTAATGACTCGACAACCATGAACTCCGACTACACTTCCTAAGTGGTGCTAAATTACAACCACTCAATTTATTTATTTCAATAAGGTTCTGTTTTCTTGCTCATTTTAGTATCCAATCCTTAAGGTCATAGTTCATAACCTTAGCATTCACCCTTTTCCTATACACATTACACTACGATACGCTCTACACAACAACCGCAAGAATTCACAATTTCAAATGGTAGTTAACACAATACAAGATTCTAAGGCATAAGCACAGCCCCGAGACACTAGAAATAGCCATATACTCAAGTCCTCGTGATTCATAAGCAATGCAAGATATAATTTCATTTTAAACAAATCATTTTGATCAACAAAATTTACTTTTCAGTACTTTATTTTTCAAAAATTTTAACTCATTTTATTTTATTTTTTATTTGACATTAAATTTTTTTTAAAAATTATTTTTTTTCTGTATTTCAGATGAACAAAGGTTCGGCGAATCTGGGTTCATGAACAATGTCCAAAAGTTGACTCAGGAATAGTACTGAGTCAAACCGGGTCAAAACAATAGTGCAATTGGCGCACAAACACGTCCGCCAGGCAAATCCACGCACGCGCCCAGCTGCACTTGTCGTGGCAGGTTTGGCTGCAGCCGCGCCCGGCCCCGGCCTCAGCCGGCAGCCCCAACCGGTCGGTCGTGGCTGCCCGCACGCCCGGCCGTGCCGCAAGCCCGCGCGCCCCGCCGGCCTGGGGGGGCCGCCCTCACAGGCGCTCGCGCCCCAGCCCCTCCGCTATGCCGCCTCGCCAGCCTCCGTCATACCCGTCACGCGCCCCGCAGCCTATCACGGCTACACCCACAAATTTGCAGCCTTAGTCACGATACAAATTTTGTTTCATGACACGGCCTTCTGCCCAGCCAAACCTCTTGCAATACAATGCAACCCAGCCAAACCAGCCCCCGCACGCATAAACCGTATTGCAACAGCTCACCTCCCAAATTAAGCTCCCCACCGCAATATAATAATTAGACATAATACCATTTTCGTCCTCCTACCGTCTGCTGTATCGTAATACACTCTACCAAATTTACCACCCTTTATTTCACAATACAATCAAATTCTGTACACACCTGGGGGCAAGAGTCTATACGCTTCCAGCACCAAAAAAAAAAAAAAAATTATATATACATATATATATATATATATATATTTTCATTATTAAATTTTTTTTTCAATTATTTCCAAAATTTACTGAAAAATCACTTAAAAATTACTTCTTTCATTTTCTTTTAACACTCAAATAAGTATAAAAATTTATTTTCTTTCTCAATCTTCTTCAGCTTTACAATCAGAAACCTTAGCATTTTTATTTTCTCATCTTTTTTTTTTCCTCATTTCCACATCCTCCTCATACTCCATACACGCAGGGAAGGGTTTCGACACTCCAATTCCTACACTCAATAATTTTATGAGTTCACTTTAAAATTTATTTAAAATTTTATTTCATTGTCCTTAAACAAAATAAATTTAGTAAAATTTATTTCTTTTATTTCCTTTGTTCCAGTTTACACACTGTAAACTCCAAATTTTGTTTTTCCAACACACCTATGTGCTATTTACCTAAGCACACAACCATTCACATCATACATACATGATCACACAACATTTCATCAAATCACACAAAACACATCAAACACATGCATCCAGTGTCCTAGTTTTGTCCCGTGATTTCCTAGGTAATCTCATACCTACACTTAACATAGAACCACACCTAGTGGTGATGGATACCCAAACCCGAGCTCCCTGTATCTCGTGATACCCAAGCTCCTCCGATACCGTCGTGACGCCCAAACCCGGGGTCCGTCGACTCACCCTTTAAACACTCGTGAATGCCTGGGTGACCCAACATTACTAAATCGCAGAGTTCCTTTCGTGACGGAGCCTCACCCAAATATATCACCCCGTGATAACCCGTCTCCAATCAAGATCAATGGCCACACAGGGTCTCATATATAACTATACAGAGTAAAAATGACCTCTTGGGCCCCTGCATTTATACTCATAACACATATTCCAACTATCCAATATAATCCATAATATGAGTAAAACGGCCACTTGGGCCCATAAAACCATCCTCATAAACATACTACAAACATATCAACTATGTACTATAGTTACAAGAGTTAATTATTTACTTTACACAACATATATTAAACTTGTAGAGTTCTAATACATGTGTACATAACTCAAAACCAAAGCCACAACCCTATTTTCTTCTTAAATCGGCCCTAGGTTGAGTTTCGCCTCTTCGTGCGCCCCTATACCCGAAAATATGTTCCCTCGACAGGTGAGCCACTGTTCAATAGTGGAATCACCCCAATGGCTACTCTCCACCTATGCATACGCGCAATGTGTTCCAGTGAAACACACATTCAAGCAAATCGATGATCATACTAATGTCTACTCCGTACATCCCATATCCCGAGTCCTCATCGACTTCACACTCGCTCTAAGCCTCGTGATGAGAAACATTATTTTTAACAAAGATATTTGTTATTATTCATGACTACCCTCCCGATATAAGTAGTAATCGTCTCCTCGATACTATATTTAGTGGACTAATTCTCTCCAATGTGATATCAATCAATGACTTCGACGCATTGATATTTTATACGACTACCCTCCGATAATTATTATTATTTAAACCCTCAGAAACTGAATCACCTCATGCACTCACTCCTATCGTTCTAGTAAGGCCCTGCTGCATATGGAATGCATGATGCCAATTCCATTACAATTTATATAACACATGCAAATATATAATCATGCATATATTCATATAATCTTTAAATCACATAAACATGTTATAATTTCACCAATTTCATCAAAATTAGCTCACGTAGGGCTAACACGATCAAACACGAGCAACTCGACGGAATTTACTCAACTAAACACATTATTTCACAAAAATGCTCAGAACACTATTCCTGAATAAGGAAACCTCTAGTTACTATTTCGGCAAATCATCAATCACTCCGCTCACTTAGTGAACTCGAATTTCATGGCCATTTCCTACTTCATACATCAAAGCATGCATTAACACATAAATGCACAATTAACAATCCATCCAGCCGTGGACAAACTACTGGCCGCACCATTCACTTCAAAAATTATATCACCCGGGTCCCAAGATTGGACCGATCAAACGGCCCCTCACGGCCTCATTCAACTCAAGACAACAGCAGATTTAAATAAAGTAATAAAACCTAAGTAGGGAAATTTTTACCACGAGTTTGTCAAAACTAAACTAAGCTCAATGTAGGGTCTTTCCACAGAGAGCTCTTTCTCTCTTACCAAGAATTTCACTGGCCGGATTAGCCACAAATCTAGAGACGAAAGACCTTCTCTATCTAAATGAAGAACGCCCAGCCACTGTGCATCCTCCATTCTTCTCCAACATTACTTAGTCTTTTCTTTAATAGACACCACTATTCTCATTTCATTTTTCTTCATTTAAAATTTCCAAAGATCTATGTCTCTCTTTAGTTTTGACACTCCCAGACTATCTCGGCCGTCCATTTCCATCATTTCTCTACTCATGCCACTTATGGTACATGAGTACATGTTATATGTGATTTTTCATATCAGCCATCAAGCCACGGCACTAAACGCTGATGCTCTAAAACGTAAATTCTTACTATCTCTAATTGACGAATTAACGTTGCTAGTTAGATTTCGCAAGACATTCCGTCTGAAATCCGTCATCATCCGAGATCTAGAGAATAAATTTCATTTTCGAATCAAATTACGATTATTTTTCCTTCAGAAATTGAATTTCTTGTGTCTTACATCCATGGCATGTAGACATTCGAGTAGGAATGTGCATATTTGTACTTGAATGTGTGTGTATTTGATCACTGCATGAGTACTTAGGTGAGGAGTAACCCTTATAGGAGATTATCACTACTTGATTTTGCTCACCCTGGCTTGGACCCCCTTCAAGTACACGAAGACAATAAGCCTCTTCGAGGCCGTGAGTGGGAAGATCGGGGTTGTGGCCTTGAAAAGTATTTTTGTAAAAATATATTAGAATAATCTAGTTTTTAATATATTTTAGCATGTAAAAGTATAAAAGAGTTGTACATCAAACTCTGGTGAAATATTATAATAAATTGGTTAATTGTAAGAAAATTATACATAAATGGGTCTCGATATATGAGACATGTGAGTGTGATATCGAAGTACCTGATATCCACAGGTTTTGGGTCGACTAAGACAACTAACCCCTGATGTGGGCTAGCATGTGGAGGGTATAGAAGCTTTTACAGCGTAGCTACCCATTAGGTTCCATAGTAGTCATGATGAAGCTTCACCAATCCGACATAGATATGGCAAATCAAAAGGATTTCCTAAATGAAATACAAGCACTGACATAAATCAAGCATCGAAACATCGGAAACTTCTGGTTTTGCCAGACCAAAGACACAAGTTTTGGTCTATGAGTACCTTAAAAAGAGGTAGCCCGCCACAATCTTGAGTAGAGAAGAAGAAGCTAAGAAATTGATTGGGGTATAAGGGTGAACATCATAAAGAGGTCATGCACAGGTCTTACATGCAATACATTGTCTTCACCCTCAATTCATGATGGCAGAAACCGGTCAACACAATAACAAATCGAATAATGTGAGCAAAAAGGTAGCGCAATTAAATTCCCCCTTTACTCTGTAAGAACTATGAGGAGGACTAATAAAAATATAGAGCAAAAAACAAAAATCAATAGCACACAAGAGACACAATTTGTTTAACGGGAAACCCCAGCGGCGGTAAAAACTAATGGTCAGTCTGCACTAAAGAAATAGTTCCACTATGACTAATAGGCACAATAGAGTTTCCAACAGCACCAAAAAGTGCTATAGCCAAAGAATCCATACTAAACACCAATGCTTCCAATGTGAAATAAGAAGAAAAAGAAAGACCCCAAAAACAGAACATAAACCAGAAGCACTATCTCCCCTCGTCGATGTCAGATCACGATCCAACCATACAGACACAAGCACCACGCCATCAACCTTCATTCCAAAATCAGCCCGATCCAACGGTGAACGAATCTGCAGTTGTAATATGAAAATAATCCTCGCGGATGTGCCAAAATCACAGCGCTTTTCTCCTCTCTCTCTCTTTTGCTGCTATATTTCTCACGAACGAGCATCTACTTTCTTTACCATAATCGACACCTTCCACTTAAATAAGTGAGTCTCTATTGTTTCAAGCTTTACCCACATAGAAGGGAGTCAAACCCCAACAAATCTCCCCTCACAACTATGTGGAGATGACCGCTAAACCGCGATCTCACAACAAACTTCAAACTTCCTCTTGGTAATGCCTTAGTCATCACACGCACCCATTATCATCGTGAATTTTAGCCGCTCCAACAACTTAGCATCCAAAGCAGATCTCAGATCCAATGATACCATGCCAAATGTGCTTAGACCTTGAATGAAAGGTTGAGCTCTTACCAAGATAAATAGCACTCACCATCATCCACAAATAGTAGATATTTATCTTGAATGTCACCAAGTCTCCAAGAATCCCTTCACCCATAGCAACTCCTCGCATGTCGAATGCAACAAATCCCGCCTCCAGTGCACAAAGCCATACACCTCCTCAAACCCGACTGCCAAGTCACAGCTCCCCCTGCAAATTTAATCATATAACCAGAAGTGGACTTCCTGGAATCAATGTCTCCAGCCATATCTGAGTCTGAGTATCCCACCACAATAGCTATCACCACCAAAACAAAAGCATCACAGTCAGCACTTCGAAGATACCTCAAAAATCCAAGCCACGCAGATTCAATGCCTCACCTAGTCACGTGTAATCACTGACTGGGTAACAAATGTTGATGTTACATCTGAGTCCCTGAAAATGTCACACATCAAACTTCCACCTAGGCATAAGAGAACCCACATATAACTTAATTCATTTGATTGAATTTGTTAGAACTGCTAAATGAGAGGTAGTAAGTATACAATAATCTTCGCCTTCCACTGTGGAATCAAAACACGGATTTGAAACAAGAATATCTTTGATATTACAATTTTTTCCTTCACTGATAGAATGTTACAGAACAATGAATTTGAAGAGACTCCACATCCCATAAAATTATCTTCCTGAATACCCTTCAACTCCACAACTTAACATTCGCCTAAATAATGGTTAATGTCATCAACATATATAATAACAAGATAATGAAGTCATCATTAGAAAACTTTCCCATTAAAGACACAATGGTCGGTAGTCTTCCAGAGTCTGCTCGCTACTGATGTCGCATCGTCTCATGTAATAACGCCTGAGCCTCGCTTTCCTAAACCATATAGGCTCTTTCTAAGTCTACACACATAGTCTTTCCTAATATAAACCATCAGGTTGGTTTCAGACTTTTCTTCCAAATTCACTATTAAGAAAGTCGCTTAAGATCTCATTTGCTCTACCCCCAAATTGGGAGTAATGTACCAAACTCATCGAATTACCCTCTAATTGGATGGAGATTAATACATGAGAGAAAATCACTAAAATCAACACCCTTCCTTTGACTAAATCCTTCACTAATTAATCTAGATTTATACCTCGAGACATAGTGTTACTCTCTACAGTTTGACCCTATAGATCCACCCAAGTATCCAAGGCCCTCTTACCTTTAGGCAACTTCATTAAATCAAAAGTGTGATTATCATGTAAGGATTTCATCTCGTCCTTCATTGCATCCAACCACTTTTCTTTCTTCACTCTACGGCCTCTCGTAGCACCTGCCTTCATCATCCGTTAGAATCACATACTCATCAAGAGAATACCTCCCTGGCGTTGTCTCTCCCCGTTGGACCTCCGATTTGAACTTGAGGTGGTTCAAGAGCATCACTCGATTCTTCATTTCAGGACATGTCATGCTCCTCTTCATCATCATCAACAGAACATCTACTCTATATGCAGCTGCTAATCACCGACATCATTCTAAACACTATCTGATTTCCGAATAGCGGCTAAACAGTTCAAAAATCAGTCCACCACTTGCCTCTCCTCGAGTGTAGACTTCTCCATCTTATCAATGTCTTCAATGGTTTGATCTTCCATGAATTTGCATCCGCGGCTTCTAACGAAGCTTCTTTCGATAGGATCATAGAACGTAACCAAATTCATCCTCACCATAGCTAATGAATATGCACTTTACCATGACTTTGCATCAAACTTGGATCTTTCATCCTTTGGAACAGCTGCACAAAACTCTTACGACCAAAAACCATAGTGATCATACTTCACATTCTTGCCAAACCAAATTTTTGTTTGGCACCTCTCATATATTCAAAGCAACATGGACTAGATTGATCAGTGCACAGTAATGTCTGAGTGCCTCGCCCAGTGCTTGGGTAACAGCCCGGAAGAGCATACCTCACTCTCTCAATCAATGTCCTGTTCATCCTCTCTGCCAAACCATTCAGCTGAGGAGTTTTAGGAGGAGTCTTCTCATGTCGCGTGTCATGCCGATCAAGATATCAAAGGTCCATAATACTCACTGCCATTTATCGATCTGGATGCATTTTAGCTTAACCTTAGCTTGCCTCTCAGCCCGAGGCATGAAACTCTTTGAACTTTTCAACACTTGGTCTTTTGACTTCAAAGCATAGACCCAAAGTTTTCTGGAATAATCATCAATAAATGTAACAAATAAATTACTGCACCAAAGTTTCACCTTCAAAGACCTAAACATTTAGACACCAATTCAAGCAGTGAGATTTTCGAGGGGATGCTTCTTAAAGGATACTGCGGTTTGCTTACCCGATCATCACCAATGAGAACATTTCTCCAAATCTATATTCTTAGGCAGGAAGCATATCCTTCTTTGCTAAACAATTTAGCGCTCACTTGATATGACTAAACCTTGGCGCCACAAAAGCCTCTATATCCATAGCATTCACACTGTCACTAGCAACCCAAGCTTTCGTCCAACACAACTTTGAACTCTTCTGCCCTTTTGCCACAACTAAGTTACCTTTTGTGAGTTTCCACTTTCCAGAACTAAAGTGGTTATCATAACTAGCATCATCAAGTACCTACACAAAGATCAAATTAAAGCGGACATCTGGAGCATGTTTGACTCCTCTTAGTAGCAACTATATTCCCATGTTGGTTTGCAAACAGACATCACCAACCCCAATAACCTTGGACACGCCATCATTACCCATCTTAAAACTCCCGAAATGCACAGGTGTAGATGTGAAGAACTCCTTCCTGGCTATAACATGCAGTGTAGCACCACTATCAATTATCCACATGCTCTCATCATATACAAGATTAAGTGAATTAGGGTCATGGAGAATAACAAGATCATCACTAGTAGCAGTAGTCACACAATCACGATGTCCCTTGATCCTTCTCTTGCTTACCCCTTTTGTCTTTACTCTCCTTCTTCCATAGAAAACAGTTCCTTTGGATGTGCCCTATTTTGTGACATAATGGAACTCAATATTCTTGTCTTAGAGATGCGGACTTTCTCTGCTCTTGTCTCTACCACCTTTCAACTCCTTTTGGCTTCTCCCCCTCTTTTCAGTAACAAGCACCTCTGGATGAGTAGAAGTACCTTGAACCTTCCTTCTCATCTTTTCATTAAGAGCATTGGTCTTAGCCATTTGCAAGGGAACATTGCCATTGGGGGCAGCACTAATCATGGAAACTCGAAATGTCTCCCACGAATCAGGTAGAGTTATTAATAGAAATAGTCCCAACACATCATCATCAAACTTGATATGCATTGCTGTTGATCCATGGCTTACCCAGCAGAATTCACTCAGTGCTTTCGATGCGTGAGTTCCATCCTTGTACTTCAATTTAACAAAAAATTTCAACAAGTATAATTTATTTATCACGATTTAAAGCATACAAGGACTCAAGTGTTTGCCACATAGTTCTTGCATGTGTCTCATGAACAATAAGATTATAAATGGGTTCATCTACAAAGTGTCTGATAAAACCGCACATGTGCTCATGCTCAAAACCCCACTCTTCATCAGACATGGACTCTAGCTTAAATGGCAAAAGGCAGAATATGCATTCTTCACAAATAGCAAGTCTTCATCTTACCCTTCCAATAGTGATAGTTTGCTTCATTCAAAGAATACCATTTTCATATGTGCCTCCATCTTTCAAGCAAGTAAAGAAAACAACAGCTCTGCAACTTATTTGATACCACTCGACAAAGAGCCAAGTAACACAATAACAAAGCCCGAATAACATAGCAAAAAGGTAAGCGCAATTAAATTCCCCTTTACTTGCAAGAACTTATGAGGACCAATAAAATACTAGAGCAAAAACAAAATCAATAGCACCTGAGAGACTATGATTTGTTTAGCATTGGAAAACCTTTCTAAAGTAAGGAGTAGAAACCACAGGTGCGTCGGACGAAGAAATAAGCTCCACTATAGTCAATAGGGTACAAGGGATTTTCCAATAAGTGCACGAAACGTCTTTGTAGCCGGCAATCCCATAATTAAACGCGATGCTTCTAATGCGAAATAAGAAGAAAAAGAAAGACCACAAAACATAACATAAACTATGAGCACTTGTCTCACTGCTCGGATGTAATATCGGCTTGATCCAACCGTCTGAGAATGAAGTATCAAGTTTTCGAATCTTGCTGTCCAAAAATCCAGGCTGATCCAACGGTGAACTAATCTGCAGTTGTAATCTGAAAAAATATCCTTGGTGGATATGAGAAAATCACAAAGGCTTTTCTTCTTCTCCTCTCTCTCTTTTTCTTTGCTATATTTCTCACGAAATCAAACACATTTTTACCCCTAATACGACACCTCTCCCACTTAAATAAGTGAGACAAGTGGGCCCTCACAATTTGGGCTTTTACTCCACATAGGAAGGGAGCCCAAAACCCAACAAATTATTCATCGGGATATATCAAGCAACAACATTCTGCTAGATTCTCAGTATGAAGCTCATATTTCCGACTTTGACACTGGCAAGCTTCTAAAGCTAGACTCGCATCCAAATCGAACCACTTGCGAGGGCACATTTGGTTATGTCGCACAGTATATATACTTCACAGTTCACTATCTTGAAATTACGAGAAGAAATCAAATATCGAAATTATAATATCTTATCTTCTAATTTGCGAACGCCTCTGATAGTGGCGAAAAAAGCGATGTCTATATCTTGGTGTTAGGCCAGAGTAATCAAGAACATCCACGAAGTTATATTTTGTTTCTTTCAGTTTCCCCGAAGAAGGAGAACATAGTTTTGGAAGACATGTTGGACCCTCGACTTCCACATCTCACCTTTGATATGAAGGAAGTGATAGCCATAAAAGCTTTCGTAGCGCGTAGCCCAAACATAGCCAGAAGATTCAAGACCAGCCATGCGGTGCTTCTCATATCGTATCATAGAGAAATTAGTTAGGTAAGAAATAATCATGTGGAGCTCGTCCAGGTCTACCATTAATACATGGTTTTGAACCATCTATATTTTTAGCACAATGTAATATCTTTTGAGTTTCTTCCGTCTTTCTTTTTGCATCAAGTACATTTTCCCTTGAGATCTAGCTCAAGTGATAAAATGTTGGAAATGGGGTTATGGGAGATCCAGGTTAGAATTTGTAAGAACATATATTACTATGTAATAAACAAAAAATTAAAAAATAAAAAAAGTACCTATTATAAATCAAGTATGTTTTGTGTAAGATTGATCTCATCAAGTGTGTTTATATTAATCCATTTTCTTATAAAGTTGTGAGGATTGAGGAATGAGATCGTAGGAGATTTAATGTTTAATAGAAATATTTAACATGTCTCTCTCTAATCCGACATTTTTGAGGAAAAAAGTTATGATTTTATATAATAATTTATTTGAAAATCAGGAAAAAAAAATCTATGGCTTTGTTTAAGAAGTATTTTTATAAATATTTGATTAAGAACCTTAAATAACCACCATTTTATAAATCTCACAGTTTCCATTTTTTTCTCAAGAATTACCTATTTGAACAAAAATGTGTTTTATCATTTATGTATTCACATATAACACAGAAAAAGAGTTCTTTTTTAACAAATTTTATAATTGCAAAACTAGGCGCCCTCATTTTTCGTTTGTTCTTTATTCTAGCCAGTTCCGTGTGAAGGATGATTTTTTTTTACCTAAAATCACTCATTTACATATTTTTCTATCATTTTATTTCTCAATAAAGTGATTTTTTTTTTATCATTTTCTTTCTCAATAAAGTGATTTTTTTTTATCATTTTTTTTCTTGATAAAGTGGTTCTTCTATATAGTTCCAGGTTTTTAATTTGTTTTTTTGTGATTTTTTCATCAACTTGTTGTAGCATGTGGCTGTATCGTCTTGGTACGACAATTGGTTTTTCATCGTCTTATTACGACGTTTACTAGTATGCGAGCAATTCAGAATGCAAAGTATATTTAATTAGACATATACAACAAATCAAATTATGGTTATCAATATTATATAGAACTAGAGTCATTGGTATTCTAGTCATTATATATAAGATTATCAAATATATAGACTTTGAGCCGATTCATTATGTTATTAACATGTTGTGTCATAAAGTTTGTAGTAAATTTAATTTAAGTTTCTATTAAATATATTCTAGTTTGAATTAATAAAATTATCTCTTTAAAGAGAGTTATTTTAAAATTAGATAATTACCATATTTTTTATCAAAATGGTGTTGAAAATTAACTAAGGATTAGATTTAGTTTTCAAAGACCTTTTAATTAAATCACTATTTTTCTATGATTTTAAAAAACAATTTTTGATTTTGTAAAACAAATATCTATTTGAAAATCAAATATGATTTGCCTATTTT
Source organism: Tetrastigma voinierianum (assembly GCA_016808115.1). Classification (NCBI taxonomy): domain Eukaryota; kingdom Viridiplantae; phylum Streptophyta; class Magnoliopsida; order Vitales; family Vitaceae; genus Tetrastigma; species Tetrastigma voinierianum. Next base: position 137,825 of record JAEQBH010003067.1, read on the forward strand.
CCATATTTTAAAATATGTTTCATTATTATTTATTTATTTTTTTCTAGAATATCCTAAAAGCAAGTAAGGCTAAGCAACTTTAAAAAATAGACCTCAATTTCATATTTTTAAGAAACCAAAAAAATTAATTTTATTTAATATTAGAAAACAATTCCTCCGCCAACTTTGTCTCAAACACATACAAAAATCTTCCTTCATGCAAGAAAACTCATCATAAATCTCATGTAATAATAACCTTACAAGTAATAACTCATATGGTCAAAACTTACAACTATTAAACTACAGAAAAAATAAATTATAGAGTTTAATTAAGTGACAACATTCATTCCCGAATCTGTTTTGTTTCCTTGAAACCCTGATATTTTTTTCTTAAATATTTAGAAAATGGAAGACCTGTGAAGTGCCAAACACTGCAGTCAGTCTTAAATAGGGTGCAAGTCAAAGAAGACACATGTGAAGTCTTCAAGCGAAAAAAAAAAAAAAAGTGGAACTTGGCGCAAAATCATCATAATCATTCAAATTCTTATCTTCTCTCGGTGTGAATATAAACAAAACGTAGCTTAAAGCATTGTATAAACTATAGAAAAATGTAATCCAAAAGCATTGTATCAATTTTCTTTTCTCTTTTACCTGTGATGAGGCACATTCATGATTCTCATTAGAAAATTCCGAAAGGATGTTTGTTTCACAAAGAATAAAAACATTGTAAGTATTAAAAATATATAAGCTGGAGCATAATATTTTCTGGAGTAAGAGATATTTTTATAGGTAAAGGGATTACTCAACAATGATATACATTATGTATAAATCATTTTAAGTCGACTAAGCGACAAGTTCACATTTCTTTTGGAAAGGGAAAGCACAAGAACAAGACCATGAAGATAAAGGAAGACCCATGAAAAAGAAGTAGAAATGCGAAGACTTTAGTCTTAAACTAAATTACCTTTCTGTCACCCATAGAACACGAATTTGTGAGGAGGCAATTTCTAGTTGAATTACTTCCAAAAAGGGTGGGAACTAAGGAACTAATAAAGGTGCATAAATAGAGGAGTGAAGCAGCATATGCACTACTACATCAACCAAAACCAAAACCATGGAGTCCTCAACCTTACAAAAACTGATCATCTCCCCTGTTTCCCTGCTCTTCTTGGTTTTGTTGATTTTCACACTGTGTTTCTTCTTATTCTTCCAATGAAGCCCAGGCTCTACTCAAATGGAAGCTAGCCTTCTTATTAACCATTCTTCCCTACTTTAGTGGTCTTTTTATCTAACAACATCACCCGATTCTTCTACTAACATTAGGCAGGGACCGGTCCATGCAAATGTTATGGGATATCCTGCAACCATGTCGAGGGAGCGTTGGCAGAATAAACCTCACGGTCGGGTTTAGGAGTGCGGCTCGACACTTCTTGTTCTACGTCTTTTTCCCAATCTTGTCTATGTTGATGTGCATGAACAACATGCGGTCTATCCAGCCCAAATCGGTCCTCTCGAGCTCAAATACCTTGACACGTCACGCATCAGCAGGTTCTCGGGAGAGGATTCCCGAAATTGGCCGGTCGCGATCTTGAAGTCCACACTTTTTGGTGGGTCCCGGTGAATGGTTCAATTCCTCGGGAAATAGGTCGATTGACATCTCTTTATGAGCTTGCTTTGTACACGACCACGGAGGTTACATTCCTACTTCTTTGGGTAAATTGAGAAACTTGGCCTTTTGTACCTCTATGATAATAAACTTTCTGGTCCCATTCCTCCAGAAATTGGAATTCTCATCAACCTTGTTGAGATCTTGCTCGGATACCAACCATCTAACGGGTCCCATCGCTCCACTTTCGGAAATTTGGAAACAATTGGCCAGGTGTTGTTCTTGTTCGACAATAGCCTCTGGAGCATATCCACAAATAGGAAATTTGAAATCCTTGCAACGATTAAGCCTCTGTGGAAACAATCTTTCGGTCAATTCTTGTTGTGTATTGTGTCATTATGTGGTCTGAGTGGCCTAACCCTCCTTCATCTCTATGCTAATCAGCTTTCCGGCCCCATTCCTCAAGAAATAGGAAATCTGAAGTTCCTTATTGATCTAGAACTTTACGAAAACAAACTCAGCTGGTTCCATTCTTTGCTTCAGGTGATCTAACCAATTTAGAAATTTTATTCCTCCGGGATAACCAACTTTCTGGTTATATTCCTAAAGAAGTGGGAATCTTCACAAGTTAGTTTGTGTAGAAATGGACACAAACCCATTATGCGGCTCTCTTTCGAAGGCATTTGCGAGGTGGATCTACAGTCGGCTTTACGGTGGTGACAACCATCTCGATCCATCCCCAAAGCAAAGAATTGCAAAAACTTGACGAGCTTTGTTCGGGAAACCAACTCTGGAAATATATCTAAGGTAATTGGTATTTGGCAAACACAGGAATACATCGACTTGAGCTACAGCAGTTTTATGGTGGACTACTGCACAGAAGTGGGGGAAGGTGTCGGCGACTAAAGTTGCATCTTGTCGGGAACAATATTACAGGGAGCATACCGACAGATTTTGGAATCTCTACCAATCTAACAATTCTCGATCTTTCTTCAAATCATTTAGTTGGGGAAATTCCAAAGAAAATGGGAAGCTTAATTTCTCTGTTGTGGCTAAAATTGAACGACAACCAACTTTCCGGGAGTATTCCTCCTGAACTTGGTTCCTTGTCCCATCTTGAGTATCTAGACCTTTCATCAAATAGATTGAACAAGTCAATACCAGGGCGCTGACCCGGCGCGCAGTTATCGCTGTTTAAGCAATAACGAGACTTCGTGACGAATTCCGGCTCATATGGTACACTTTCGGTCACCTCGCCAGAGCTGAATCAGTCACAACTTTCTTCTTAGGAGAAATCACCACAAATCCAAGGTTTGGAGAGCTTGGGGCGCTCTTGACCTCTCCCGCCATAACAACCTGGTGGTCTCATTCCCAGCGCTTTTGAGAAAATGCACGCTTGTTGTATGTTGACTTATCATCTGTCGGTTCCTGGTCATGTTCCTGGCTATGATGCCTTCCGAAATGCTACCATTGAGGTGTTAGGGAACAAGATTTGATAGCGGCAATGTTGAAAGGGTTGCCACCTTTGCAAGTGGTCCGACAATAGATCAACAACCTATCAAGGGCCACAAAGTTGTGTTTATTATCATATTCCTCTTTTGGGAGGGCTTGTACTTCTTTTTGCTTTCATTGGCATTTTCTTGATTGCTGAAAGAAGAGGGAGAACTCCAGAAATCGAAGAAGGTGATGTACAAAATGATCTCTTTTCAATATCAAATTTTGATGGAAGAACAATGTATGAAGAGATCATAAAGGCCACAAAGGATTTTGATCCAATGTATTGCATCGGAACGGGAGGGGGCATGGAAGCGTTTATAAAGCGAGCTTAGTTGGGAACATAGTAGGCGTAAGCTTCACCAGAAATCGGAAATGGATATGACAAATCAAAATTTTTGAATGAGGTAAGAGACGAAGCGAAATCAAGCATCGAAACATTGTGAAACTTCTTGGTTTCTGCTCACATCCACGACACAAGTTTTTGGTCTACGAGTACCTCGAAAGAGGTAGCCTAGCTACACTCTTGAACAAAGAAGAAGCAAAGAAATTGGATTAGGGCACAAGGGTGACTATCATTAAAGGAGTGGCTCATGCTTTGGCTTACATGCACCATGATTGCTCACCCCCAATTGTTCATCGAGATATATCAAGCAACAACGATACGCTAGATTCTCAATATGAAGCTCACATTCGACTTTAGCCTTGCCAGATTCTAAACTAGATTAAATCAAATCAAAAGCGGCACTTGCAGGCACATTTGGATATGTTGCACCAGGTAAAACTTAACTCCTCCATTAACAAAGAGATCAAACATGTCCACCATATAAAATTTATCTTTTAATTTTCTTGAGCTTGCTTATACAATGAAGGTGACGAAAAAAGCGATGTCTATAACTTTGGAGTAATAGCGGAAGTTATCAAGAAAACATCCGAGTCAGATCTTGTCTCTACAGGTTCCCAGAGGCAGACATAGTCTTGAAAGGCATGTTGGACCCCAGTTCCCTTTCTACAACACAAAGTGAAGAAGTCATAGCTATCATAAAGCTTCATAGCGTCGCTTAAATCCCAACCCACAATCGAGGCCAACCATACGAATTGTTTCTGAATGTTATCAGAAATCGGTAAAATTAAGATATAATGCAAGTGGAACTCTACCTAGTCTACCAATAAAACATGGCTTGAGGTCGAGCCTTATCTTAAACACGGTGTAATGTCTTTTTAGGTTCTTGATTCTTCTTCCTACCTTAGAAATACCTGTGTGTGATTTGTACTCTTAGAAATTGTGGCTTGCCCAGAAAATCAAGTGTGGTTTTGAGTGAATAGCAATAGAAAAATCTCTTCACGATGCGAAGAAAATTCATCGATCCTACATTCCATGACTACTCATGAATTTTCTAGTTAACAAAATAAATATTAGCATATTGAAATATATGAGCATCATTGGAAATAATAAATAAATAATAGAAGAAAAGGGAAGATGAATGAATATATATAAAAGTGCGGCACCACCGAAGCAGACCTAATCTTCCTTAAGTTTCATAATTAAAGTAGGAAACGGATGGGGCACCAGCTCTGTTTAGGTAATATAGTTTATATTTCATTTTTCTTGAAAATTGCAACAAAAGGGAAAAAGGATGAAAGGCAACTGAGACAGTCTTTACATAAACCTTTATTTACGCGAGGCCGGTAGTTTTCAATGGAGGGTGGAACCAGGTCGGAGACCAAGTGGCAAACCGAGTCTCCACAGGTGCTTCTAAAGTGAGTCACGGCGGATCAAGAATTTGGGCTTTAGAGACTTCTATGTTATCGGTACAAATATGCAATCAAACCTAATAGTAAATGAATAATGGAATGAATGTCCCATTCTATGTTCTACGTTCTTCACTGATAAATATCAGTCGATCGATTGGATAATCACGACTTCAGATAGGAAGGGGAAGAAGAGAAAAAAATAAAGAACTAGAAGAAAAAATACTTGATCAATAGGATGGAAGAAAGAAAAGATGTTTGGAAGGAGGAGGAAAATGGAAATGAAATGGCATGTTTTTTAACGTTGCGGGTTTGCACGGCGCATTTCACTTTTTTTTTTCCTTTTTTTTTAAATAATATTTAAAACAAAAGAAAATTAATTAAGTTTTTAAATGTAAATCCAACAACCTTTTTGTATTATTTATTTAACTTGAAATATTAAAAATAACCTTTATTCGAAAACTATTTTTAAATAATTTTTTTTAATAAAATAATTTTAATAAACAGTTTTTTAGAAAAGTGTAAAAAGACAATTATCATTTTTACAGAAATTGTTTGGGGAACTTAAATACTTTTAATGTTTTTAAATATTTTTAGAAAACAATTTATTAAACACTTGAGTTTGACTCAAACGGTATATTGTATTAAGCTTTTAAGGTCTGATTCAATTTATTAATCCATTGAAGGGTATTTCAATTGATCTAAAGTCTTAGGGTTTAAGTCAATAGTCATCGGTTCAAATCTCTTCTTCAAAACCATTAAAGATTTATTAAATCATTAACTTCAAATAGCTCAATTGCTCAAATGGGCTAACATTTACGATTATAAAAAAAAATATAGTAAAAAAGTAAGACGGATATTGTTATATATAAAGTGAATAGACTAAAAAAAACAATTTATTCATGAAATGTTTTATTTTTAATCATGCTTCAAGTATAATTATTTTTTGAAATAATCTTAAAAATTAAGTATAAATAATTAATAACAATTAAAAAAAAACATCAATTTTTTTAGGAATGAAATATTATTTAGAAAAAGCAATTTTTCTAGTGTTTTTTGGTCATTGTTTGAAGTGGGCTTTTGAATTAGGCCATTTTTTACTTTTAGACCTTTGATTGTTTGAAGTTTGAACCAACATCTTAATCTCCAAAGAAACTTCATTTGGAAAAAGAAAAGCGAAGACTTTGACGAAGAGGATATTTTGACTTAAATCAAATCCAACGATCTATAAATATCCCTAAAATCATACAATTTCTTTTACAAACTCATCCATATACATCCAAGCTCCATTTAACTCTCAAATTATTATTTTTTTTTATGATTTATCTCAATATTTTAAATATCTTGTTATAAATATTGTCTTGTAAGATAGAATACGCCGTGAATAATATAGCTGGAGCCACATGGAGTCTTCATTTTGGTTTTAATTTAATATTGTAATATAATTTTCTCAATAATTATAATGAATATTGTTTGTTTTCAATAAGTGTATATTTACTTATTTATATGTTTTTTTATAGTTCAACAAAATGTTTTCATGAATTTCAAAGTATTTTTGTTAATTTTCATTTTGCGAATATTTTCAAAATATCCTTGGAAGTATTTCTGGAATATTTAAGTATATCCGTAAAATTCAAGTACCGATATATTCATAATCACCGATATTTTATTCCTTGCATATGAAAACAAACAATGGCGTCCTCCTCACCCTTACAGAAACTATTGTCCCCATGTTTCCCTGCTCCTGATCAATTGGGTACCTTGATTTGTTGTTGTTCACGCCATGTTTCTTCTTATTCTTATAATGAAGAAGCACAAGCTCTACTCAAATGGAAAGCTACCCTCCACACCCATAACCATTCTTCCCTCCTTTCCTCTGGTATCAATCCGAGATCGGAGCGTCGATCCATGCAAACCAGGTGCTTTCGGATGTTGTCACAGAGAAATTAAGCATAGCAAAGTAATTAAGATATAATTTGCCCTGATTGAACTCTACATAGTCTACATCTTCAACACAATATTGTTATGTATGTAACACCTTCTGAGTTCCGTCAGTCTTTATTTCGGCATCAAGTACCTATCCTTGTTTGTAATCATAGAAAATTTTCCTATATGTCGATAAAAATTCAGGTGTGGTTTTGTATGTCAATAGCACTAGATCCATACTCAGCTGTTTTTGTATCAATAATTGCTATGTTTTTCCCTTTAATAATACTATAATAGTACCTTCAAAGTAGAGCATCCAACGAGGGTTGTTATCAAGATAACTCATCCCATGCTTAGTTAAATGGCACCTCAAAGACAAAAAATCATGCTCTAACGGAGATGACATCAGAGATGATAAAATGTCATCCAGGGTTTTAGGGTGACATATTTGGCAACTTTGAAAAGAGAATTGAGAGGTTGCAAAATAGCAGTTGATGGCTACTGTTCCTCTCAACAGCTATATTTCATCCCATATTTGACAAATTTAATTATATTTTTTAATAAAAAACATTGAATTATTAAAATGACACTCCATTTTGACACCTATTATTAGAGCAAAAATACTGTTTATGGGTGTCAAAATACTGTTCAAGGTTACAAAATGACATTTAACACCCCATTTTTGACAACTCCCATTGGAGTTGCTCTAAGTGGGAAGACACGCAAGTCTAGGCCTCATGGATAAGAATAGTTGCAGCCCACAAAGCGAAAGTCCTTCACCATTATCAGGAGGAATCAACATGCTTGCTGTCAATTCTTAAAGGTATTTTTCCAACAAAAGCGACAAAGTCAGACATTGACCATAAGGGCGAATCAAACTGCAAAGAGGCTCTGAAATTGTTTCTTGTCTTTAATTTATTTAACATACAATTTAACAATTTTTATTAATAAATGATACAAAACATGTGCATAAGAGCAATGTAATATTTATTTTAAATAGATATTAATTTATAACATATAGTTGTGTGAATATAATACCTTTACACTAATTTATAGATACTATTCTAAATATCATGTTTCTCTAAAAATATATTACTAAAATATAGAGTATCTTATCTTATCCAATCAAATGATATCATATGATAAACATGCAATTGTAAGAGGAGTACACTTGTGTTCCGCCAACCTTGATGATGCGTATTAAGTAATCGGAAAATGGGAAAGGAAGACTTTTGGCGACCATAACAACAGCGTAGGAAGGCCCGACAACTCATGGAAAAAGGGAGGAAAAAGGTGCCATGAGTGAAGGGCGTTCATATTGACATTGAAAGGAATAGTTTGAACAAATTGTGTATAAATGAAGTTGGCGAAGTAGCATATGAAACTCATCAGCCAAAACAATGGCATCCTCAACCATAGTCCAGAAAATACTATCCCCAGTTTCCATGCTCCTCTTGGTTATGTTGACTTGTTCACACCATGTTTCTTCTTATTCTTCTAATGAAGAAGCACAAGCTCTACTCAAATGGAAAGCTACCCTTCTTGATAACCATTCTTCCCTGCTTTCTTGGACTCTTTATTCCAACAACTCCACCAATTCTTTAACTCACGCGGACGGAAGCAGTCCATGCAAATGGTACGGGATGATACGCAGCAGTAGGTATCATCAAGATAAACCTCTGAAGTCGGGTTTAGGAGGTACTCTCAACACTTCTCCTTCTCATCTTTTCGAATCTTGCTATGTTGATATGCGCATCACTGCAGCACAGTATGGTCCTATCCACCCAATCGGTCTCCTCGCTGGCTTCAAGTACCTTGATGTCTGTCCGCAACCGGTTCTCGAGTTCCACCGAAGTGGAAGATGTAATCTTGAAGTCTTGCACCTGGTTACAAATCAGCTGAATGGTACCATTCCTCATGAGATAGGTCAGTTGACATCTCTTTATGAGCTTGCTTTATACACCAACCAACTGGAGGGTTCTATTCCTGCTTCTTTGGGTAATTTGAGCAACTTAGTCTCTGTATCTCTATGAAAATCAGCTTTTCACAGTTCTTCACTCCGAGAAATAAATCTCACCAACCTCTTTGAGATATACTCAACCACTAACAATCTTATGAGTCCCATCCCTTCCACTTTTTGGAAACTTGAAAGCGTTCTTAGTGTTGGATTTGGCCTTGACAACATCTACGGGCCTATCCCCACGAAATGGAAATTTGATCCCTCATGAGAGTCCTAAGACTCCCGAGAACAATCTTTAGGTCAATCCCCTACGTCCTTGGCGATCTCATTAGTCTAGAAGTTACGTCTCTCTATGGAAATCAACTCTCAGGTCCCATTCCTCGAATTAGGAAACTTGAGATCTCTTATCAATACAGAAATATCTAAAGAATCAACTCAATGGTTCCATTCCCTCTTCATTGGTGTCGACCAACTTGACTTTATACCTCCGTTGCTAACAGCTTTCGGGATACATTCTAAGGAAATTGGGAAGCTTCATAAGTTGATTGGGCTAGAAATTGACCTGAGCCAGCATTTATCGGCTCTTTGCAGGAAGGCATTTGCCCAGGTCGGATCTGGAGCGCTACAGTGGCCGACAACATGCAGGATGGTACCATTCCCAAAAGCGAAAAATTGCAAAACTTGGCTGAGCTATGTTCCGAATAACCGGCTCACTTTGGAAATATATACGAGGTAGTTGGTGGTGGCCAAACCTAAAGTACATTCGTTTGAGCTTCTGACATGTTTCATGGTGATCTCGATAAGCTGGAGAAAGATTTTACAGCTACAAAAAGGCTAGAATTGCGTGAACAATATTCTGGGAGCATGCCGGAAGATTTTGGAATCTCCAACTGTCTAACCTTCCTTGATCTTTCTTCAATGTTTGGTTGGAGAAATTCGAAAGAAAATGGGAAGTTTAACTTCTCTCTTGCGTGAAATTGAATGACAACCGGCTTTACGGGAGTATTCCTCTGAACTGGATCACTATCCCACCTTGACATCTGAACCTTTCGGAAAATAGATTAGTGGGTCAATACCGGAGCACCTAGGTATTTGCTCTCACTTGAACTACTTGAACCTATGCCAATAACAAACTTAGCCATGGAATTCCGGCTCGAATGGGTAAGCTCGATCCTATCGATTAGATCTACGTGCAATTTGCTTTTCGGGAAAATCCACCCACAAAATCAAGGTGTTGCAGAGCTTAGAACCTTAATCTCTCTCACAACCTCCTCGGTGATTTCATCTAGGCTTTTGAGGATATGCGGCTTATGGGTTGTTGACATATCCTACAATCCAATTACGGGGTCCATTCCCAGCAATGAGGCATTTGAGCTACGCTGAGATGCTAAAGGGAACAAAGGCTTGTCTTGTAATGTTAAAGGGTTGCAACCTTGCAGACTCATTCCATGACGAACAACCCGGCAAAAGGGACACAAATCTGTTTATAATCATATTTCCTCTTTTGGGAGCACTCTACTTCTTTGCTTTTCATTGTAATTTTTCGTTTATTGCTTGAAAGAAGAAAAAGAACTCAAATCGAAGAAGGTGATGAAGAATGATCTCTTTTCAATATCAACTTTTGATGGAAGAGAACAGTAATAAGAGAAGATCATAAAGACCTACAAAGTTTTTGATCCCATGCATTGCATAGGAAAGGGAGGCCATGGAAGTGTTTACAAAGCGAGGCGTATCAAAAATAATATAGTAGTACACATGAAGAAGCTTCACCAATCGAGATAGATATGGAAAATCAAGCGATTCTTGAATGAAATAAGGGCACTCCACAAATCAAGCATCGAAGCATTGTGAAACTTCTTGGTTTTACGTTCACATCCAACCAGTTACGGTCTCTGAGTACCTTGAAAGTAGCACATTTATAATCTTAGTGAGAAGAAAAAGCTAAGAAATTGGGTTGGGCTACAAGGATCACTATCATCAAAATTAGCTCATTCTTTATCTTACATGCACCATGATTGCTCACCTCCGATTTATTCCTTCGGGAATATCGAACAACAATATTACTGGATTCTCGATATGAAGCTCATATTTCGACTTTAGCGACCAAGCTTCTACGCTAGACTCAGCATCAAATCGAGTGCATTTGCGGGCACATTCGGATACATTGCACAGTATATATACTTTAGTCCTCAATCAACTAACTAATCTGTATCATGTCAGATGTAATATCTAATGTTGATTTCGCGAACATGCTTATACTATAAGTGACGAGAAAAAACCGATGTCTATAGCTTGGAGTAATGCTTGGAAAGTTTATCAAGGAAGACACCACGGAGATGAGATCTTGTATCTTTGCTCCAGTTCCTCCCGGAAAAGCAGAACATAGTGTTGGAAGATATGTTGGACATCAGGCTCCCGCCACGCACACACCCCCGAGAAGGGGAAGTGATTGTTATCATAAAGCTTGCAATTTCTTGCTTAAATGCCAACCCACAATCCAGGCCAACCATGCAGATTATTTCTCACATGTTAGAACAGAGAATTTAGCATGCCAAGAAATAATTTGCATGGAACTCTAACTATTCCACAAATAATGCATGGTTCCAAAACTCCTGCATCTTCAACACTATGTAATTCCGTTTTGAGTTTTTTCTTTTTTTTTTGGTCTTTCATTCTACAAGTGCCTAGTGTGGTTTGTAATAATAGAAATCTCGCTTTGTCTTGTAAGAAGTGGAGTGTATTTTTTGTTTGACTAGCATTAGATACGCATCTACACCTTGTGATGATATATGTTGTTCACCAAGAGGATCAAGATTCCATGCCTTATCATGGCTAGTTGAAAGCCGTGCTTCACTTGGTAATCTGAAATTCAAACCACTCAAAACAAGGAGAAGAATAGAGATCAATTGCCATAACAAAATTACCTTGTAGCAATGAGGAAGGATGTGTTTGAAAAGATTGCCCTTGACACAGTGACTAGATAAAGGTACATGCATTAAGAAGCAAACAAAAGTGCCACCCATAATTATATGTTGGTTAAAGGTCACACCAAAGGAAATGGATAAATAAACCAAATTCACAGCTAGCACTCTTGACTAATTAGCCAAACTCCAAGAATCAAGAAAAAAAGGTCTCGCATTCCTCGTATCCATCTGCACATATCTGAGATTTTCATAAACAAACATTTTATTGCTATATCCCTTCAAGAAAGACCATAGCTTCAAAGGATTCAACTTCCAAACCTTTAATAAACGAGTTAGACACAAAAGGGCTCAACGTCCAAACCTTTACAATAACAGGCGCTATGTAGCGAGTAAAATATATATAATTGGAAAGCACCAAACAAGCAGAAAACCAAGATCATCGGCTTCGAGATGATTATAACATGGAAAAGGAAAAAATCTAATGGAAAAGAAAGTATTTGAACAGTCAAATCTTTTGATGATTGAGTTCCTCTACCAACCCCAACCTGCCCTCCTCACCTACATAATCTATTCCCAACAATCGGTAATTTCTGTAATTAGGTTCAAAATTTTCAATGCAATCCATAAATATCCTCAGCTATTAAAGTGATACCTATAAAATATCTCATTACAAGGGATTACGGCCTCTCATAAGTACACAATAAGATTAGTAATCATCAATTTTATACTCGTGAGCTCTCAGCAACTACTAAAGAAAGTATATCACATCACACACTCATGACTCATGTAGTTTAAATCCACCTAAAAAAAAAAGTTAACTAAGTGGCTATCGAAGCCCACACTAAGGAGCATGCATTTGGACAACCCGAGAGAAAATGCAAACCTAATCAAACCACTTGTAAGGATTCCAAACTTTCTTCTGTCATTTATGTATTTTACAAACCAGGCAAGTAGTTGCACATCATCTCAAAAGGATAGGCATGTGTTTTTTTTTTTTTTCATTAGGCGTGTGAAGAACTTCACCAGGTTTTTCGAAACAAAGTTGGATTGCTTATTTAGAATATTTTCAGCATGAAGCTCACACAATTTCATTGACTCCATTTACTGGGAATATAACACATCCAATTAGAAAGACATTGCAAAAGCTTCCGATTGTTACCATACACAATTTTAGGAGTTTATGCAATTTGGGACTCTATTATTAGCTATATATATTATCTTACCATGTATAGATGCTAAATATTAGGAATATGTTAATTGCCATGTATAGATGCTAAAGACTAGGAATCTACCATGTATAGATGCTAAAGACTAGGAATTTATGTATAGATGCTAAAGACTAGGAATTTACCATGTATAGATGCTAAAGACTAGATAATTTGAGAGACTATATGTATGGCAGACTAATGGAATCAAAGGGGAACTTTTCCAAGAAAAACCTTTCTTCGTATTTTTCTGTTATCTAGTATTTTGACATATGGTATCAGGCAGGTTCTTGATTTACAGTGCAATTGAATGTTTTTCTCTTGCGGTTTCTCTTTTGGCGCACTGCGGGTTCCCATCTTGGTGGTGTTCTCTTGTTCTGGCGTCGTCTGGGTGTTGGTTCTTCTCTTGTTCCGGTGCCTTTTTCGGTTCTTGGCTTTCGGCAATTTATAATTTTTGGCGTTTGGTCCATCATGTCATCGGATAATTTGGAAGCATTCCCTATTCGGTTTATTGGTAAAAATTATTCAGCTTGGGAGTTCCAATTTAAATTATTTGTCAAAGGAAAATTGTAAGTCATATTGATGGGAGTGTTCCCTCACCTCAAGGTGCCGAGGCTTTGTCTAAGTGGGAAATTCATGATGCTCGAGTTATGGCTTGGCTCCTTAGCTCGGTTGAGTCTCACCTTGTTCTCAATTTGAGGCCTTATAAAACTGCTGCTGCTATGTGGACTTATCTTAACACGGTTTACAATCAAGAAAACTCAGCTAAACGATTTCATATGAAGTATGAGATGGCTAATTTCACACAAGTCAGTCTCTCTATTGAGGAATATTTTTCTGGTTTTCAAACTCTTTGGGTTGACTATTGCGACATTGTTTATGCTAATGTTCCCACTACAGCTCTCTCTGATGTCCGAGAAGTGCATGCCACCAGCAAGCGAGATCAATTCTTGATGAAGTTATGACTCGACTTTGAAATTGCACGTTCTAATCGATGAACGAAATAATCACGGCCATCTCACGGATGCTTGTTTAGTGAACTTCTTCGTGAGGAGAAGCGATATCGTTACTCGTTTTGCCATAAAACATCGAGACTCTTTGTTAATGCACTGTTTCTCGAAACTATGCGGCCGCGGGGAGACACATACGGGTAGGAACATGCGTGCTGTCGATTGCTTTGGTTATGAGCTTTTGTGGCCATATTGCTCGGGATTGTCCTGAGAAGTTACGTAACTCTTTGCCGAGAAATAGGTCACTGCTCGTCTGCTTGTCCCTGTCGCCACGAGAAGCGGAATGCGCTATCATCCTCCACTTGCTGCACTAGTTACTGGCTGCATTACCTGCTGCCTCGCCTATTGTTCCTCTTCCTGCTCCTACATCCTTAGCAAACCTGACCACTCATCACGAAATGGGTACATGGATGATCCATTATGCTTTTTTCTTCTTTTGGGCTCTCGGGTAATCCATAAAAGTTTCTTCTAAGCCATGGTATTTTGACTCCGGAGCCTCTAACCATATGACTAATACTGTTGTTCCTCTTTCCAATCTCAGAAATTATGATGGAAATCTAAAAATTAACACCGCTGATGGCAGCTCTCTACCAATCAATGTTGTTGGTGATCTTTCCTCATCCTTAACTAATGTTTTTGTGTCTCCTAACCTCTCCACAAATCTTATTTTTGTTGGTCAATTGGTTGATAACAATTGTAATGTCCATTTCTCCCATTCTGGTTGTGTTGTGCAAGATCCAAGTGTTAGGGCGGATGATCGCGAAGGGGCAGCACTCGTGGGACACTCTTTCTCTTCCATGTTTCTCCTTCCACTTTTATTCCTAGTTTTCCTTTACTTTCATTTGCATGTAATGTTGTTGGTTCTGGCAATAAGATGTGGCATAGACATCTAAGCCACCCAAACTCTGATGTCCTTCGTACTTTGTTTAATTCTGGATTATTGGGAAATAAAGCATGTTCTTCTATTGATCTTTCTTTTGATTGTACATCATGCGAGCAAGCGAAAGTAAGTTCTACCTTTCTTCATCATGCATCTGCATGCCTCACAATGTTTTGAAACCATTCCTTAGTGATGTTTTGGGGATTGCACATGTTGTTTCTCATGCGCATTACAAGTGCTGTTACTTTCATTGATGACTTTAGTCAGCTTTACTTGGAGTTTACTTCCTCCGGGGCTAAGGGTGAGTTTTTCGGTTCAGCCCTTTCTTACTCCTTGAGACTCAATTCTTTGCCAGCATCAAGGTCTTGCGCTCTGATTCTGGCGGTATCATGTCTAATGAGTTTAAGGTTTTTCTTCAAAGCAAAGGGAATCATCTCTCATTCTTGTCCTTCGACACCACAACAAAACGGTGTTGCTGAGAGGAAAAATCGCCACCTTCTTGATGTCGTAAGAACTGCACCGTGAATCATCTGTTCCTCCTCATTTTGGTGTGAGCTCTTTCTCTTTGCAATTCAATTTGATTGTCAACACACCGCTCCTACGAAAAATCATGTTTCTCCTTTCTCTAAGTTGTTTGGTCATTCTCCTTTATATTCTGATCTTTGTACATTTGGTTGTGTTTCTTTTGTGCATCTCCCTCCTCATGAACAACATAAACTTACTACTCGATCTGTTAAGTGTGTTTTCCTTGGTTATGCTATCCCTCACAAGGGTTATGTTTGTTACGATCCCCATGTTTCTCGTATACGGGTTTCCCGAAATGTGATCTTCTTTGAAAATCAATATTTCTTTCCATCCAATGTTCAAGCGTCATCACACTTTGTCTCTTACGCTATTTTTACGAATCTCCACCAATTGTGGAGCGATTCAAACCTGGTTTTTATTATGAGAGATGCTTGAGTAGGCCGATGGGTTCCACTTCCTCTGGCCTCCTTCGGATCTTGACTTGGCTTTGATCCTTGCCTTCCACCACTCTCCGTCGATCTACTCGTCCTTCTTGACCCCCACTAATTAGTGTAGTTTCTTCTCTATCTTGTCTCTCTTTGTCGCTACTTCATCCACTATTTCCCATTTCCCTCTTGTTACAAGCAGGCCATGAACATGAGTGTTGGGAAATTACAATGCGAGAACTAGCTTGAGGAAAACCACACTTGAGATGTGTTCCTTGTCCTCCTGATTAAACCTATTGGGAAGTAAATGGGTTTTTCGTAAAACTTCGTTCTAGTAGGTTCTTTGGATCGATACAAAAGTTTCGCCCCTTGTAACTCACGGGTAACAAGCAGGAATATGGGGTTAATTATGAGCAGACATTTGCCCTTGTTGCCAAAATGACCAGTTGAACCATCATAGCTATTCTTTGCTTCACCGATCGCCCATCGGAATGGATGTGAAGCATGCCTTTTCTTCATGGTGATCTCCCGGGAGGAGATTTACATGAAACTTCCCTCTAATGTGACTACTTCTTCTCCTCCCTTGTTTTGTAAGCTCAAGCGTTCTCTGTATGGGCTCAAGCAAGCAAGCACCCTGCGCTTGGTTTGAGAAGTTTCGTAGTACACTTCTTTCCTTCAGTTTTACACAAAGTCAATATGATTCTTCTCTCTTCCTTCACACATCTACGTCAGGTATAGTTATTCTCTTGGTTTATGTGGATGATATTATCATTCGCGACGTGGTTTTACAGTTACTAAGCTTCAATAGGTTACATGCAACTTTCCATATGAAAGATCTTGGCGACTCACATACTTCTTAGGTGGAAGTTCATTATCGATCCAGCTGGCCTTTTAAATGAACAGGCTGTACTCATTGAATCTTATCA
The DNA here is from genome assembly GCA_016808115.1 of Tetrastigma voinierianum. Classification (NCBI taxonomy): domain Eukaryota; kingdom Viridiplantae; phylum Streptophyta; class Magnoliopsida; order Vitales; family Vitaceae; genus Tetrastigma; species Tetrastigma voinierianum. Next base: position 154,437 of record JAEQBH010003067.1, read on the forward strand.
CTTTGGCTGGTTTGGAGGACACTCTTCCGCTGATACCCTATGGAGGTAATGTCAACACGGTGAGTACAGCGGACCTCTGGAAGAACCTACTTCTATCTACTGTCGGGAGTCTTATCTACTTGACCACTACTCGACCTGATATCTCCTATGTTGTTCATCAAGTCAGTCAATTTATGTCTTCACCTCGGCATCTCCATCTTACTGCAGTTCGCCGCATCATTCGTTATCTTCGAGGATCACCTTCTGGGTTGTTTTTTCCTACCGACACCTCTCTTCAACTTGCCGCTTATAGCTGACGCCGCGATTTGGATCAACCGGATACACGCCGATATACTTATAGCGGTGTATGTGTTTTAAGTGATGGCCACTTCTTTGAGATGTAAAGAAAACAAGATCTGTTTCTAATCCTCTACTCAGCCGAGTATCGTGTCATGTCTACTCAACAGCTCAAATTGTGGCTGGCTACGTGGTCTCCTCGAGGAGCCTGGGTTTCTTCTCGCACTACTTACTCCTCTTCATGCCGATAACACTAGTGCTATTCAGATTGCCACCAATCCCGTTTTCCATGAACGCACCAAGCACATTAAAGTTGATTGTCATTCTATTTGAGACACTTTGGAAAGTCGGGTGATATCTCTTCCTCATATCTCTTCTAATCTCCAAGTGGCTAATGTCTTCACCAAAGCTCTAACTCGACAGCGGCATCAATTTCTTGTTAGCAAATTGTTGTCGATCGACCACCAAAGATCAATTTGAGGGGGATATTACCATATACACCTTAGGAGTTTATGCAATTTGGGACTCTATTATTAGTCAGACATATTATCTACTACATGTATAGTTGGGTTAACATTAGGAATATGTTAGCTACCATGTATAGATGCTAAAAACTAGGAATCTACAATGTATAGATGCTAAAGACTAGGAATTTATGTATAGATGCTAAAGACTAGGAATTTACCATGTATAGATGCTAAAGACTAGATAATTTGAGAGACTATATGTATGGCAGACTGATGGAATCAAAGGGAACTTTTTCCAAGAAAACCTTTCTTTTCAGATTTTCATATCTAGTATTTTGACACCAACAATTACAATCTAGACAAGCAGCCACGCCTACAATCATTTAAAATTTCATTTATTATTTACTAGAAACGTTAGTGGCACATTCCTCAATTGAGGTCTAAAACTATAACATGCTTATTCCATTCTAACAATAGGCATTTTCACCGAAAATTATAATAATGATTTTAACCCGACACTCAAAAATAAATTGCTATAACAAAATTTTGCATAATATTAAATCACCCATTACCACTTTGCAAAATCTTTTGAAAGGAAAAGTACCATAACCGTCTCTTCCAAAATTTTCCGTTCTTTCGTTCTATAACGATGTACTTAGTTTGGTAACAAACCAGCCAACTTGTGGTTGAAGTGTAGTTGCCAGCATGGTTGCTAATTCAACGTGATTTCTCGTCTAGGCTTTAATTCTCGAGGACTCCCGCGACCCTCTATTTTGTACCATTCACCAATACGAGTGTTTTCCACCATATCTCTACAAGACTTTTGTGTACTGATGGTCTCAACACCCCAAAGACAGCAAGGTCAGCTAAATTAGGTTTGGAGCCAATTAAATTAAAAAGAGTTAAGGAAGGTAATTATCTGTTAGACAAGAAAAGTTAATGCACATATGCATGCAATTACAAAATTCTGGGTACTAATCAAGGATCAATGGTAAGGACTTACTTATGATAGGTGTAAAATTAGAAGAATTGCATGAATGTTAAAAGAATTAAACTTTAAAGCATAAGTATCATTTAGTATATGATTAAACTTTATGTAGTTATTTAATAACTCCTTGATTATGTTCATGGCATGAAATGTAAAAAATGCATGAATAATCATCTACAAAATAATATGATACATCTATACGCCATGCTCATCGGGCCATTAAGTGAAGGATGGTATCTGTGCGCCACTCAAGAAACTCCCCGCCATCGAGACCATCAACTCATGTTTCGCAAATTTCATACAATGTCGCACGCCTATCGCGATATTATATTTCTTCTTCAATTTCGATACAAAATATATAGCTATAGCCTCCAAAGATACTTACGCTTAATTTTTCTCAGATAGCTAAAATTGCCTGCAGCGAGAGAGGAGAATTAGGTTACGCCTAAAATCTACTAAAATTCATGATATAGCAAATCAAGCATGATCTAAAATGATAGCCATAAAGAATAAGCTTAACAAATGATACTAGCATCTGGGTCAATTACCTAGAAGTTAAAATTTGGAAAACACGATACCAATACTATAAAACAAACAAAAAGAATCAAGTTATCACTCAAATCTAATGCTATAGTTCATGATATAGCAAATGAAGCATGATCTAAATCGTTGTCATAAAGAATAAACTTAAGAACTGATATTTATCTCAAATAAATTAATCTAAGTTAAAAATCGACGACAAAAGACAACAATATAAATCAAATAGAGATTCTATCAATGTTTACTTCATTTTTAATCACTACAAAGAATAACCCATTGACCTTCATAGCCTTTGATTTTGGAGTTTTTTCATTCCGTAAAATTCAAAATTTCGCTCGAATATCTCAAAAGCCCTTTTAAAAAGTTAACTTTGCAGCCCCGTGCCCAAATTAGATCCTCAATCATCATCATCGTGACAACTACAAGTATGATATATTGATCAGATAAGTCAGCTATGTTCAAAAATGTTTAAATATAGCTGGGCAATCGTTTATCTGGCATAGCTGAATCCACTCATACTCCCAATTCTAAATGAAAGGGAATGAAATGCTTTGTGAAAGTATATTGAATGCCCTACCTACGCCAACCTTAACCACTTAGTTTATCAAAAAGATTTCATCATCGATCGCCGGACTATAATCGCTGACTAGACCAAAACACCCTCCTAGATTAAATCTCATTTAATATCGTTTCGCCTCAATATACCGCAAGTGCACAGTCGGCTGGCACAAATGGATATAGTCCGAGCATCGATCCCACGGTGATCCCAAGAATTTTAAATCAACTACCCCGACTTACCAAGCTTCAGACTATTTGGACCATAAAGTGATATTGGAACTGCACTCAAGAAGTCGGGAAATTATACTACGAGTAAAGTAAATGAGCAATCAAATAACCGGAATATAAAGAAGAAAATAAAGAATAGTTTAGGAAAACAAATGGATATCGAATATCTTTCGTGAGAACACACTGGCATACCGCTATAGTGAAGTACCACCGTGAGTTACCGATAAAACTCAATATTTCGTGTTTTAAAATCGCCCAAGGCGCGAAAAGAAAGTTCGATCTTCCACACTCCACATTTCATTATCTAATTTTTCCCGATTCTTTCAAGATGCGGAATGGTATAACTACTTTTAAAAAGGGATTTCCTAATCCGTAGATTTTTCTTTGGTGAATACTTCATACCCATTTTTTATGGATCAGAAACCTTAGCTCCTGCTATTTGGCCAAGTAAGATATACAACTTCCAGGATGTTTTTCCTCAAATTAGAATAGATCACCCTCTCCTTGATTAATAGATCTCGCCTAAAACGGATCGGCCTCACTATTCTAATTGCGTGAACTCTCTCGCTTGTTTGGGGCTGGATAACCTATTCAACCTTCTTGATTTCAAGTGAGAAGAGATTTATCGGCGAACTTGCAAAGCTCATTAGATCTCAACACAGTTAATATACCTTCAAGCAATTGTTCATAACTCTTAGACCGCCTTCTCTCATTGCGGTCACTCGTGAGGGCCTCCTGAAATCGAGCAATGAGACAAATCTATAACTGTATAAGAAACTAATATTCAGATCGAAACAAGAACCCAACACCTAAGTAAATTAATAAACTCGAAATTAAGAGTCGGAAACGATCAAGGTGAAAGATAATTTCGACTATAGCATTCACTTAATGGAAGCTGGACTCTAATTATCAATTACACCTACAAAGATTCGATCATAAGAATAATCGCAATGGAACTGGAAATTAATTCCGTAAATTGTCTCAATCAAAAGATTCCAGTAGTAATTTGAAAGAACGGACTCCTGCAGATCCGCCTTCCGCCGTAAAACATACATCCAATTCGCGTAAAAGAAAACGAAACTAAAACGACAATTTAATCTAATCTCTAACTATCAATATTGAAGAAAAGAAAAGAAAAGAAAAGAAAAGAAAACTAAAAGAAAAATAAAGAAAATGAGTCAAATTTACCCGCACTCTCGTCAGCCGCGTTACTTATGAGCTTAGTAGCCGTATTTACAGTTTCACCGGGCTCTAATCCCAACGCCAGGATTTCCAAGTGAATTGGCCCATGTTAATGTTCGTGTCGCGACTTCAACTCCCTTGTCGCCATCATCCATGTCGCTGAATATCGGGGACCATCGTCACGCGACATCGCCTTAAGTCTTCTCAGAGCCTTCAACTGCGGTTCCCGACGCCGACATCAACTTACCGCCGTATCACTTCTTGCCCTGCGTGTTTCAATCGATGATTTGGCGTCGTGACATCAATCTCACGCCGCGACCAAATTTTATGCTTTCGCAGGTTTCAATTATCTCTCCCATGTCGCGATATCGCATCTTGTCGCCAATTTCGCCCAATATTCGCAGCCTTTCAATCGTATTCCCGAGCGTTCGGAACAACCACGCCATACCTACCAAGTCTTCCGCAGCATTCAACTTATCTTCAGGTGTCGCGACATCAATCTCTTTGTCGCGATACATCGCCTTTAAGGATCCGCAGTTTCAATCGGTTTCGCCGATGTCGCTGACATCAATCAGACGCGGCTGGTCGCCTTTATTCTTGTAAATTTCAACCGAAGCTTTATTTCGCAACAACAACCTAATGTCGTGATATCAATCGACACGTGATGTTTCAATTACGCTTACTTGTGGCCTTCTAACCGGTTACTTTATTGTCACGTATATCGCCAAGAACTTACAAGCTTCATTGATTGCTCTTGATGTCGCTAATATCGCCTAAGAACTTACAAGTTTCCATTGACGCTTCGATGTCGCTGGTTATCAATCTCTTGTCGCGACATCGGCCTATGGCTCGCAGCTTTTCACTTTTGATGGTTCCCCGCGTCGCGGACATCCATCCCTGTCGCCAAATCAAATTTCTGCCATGACTCACGTGTCTCGACCAGCCGTTTCTAATGTCGCGACATCAATATTCGTCGCGAAGATCACCATGGCTTTGCGCTTTGTCCCGGTCCTTCAGGAGTGTCGCGACATCAATCTCATGCCTGACATCAGCCTTTGTAGTCTCCTGGAGGTAACAAATCGGTTCCTGATGTCGCCGACATCAATCTCACGACGCGACATCACTTCTTTTCTTTACGTTTTCAACCGAAAGTGAAGTCTCATGTCGCGACCTCGATCTCACCGTCATACCTCGCCTATGCTTTCGAGGCTCTAATTTGCCGCTTTGTCGCGACTTCACTCGGCTGCCGACAACAAACCTTCGCTAATCACCATCCTTCCAAACATGTCATAGCTTCAAGTCGATTCTCTTGTCACGACTCTGTCCCTGTCGCGCACATCCTTTGTCGCGATGACACATGTCTGCCGCGACATCACTTCTTATGTTTCTCGCTTCAATCCTCACGGCTTCATTTTGTGATCCCCGTCAGCGACCGCATTAAATTTCCTTCAATTTTCTTGATGTTTAATTACAACTGGATCAGTGTAAACCCCAAACTTGCAACATTAGTTAGCCGCTTGCTTTCATTTCCGCCCCGCTTATTTCGTATTTTTACTCCTCCGCCATCGTGATTTTTCCACCGTGATTTTCTTTCTTTCTTTATACTTCCCGCAGAATAACAAATTTAGAGTTTTCATATTTCCTCGTATCTAATTATTCCTTTACATTAAACTAACAGAAAATGGACTAAAATAGATGACTTTTAAGCTCATCAACGGTACTTATGGATACTTCCGGCCCGGGAGACGTGAGATGGGCTCGTCGATTCCAAGTCCTTTGAGTTCGTGGGTGAGGGGCGTAGCAAGTCAAAGGTGTTCATAAATGTAAAGGCGCTAGGCGGTTTTTGATCCATTTCGAGAAGAAGGCGAAAATCCTTCTCTATAGGAGCCGAAGGTTTAAGGGAAGGGCGCAAGAAAATGGTGTCTGATCGAAGGAGAACGAAGAAGGTATAGTCTAGAGTACAAGGAAAATGATGTTGGTAGTTTTCTACTCTGCTTGGTCACATATGCAAATGGAAAAAGGCATCGTTTATTTTTCAGGAAACGACCGTTAAATGGGTGGATCAGATAGCAGAGTCGTCGCAAGACGTGGGAGTTACAAGCATAAGAAAAAGAAGCCAGAGAGACCATTCCCCAAAGCAAGGAGGATATATACAGGGAGGTCGAATTAAAGATCAGTCCTTTGCAGAGATAACGAATAATGGAGGACAAAAACAGGATATAGTTTGGATGGATATTAGCGATTGTATACCAAAAGGGGATCTTGGGATGTTAAAATATGGATTGGTGGGAAGCAAAGTCACAAAATTAAAACAAACTCGTATACTATCGGAGGTGGAAGCATGGCCCAAAAGAGCTTAGATATTGAAGGGAAGTGCTCTTTTATCCTTTAAATCAGAACCTTTTCTTCATGGAGTTTGATTCCACTGGAAGAGGCAAATGGGTCCTCAAGAAACTAAGTAGGATTTTTGCAACAATATCTCTTTTCCTTATTTAGTCTTCATTACAACTGTATATCCTAGTTGTATATCCCTTGATTACCTCTCCTTATTTTGTCTTCTTTATAGTTGTATATCCCTTTGATTACCTCTCTAAGATTTTCATTTTTTATTGTATTTACCGTTGTACTCAGCTTAAACTGTGATGTAATCAAGGGATTTGATAATTTTATGTCTATATATTTATGTAATTCTTTAGTGAATTAAGCATAAAATATTTTAGAAATTCTTCATTTTTGTCATGAGATTAGAGCCCAAACTCTGAAGATCACTTAATCTTGTGTTTGCTCCTTTCCCTTCGCCCAAGATTCGTGCTTTGTTCTTGATTTATTTGGTTTTTTTGTGTTCTTTTTTTTTTTTAGGACCTGATCTCTTAGTTCTTGTTTCTAGTCGAGTCATGTCTTTGGAACGATCTGAACATTTTCTTGTTCGATTTAATGGCAAGAACTATTCTGCCTAGGCATTCCAATTTCAAATTTTTGTCAAGGGAAAGGAATTATGGGGTCATATTGATGGGACAGATCCAGCACCTAACAGCGAGAAGGAGAAGGAGATATATGTGAAATGGGAGGTGAAGGATGCTCAGATTATGTCTTGGATCCTTGGAAGTATGGAACCCTCCATACTTCTTAATCTCATGCCTTATAAGACCTCTAGAGAAATGTGGGAGTACTTGAAGAAAATTTATAACCAAAGTAATACAAAGATGAAGGTTTCACCTGGAACTTGAGTCAGTCAACCATCAAGGACGATGTCAATCAAAGAGTTTTATTCTTCCTTTGAAACCCAGTCGACACCAATATTGGTGGTGGCGTAAGTGCACCCTCCCGAAGGACTCCAACGTTGCTATCCAAAGTGTGCATGAGACTAGAAAGCGGATCGCTTTAATGAAGCGCGGGGAGTTTAAAGCAACTGTCCAACCTCGATGAACAGAGAACCGGGGCCTCCCTTTGTTTGGATATTTATGTAGAGAGTCGGCGTAAGAACAACGACTCTTACAGCCGACTGGAGTAGAAGCTCAAAATTTCGTCTAATTCCTATTGCTTATGCCACTCAAGGGAGATCCAAGGCGAGATATGACTAATGTCCGCTGGCTATAGTTGTAAAGGATTTAAAATAATCGCCACTAATTGTACTAAAAAATTCTGCAATTATTGTAAGAAAACAAGGAATATCATTAAGGATTGTCCACCACCTCCAAAGAAATCTCGAAATCGCTTACAATGCCTCGATTATCCCTTGAATGACCCTAGTCTCTGGCCGGGCTTTCTATCACCCCGACATGGTCCAATAAATGATCAGCTTTGCCCTTTCGCTTAGGCATTTCGTAACAAAATTCTAATCAAGCCTTTATTATTTTGATTCCCCTGTGCTTCCAATCACATGACCAACACTACCTTACCTCTAAATAATGTTCAAAAATATAAAGGAGATCTTCATATTTATACTACTGATGGTAATTCCTTAACTATCATAGTTGTTGGTGATATTTCAGCCCATTTAAATACTGTTTTGTGTCTCCTAAGTTGTCCACTAATCTTATATGTATTGGCCAATTAGCTGATAAAATCAGATCGTTCAATTTTCAAATTATGGTCTTGTGTGGGGATCAAGTGTCCTAAGATGATCAAAGCGGGCGGACTTAAAGTCAGACGCCTCTTTCCTTTGGGTTTCTATCTTCCTCTCCCATGTCAAATTATGTTTCTTATAATGCTATTCAAAGTAATAATCAGGTAGGGTATAGACGTTTAGGACACCCTAACTCGCATGTACTTTGAGTCTTGCTTAAATCTCGTTCACTTGGAAATAAAAATTCGACTTCTTCTAAAATTGATATTAGAAACACCCAAGGTTCATTGAACATTAGTGAGCCGGGTTTGGAGCTTAGGCATACCCTAGAGATCACGTGTGTGGGTGTGGTAGACTAATCGGGAATTGGTTTCTTGAACACCCAAGAGGTGACTCACTATGTCCCCCTTACCTATCCAACATGTAATTCCCGAGCATCTAACAACCCACGGATCCTTTCTTGATTTGTGTGACGCCCCGACTCGGCACCTGATGGGGTGTCAAGCGAGGGTGTCACACTTCGGGATTGGGACTCTTTAACCTTTTCTTCTCGTAGCCGACACTGCACTCTTATTTTCTCATTCATATGCACAATTTCTGTAATAACAAAAATTCTTTTACATATACATTATACATACCACCATAGTGGCATTCATTATATTCTATACACATATACTTGAGTCCCATTACTTGTACCATTACAAAACTATACATATACCTGTCCAATGAAAATAAGAGATTGCGGAACAGTGCGGTGAGCACCTATCTCTGAGATGGCCTGTGTTGCTGATGTGGGATGTCCTATCCTCTTGCCTCCGCTAGATTCACGTATTAAAAAACCCGCGGCTAGTTTCTTTTACACTTAGTGGAAACATACATGGATCTAATTAATAACATTGATCGTCGTAGTTTATTCAAATGCTTTCATAGCCTTAATTGTCTCAGTGACATTTTCATCTTTCGCTTCTAAGGAATTATTACATTCTATGTACTATTACATATATCATTTCTGGTCCCGCACCTATATCATGTTCCTTTTCATGTAGTGGCTACACGCCCATGCCATACTATTCATTTCTTACATAGCGTTTTATCATATATTTTCTTATACGATCTTTGTATTGTCATATACTTTGCATTTCATAAGCCACTCGACTATAGAATTGGCATTCACTTACATATTCGAGAGGGAACCCCTGCCCCGCTGTCATTCAATAGCTAGCGTAATTTCGCGAACAATATGATTCACTTTGACTATAGAATTAACATTCACGATGTAATCGAGAGGGAATTCGTCATGTTTGTTATTCAACAATGTGATTTCACATTTAATCTGCATGATTCACTTTGACTATAAAATTGACATTCACGATGTGACTGGAGAATTGCCATGTTTGTAATTCAAGAGCAATGGTTTCTAAGGTACTTGCATATTTTGTCATATACTTTCATTTCATCTTGTACTGTCATATTGTACTTCCTTATTTTCATCTTGTACTTTTCATATACTATACTTCTTATGATTTTCATATACTATGCTTTCATATAACAATGTACTCTATATCAGACTTTCATATGCTTTTCATATACTTTATCTGTCATATAAATTTCGTGTCATTAACAATTTATTTATTGTACTTGTATACTTGTCATCACATAGCAGTGCTATGCTTCTCATATCATGTCATATATTCTATACATTTCATTTGCATATACTTGTCATTTTCTTTTAGGTTTCATGTCTCAGAACAATTTTAGAAGCCGATAATGGAAATAACCAGATGTACCCGGCTGTACTATCACGTACGAGACAATGATCTCTATCAGATATACCAAGGTAATACTATATGAGATAGTGACCTATGCTATGTAATATGTGACCCAAACAGGTCAGATATACCTGGAGGTATCATCACCGTGATTTAGATGCTGACTCTGGCGCCCGTATCGATCCAAATGGGACGGCGTCATCGACCCAAACGGGCCTCGATTTGTAAATTGTAAGGTCGCTTAACTATATCCCTATGTAGCATGCCCCATCTATCCCTCTATCGTGCTCTAAGCAAACAATCCATGTGTATTTATGTTTAGTACATATCTCATATTCCCAACAATGATTGTTATTCTAATCATATGCGAGGATTACAACCATATATTTGTATCTTTGCATTTTCATATATCTTAACTTCACCCCATCAGATCTATAATTCTTTTACCATACATGTAACTATTTTCCTATCATTTGTGCATTTCTAGCATGTGTTGTCTAATCGTATACTTCCTAATCTCATATATTTCTATCATATATTCATTTCATATATTCCTATATTCATACTATTCATATCATATCATATATTCATATATATTCTTATTCTTTATCTAATGTATATCCTTCATCGCTTTGGGACTGTTCGAAATCCGGGGTCCCAAAATTTCTAATATTCAAATTCCAAATTGAACTAAATAACACGGCCTATTCCGGCCCCGAAACAACCTATGTCATTACATGGCTTTTAGGCTAAAAATATTCCAAGTAGGGAAAATTCCTGACCTCGTGGAGTTTGACGAAACTCCAAGATTTTGGTACCCACATCGAGTCACGACGCGTGCATCAACTTTCAGATTCGTCCAACCACCTCGACCGTCGTAACGTCAGATCTGAGAAAATACCGAACCGAGGATTTTCCGGTTTACTTAAAATTCTCTACGATATCCCATGTTTTTGGTACTCACGCGGTAGTCCTCGCCGAAAGATGAACTGCTCGCTCGACGAATTCGACGGTCAAACTCAGACATCAAAAGAAGAAAATAAAATAAAAAATAAAATAAACTCTCTCACGCTCATCTCTCACGTCTCCTTGTCCGTCTGATACCAACTTTTTTTTTTTATTCTTGTTATTATTATTATTATTATTTGAATATATAGCTCATATTAATTATTTCATTCGGGTCCCTTTTTGCCCTAAAAACTTTTATTTCTTTTCAGTTCATTTTATTTTAAATGAACTTAGCCCAAGCCATTTCCTGACTTCCGAGATTTTCGTAGTGTCTCGCCTCGAAGTCATTAAACGACTTATCACCTAAATTGTAAATATTCATTGTCTCGTAATTCGATTTAAACTTTTCTGGGTCACTAGATTTCGCGAAACGAATTTAATGGCTCAGTCTGTTTCGTCATCCGAGATCTAGAGAATTTTCTAGGCTTCCCTGAGCCATTCCAGCAATTTTACTATTCTTGCTTTTAAGTTTCTCTTATTTGCATTCTCAATCCTTCTTCTTCTTCTATTTACCCATTAATTTCTCTTAATTCCTCTTGGATATATGCTCTTCTTATATTGGGTCCTCAAGTGGTGAATTACCACTTTACTCCCTTGATTTTTGTACTAATTCCGTGTCTCTCGTTTATTTTCAAAAATTCACCCCTAGCTTTTATTACACCCTAACATGTCCGAAAACTGCTATGGTATATTTCGGGGTGTTACAATTTGTATTGTGTTTTTCAAAAGATTTGAAGTGGTCAAAAAGGGATCCTTGATTAGCAATCATGGCATCACTCACACAAACTACCTAACACAACCCTAAAACCCAAGACAAACTAAAATAGGGAACCCCTAATAAACAAAAACACAAAAAAAACCCAAAAACAGACACAGCATAAGACACCGACATAAACACTAAAGAAACCCTAAACATGAAACACATAAATAAGTTAATGTAAATACACACTAAACTAGAAAACACGTAAATAAACACAAAGCAACCCGGACACCCATTCCCTCAAACAAGTGCGCGACAAAGGTCCTCAATGTCTTAATAGCAAGAGGGTGTAGTGAACTCCCCTGGTGATTGGCCGGATCACTATGGTGGTGGTGGAGGTGGCATGTGAAAGGCGAGGAGCTAGGCAAGCTGATCCTGGATGGACTGCTGATTGCGAGAGCATGGTATGATTATGCACATGTCGGCTCGAAGGGCATCCATATCCTGGATGATGAGGACCCGACGCTCCTAGGTCTCATCACATTACGCATCAAATCGAGCAGTGAGGTCCTGCACCTAGTCCTCTAGGGTAGTGGAAGGACTAACCGGGTCCTCCTCTGAGGATGGCTGTGGTGGTGGGGGTTGGGTGGAGGACTGCTCGGCTTCTCCCTGGGTGCCTACGGGGATCCCAAACCTAGACTGATACACTCTAAGCTTATCCTCATCGAAGGGCTCATTTCCCGAGTCGTACACTCCTCTAGCCTAGGTACACCCGGTTTGTCTTTCTTAACCATGATTGCCTTGATCGGGTGTATCCAAGCCTCATTATCCTCTAAGGGCACCTCGGCTTGCTTGCATAGGCCGTAAATAAGGAAGGGGTGCCCGAGATTCATTCAGATCCTTGTTATGGGAGGGATCATCCCTCTATAACTCGCCCAAACATCAAAATGGAATGTCCTAGATAATGGCATATTGAGCGTGGCTCTCTTATCGCCACTTCACACACATTAGTCGCTAGGAATGAGATGTGATGCGATGAACCGTTCCATACCTTAGGAATGTAGCCAAATACTGCCTTAAAGTGCACAAGGTGCCCTTCACTCGCGGTTTCCACCACTGCGCTCCATCGGGTCAACATCCTAAGGACCTCGAGGTAGTTGGTCGCTTCATGGAGCCTACTAGGCCTCGTGGTTAACCGGTTCTAGGTTATAGTACTGATTGATAGACTTCGCACTGAAGTCTACCAACACCCCGCACACCCAAACCCTTTTCAATACAATGGAGGCTAGATCGGGTGTAAACTCTGCTACCACACTTCAGGGCAACTGGCTCGAGGTTGGCATAGTGCCCCGCCATCCCTTATTCGGCAATTGTTTTACGCAAAGAAGTCATCGGGTGGTGAAACCCTTCTCCTTTGATGAAGGACCTATTCTTTGAGATGAGGCCGACTTTCAGCCACGCCTCATTGACAAATTTGTCATGATCATAACTATGCCAGGCTCTTCACTTCCCGACTCTTTGAGCTCATCTGCTTGCTCGACATTGGCACTTATAGGGTCGGGTTGAGATGGTTCCTGGCTTTTCCTGAACCCTCTTAGCCTCCCAGCCTTCTAACACCCAGGTGATGAAGCTCAACCCGAAGTGCCCACAAGGCCTCCCCTGAGCTCACTTAGGCAAACCTGTCGAACACCTAGCTCAGACTTTTGAGATGGTTGTCGGACTCTGGTCCTATGGTCGCTGGGTGATCACTAACCGCTCCTAAGGTGCCTTCTCTATCACAAACAACCCCAGAAAAACCTCAATACAAATTGAATCTGAGCCTACTCTTACCCGTAACCCCAAACGTAAGTAGAACTCCAAATTGAGGTGAGCACTAGGGATTAGCTAGGAACCGCCTTAGGCTTGGGGGTCTCTAAGATCAAGCTGGAAGGGTTGGATACATGGCATTATAAAATCGAGCTCATAAGGTTCTTCAATGGTTTAGAAACAGCTAATGAATGTTTCTCGTTCATAAAACAAGGCAACGTCACGACATTCCCGAGAGTTATATTGCCAACATCGTGATGTTAGGATCCAACGTCGCGACATTCTAGAAGATGGAAGTTTCAACTTCGCGACGTTCCTGAGATTCACTTAAGCCAACGTTCCCAAGCATGTTGAAATCTGACATCACAACGTTACAGAGAGGGCTCTAAAATGTGGTTTGCCAATGTCGTGACGTAGAAACCCAACATGGCGACGTGACAGAGGCTTGTGTTTTCGACTTCTTTCAACGTCGCGACGTTACAGAGATGGTCAAATTCAAATTTGTTTTTTACAAAATTTTCTAAGTTTGAGAAAACTCCTTGAATGAAGTTCCAACCCCTTCGTACTCCTGGTATGAGCTTCTCGAACTAGCTCTCCGCTGCCACTGCTATCTCGGGTCCTGAAAACAAACAAACAAACAATTACGGAAGGAAATAGAAAAACATGCCAAAAACTAAAAACACTCAAAACTACACACAGCAAAAACATCAAAAGCTGGGTCGCTTCCCAGCGCTTGTTTAATGTTGTTATCTCGCCCCGACCTCACTGTAGTCCCAGATTACGGACCGCATGAACTCCCCTACGGCATTATTTTTGCAAAACTCCATGTAATGGGCCTTCTGGCTATGAAACTCGCCGCCCCAAAGTACGCCTAATCGCAGGTGTTAACTCGAAGGTTCCTTGTCTGATGCATACTTCGGGCCTCTATACGTAAAACCCGAGTCATGCAAATGGTCCCACCACCTTAACTTAATTTCCCCCGGGAAAAGTTTGAGTCGGAGTTGGGCCAAGAGACCCGCGACCTAACTCCAAACTCTTTCTCGGTAATATATCGCGCGGTCAGGCTTTCGCCTTTTCTTAAGTATATCTTCGCATTCTCGCACGCCATTATGGAACTCCTTTAATTCACCGAAGCCGCGTCACGCGCTTCGCCGACCGCCTTACTATCCATATTCAATTGCCTACTTGCCCAAGAGCTCTATGTCTAAATCCCACCTAAGTGAAACGCTCCCAAACACTAGCCTGAATGGTGACATCCCAATGATGTCTTCAATGTTGTTCGATAGCCCAAAAAGCGCATCTATCTTTTCGCCCAACCTTTCTTCGAGCTATCACTCGCTTTCTAAGAGGATTTGATTTCTTGCTCAACACTTCCGTCGTCATTATTCCGTGGTGGTATGGGTAAGGCAAACTGGACATCAGGCGACCATATTTCCTCAACACATCACAACAAGTTTGTTGGCGTAAATGTGTTCCCCCATTTGTGATTAATGCCTCTGAGTTCCGAATCGGGTGAATATATGATCGCGGAGAAATTCAAGTACCACTTTAGCATCATTAGTTCGGGTAGATATGGCCTCCACCCATTTAGAAACGTAATCTACAACCACGAGAATGTATAGGTTGCTGAAAGATAAAGGAAAAGGACCCATAAAATCCATCCCCAGATATCAAACAGCTCTACCTCTAAAATAGGTTTCAAAGGTGGCTCATCTCGTTTTGATATGCTTCGCATTCTTTGGCATTTGTCACAAATGGACACAAAGTGGTGTGCATCCTGAATGGGCGAGGCCACGAACTCCGGATGGCAATTTTGAAATCGCTCTATTTCCTAAAGTGCCTCCACATGCTAGCGCCGCGGACAATGAGTTAGGAATACTTCTATTTCCTCTCTCTCGACACATCTTCTTATCACCCGACAAGACAATGCTTATACGTGATGGGTTTCTTCCAATAGTAGTGCTTTAACCGCAAAAATCTCTTCTCGCTGATAACTAAATTGGCGGTAGCACTTTGCTACCAAGTAGTTCACAAAACCGCGAAACCACAGATCGTTTCTGTCTTCAATTTCCAAAGAATTATTCATCAGCGGAAATCATCATTGATCTAAATCTCTTTACTCAGCCCTTCCAATCGTGAAAGATGGCCGACTACTGATTTTAAATAGTCCCTTTTTATCTTTAATTTCTAGGTTTAACTCTATAGTAACAATTCCACCTTATCAATCTCACCTCGCCTTCTTAGTCATCGCATAATTTCGCATGCCGAATGGCTCCGCGGTGCACTATTACCCATTACCAATTAAGTATGGCCGTAACTTGTCAAACACAAAACACAATAGCCGTGGTTCTTCGGGGCTTGTTGCATGTTTATCGCGTAACTCGCATGATAGATAACCTAAAATGTTCTATCCCTTTTTTGGCCTAGCACTGCCCCTATTGCTTAGTCGCTTGCATCACACATTAGTTCAAAAGGAAGATTCCAGTCCAATGCTACTACAATACGTGCTGATACCAATTTTTGTTTGAGAAACAAGAATGCTTTCAGGCACTAATCATCAAACTCAAAGGGCGCTCCTTGAACAAGATGATTTAACAGGGGCTTAGCTATTTTGGAGAAATCCTTTATGAATCTCCTGTAGAATCATGCGTTACCTAGAAAGCTCCTTATTCCTTTCACTGAAGGTGGGGGCAGTAGCTTCTCTATTGTTTCAATCTTGGCTCTATCTACCTCGATTCCTCTTTTTGATATCCGATGCCCCAATACAATGCCTTCCTTCACCATGAAGTGAAACTTTTCCCAATTCAGCACAAGGTTGGTTTCCTCACATCTTATCAGTGCCTATCTCAAGTTCTCTAGGCAATTATCAAAAGATTTCCCTAGCATAGAGAAATCATCCATGAATACTTCAATTGTTCTCTCTACCATGTCTTAGAATATGGCCATCATGCAACAATAAACGCGTTTCTCGGTAAGCGCATAGCCCAAAGCGGCATCTACCTAAAAGCAAACGTACCATACGAAAGCACGTAACAAGAGCTGTCCTCCTATGATAGTGATCCGATTATAACCCGAATACCCATCCAAGAAATTAATATACCATGCCCTACCAAATTGCCTAGCATCTAATCTAGGAATGAAGGGAATGATCTTTTATGGTTGCCTTATTTAATTTCCTAGCCTATGCAAATCCTCCACCCCAGAATCGCTCGAGAAGGTAGCAATGCGCATCTCACCAGACACCGTGGTCCCTCCCTTTGTTGGGACAACTCCAGACCCAGTTTACCCACGAACTATCTGAGATGGGGTAGATCACTCCTATATCTAACCACTTCAATACCTCTTTTCTTACCACCTCCTTCATTGTCGGGTTTAGTCTCCTTTAAGCTTCTACTGACGATTTGTGCCCATCCTCTAATAAGATCTAGTGCATACACATGGAGGGGCGGATCCCCTTTAAATCAGCTGGAAACCACCCGATAGCAATCTTGTGATCTCGAAGCACTCTCAAAAGCTTCTCTTCTTCTACTGCTATCAGAGATGTTGATATGATAACTAGTAGGGTTGAGGATTCCCCTAGGTACACATACCTCAAGTGACTAGGGAGTGGCTTTTGCTCCAACTGTGGTGGTCGCTCGACCGAGGGCACTGAAGTCTGAGTGTTCTCTTCTAACGGCTCATAATACTTCCTCTTGTTTCAGCTGGAAGGAGTCCATCCACTTCTCCTTCGCTTTGGCCTCTTCACTTAGTTCCTCCTTAGCATTCTGCATAAAGATAGCCTCCAAAGGGTCAAATAAACCACTGGGCTAGGCACCATAGCTCTATCGCCTATCATAAAGCATGCATCACTCTCCGCTAGATGCCTCACCACATTAAATATGCTAAATCTAACTTCATCATCATGCACTCTTAGTTTCAACTCTCCCTTCTACACATCAATCATAGCCCTACCAGTTGCTAGAAATGGTCTGCTAAGTATGATGGGTATCTCTTTATCTTCCTCCATGTCTAATGCTATGAAGTCAGCTGGGAAGATAAACTTGTCTACCTTTACTAGCACATCCTCTATCACTCCCCGAGGATGTTTCAATGATCTATCTACCAGTTGTAGGGTGATCGTAGTTGGTCTAGCTTCACCTAAACCCAGCCGTCTGAAAATGGATAAAGGCATGAGGTTAATATTGGCTCCCAAGTCACATAGGGCTCTCTCAAAGATCAAGTTCCCTATCTACAAGGGCTTCGTAGTTACTCGATCCTTCAAACTCGTGGCAATTTCCTTAAAGTATAGCACGCACTTAAGAAGATTCATTGTCTCAAATTCTAATAACCTTCTTTTCTTGGATAGTATATCTTTCATGAATTTGACGTAGTTGGGCATCTGTTCTAATGCATATGTGAATGGAATGTTGATATGCGCTCTAAACACTGCATGAATTTAAAGAAATTGCTTATCCAAATTTGTTCTAATCTCCAACCGGGGATATGGTACTGGTGCATACGGTTCAGCTGTAGCTTCTTGTTACTCAGTCTCTTCTCCCATCTAGTGTCTCTGCTGGCTTCTCCTCTTTGGGCTGCTCTCCTTGCCTCTGATCTTCCGGGCTGAACTGTTCCACTACCTCAGTTTTCTCTTCTCTTACTACTGGTGGTGGCCCCCGTGTAGCTAGCTCTCTACCACTTCTTAATGTGATTGCCTTAATATGTTCCTTACCGTCACCTTTAGGGTTTTTCTCTGAATTGCTTGGCAAGGAACCTTGCTGCCTCTTAGTCAGTATATTAGCCATTCGCCCATTCCGCACCCCTGTGTTTCTCAACCGTGGTCGCCTCTAATTGTTCAACCCGCGGCCCGGGCTCGCATATTCACCTTGTCTCATTCATAAAGACGGTATGAGAAATAAGCATTTGAGCGCGGGTCGGTTCAAGTCCACTTTTTCTTCCGTGGCGCCCGCTTTCACTCGAGGTGGTGGCATGTTGTTCGATTGTTCTCCATCCATAATTCTCGACCGCTCGGGTTATTATGCCACCCTTGGTCTTCACCGTCTCAATTGTTGCACCCATATCGAATTCTACCGCTAGGTCGTATTAAACCGACACATACCGGCATGTTTCATCGTTTGTTGTCCCGAATGACTTCAGACATCGTGGTCGCCTCCAAAGAATTCGCATAACCCTGCATGGGTCGGTCCAACTATTACTTACGATAATTCTAACATGAGTGATCTACGCGATGGAGTAACTATATTGCCGAGGGACCTCACTCGCGCCTCCTACGCCTCTTTCTCGTAATCCTACCCAGGCCACTAATCAGCGTTAGTAGTTGTATCTCCAAGATCTATGTCGGGTCCGTAGTTTTCATTAGTGCACCCCTACTAAAGCATCTATAATCGCTCGCCGATCCCTCAAAATCGCTATAAAAAGTGTGGACTCAGATCCATCCGGGTCAGCTCGTGGTGTGGATACCTCCTACCGCCATGAAATCATACTTTAGCGTTCCTCTGTGATTACCTCGGAATATACCTCTAGTAGTTTTCGATATGTTTAGTGGTATAATAAAAGTTAAATATGAATTTTGGAAATAAAACGAGAGACCTTAATTAATAATAGAGTCAAGGGTAAAGTGGTAATTTCTTACTCACTGAGGGACTCCAAAGGTAATAAAGCTAAAAGATGATATGCCAAACTAGAATTTAGGAATGTTGGCAGGCAAATAGGGAGAGAAATGGGGGACTTAAATGCAAAAATGAAAACTTAACCCAAAAAAATGGGTTTTTGAGAGCCAAACAAGGCCTAAAAGATATTTTTGATTTAAGACCAAAATTGGTCTCAAGTTGAAAGAGAACAAACTGTAGAGAGAGAGAGAAGAAGGGGAGAAGAAGAAGAAGAGGAAGAGGAAGAGAAGAAGAAAGGGAAATCGTCAAGGTATGGATTCTTGTGCGAATTTGTATGATTTTGGGTATGGATTTTACATGGAAAGCAAGGGATCTTATGGTTTTGTATGGAATTTAGAGAATTTTATGAGTTCCAAACCTAGGGTTTAGTTAGGGAATTGATCCTAACCTAGGTTTGAATGAAATTGAGTTGAAAGTCCCCACTGGTTAATATAAGCATGGGAATCCTCCCTTTGAGATTGGATTCATGAATTAATTGCAAAGTAATGGAGGTTGGGTTGAAAAAACCCTAGTTAATCCTTGTGTTTTGGTTTGTGTATGGGTTATGACCCATATTAGAATGGTTTTTGAAGAAAGACAATTATTGAAAGATGAATTGAGTATAATAGAGATTACAAGATGAATATGAAGGGGTTTTGATGTGTATATAGAGTATTGAGATGATTTGGGTAGTAATATATGGAAAAAGTGAAGAAAAGCCCACACTCGGGAAATCGGGTGATCTGCACTTCGCATGTGTCAGCCGTATCTGCATGTAGCGTTCGCTTCGTTTCGACCAAAGGTTCGTATTTTTAACCATAACTTGCTCATTTATGATCTGATTTGAGTGATTCAAGTTGATGGTTAAATTAGACTTCAAGGAAAACCACACATCCTGAAATAGCTACCTTCTAATTCCGATTCTAGGTGGCCCAAAATTTCACTCAAAGCGGGAAGCTATGTTCAGCGCCAATTTCGTTCGCTTTTTAACATAGTATTCCATTTGTTTCGAGTAATTTGAGTTTCTGTGCTCCGATTTGTGATTCAAGTTGGAGGAGAACCCTAGGCACTTTAGTCAAATGAATATAAAGAACCAGGGTTAGGTGGCGAAGTTAAGCCTCCAAAAACAAGAAATCAGATTGTTCCTAGTGTAACTGGTAACCGACTAGTTTGGCATGAAAATGCCATAACTTTCAATGGATGATTCAATTGAATGATTCCAATTTCTAAGAAAAGTAGATGCATTGAGGGACAAGAATACATGAATCATGTGAATACATCGTATTCCCAGAGGCATATGAAGCCATGAAAATGAACTGAAACATGAACATGAACATAAAAAGCAATATGACATGAACACAGAAGGTGATAAAAATAGGTTATAAGTTCTGAAAGACATATGATCGTATGACTACCTAGAACCGAAGAATGAATGAGTGGACGCCTGACACTGGGTACCCCCGTTAGTGTTTCGACACTCGCCCCGAGCAGTACTGGTACTCCCGTTATGCGGCACTGGTCCTTAATAGTACCTGCATCCCGTTAGCCGCTACAAGACTGCCTTGATTAGTGCTACTAAGACTCGCTCAAGATTGACATCTCCGCTGGTGCTACGGCACCAAGATCAGATGGTATCTCTGATACTTATTGTAAGCCATCCTACTCATTTTTGTTAATAACCGTAGTCAAACAAAGCTATATGATAAGACTCGAATAAAGAATAAAGAGTAAAGATCCGAATCGCGTTCTATACCTATTCCTCAGAAGACTCCGCCGGTACCTCAGATTCGATTAATCTCAGAAAACCCACGGGTACCCCGCATCGCAAAATAAGTATAAGTCCAAAGATCACCTGCTGTGCAATTCCCAGACGCGAAAATAAGTATAAGTCCAAGATACCTACGGTAATTCCGTATCGGTAATAAGAGCAGGCAAATAGTACCCACGGTGCACCACTACATCGCAAAATAAGCATAAGTTCAGAGGTACCCCACGGCACCTGGGGACGCAAATAAGTATAAGGCGCGTTCACGCACCTCGTGATCGGTAAAATAATTATAAGTTCAATAAGACTCCACGCACCCCAGACGTAAAACAAGTATAAGTCCCGTAGTACTCACGAGCACCCTCCAGATAATGAATCCGCTCAGAGTACCCATGCACTTTTGTACCAGCAAATGTCTATAGTACTTTACGGGTACTCGCATCCGAAATACAAGACCACTAGAACGCAAGATAAATCTGTAAGACAAGAGTATATGTTCCAATACAAGAACAAGATCCAACACAAGAACATGGCATGGTTCTAAAATTACTGGTACCCGTATAAGCTTCGGATAAGGATAAACGCAGTACCTACTTCAAAATTCCCATATGTGTATAAGATAAGTTTGATATAAGTACAAGCAAAAGGCCCTTCTGACATTTGAACAAGTAGTACTTACTGGCACTTCCGTGATAAAAATAAATTTCGCAATACCAAGATATCACCCAGACCGTGAGCCCACGGCAATCTAATAAGTGAAACCCGTATAAGTATAAGTTCCGAACTCCTACTGAGTCCCACAATGATAAGTCATTATGCATGCTCCTATAAGAATACTCAGAATCTCTACTTCGGAGTCCCAAATGAACATAGTCTAAGTATACAAGCCCTGGATAAGAAAGCTCAGAATCTCTAATGAGATCCGAATACATAAGCCCGTTATAAGTATGGGCACTTGTATAAGTCCATGATATGAATGCATGAAATTTCTGATATCTGTTATTGTTATACACTTATTATAATTGTGTATATGCATGTGTATCAGTATAAGTTATAGATATGTTTCCCACTAAGCGTAAAGCTTAGCACGGGTTTTTAATCCGTGTAGGTACAGGAGAAGACGTCTGAAAACATCCCATAGCAAACGAAGCGCACACTAGTAGGGGTTCATCATAGCATGTCCCGCGTTCTGATTTGTAAATGTAAAAATATAGTTTTTGTATAAGGAACGAGACTCAAGATATGTATATAGATTTTGATGGGACACCACTCAAAGGTAGTTCTTTTGATATGTATAAGCATATTTGATTCTCATATAAGATGTGGGCCATACCACAGGTATAAGTTCGGCTTTTAAAAAAAGTCCCAAAAGATATGGTCTTCGCACTTTAACTCGGGTTCGATCCGCCAATCGGGTCGGACCGGAATTCGGGGCGTGATACTCTCCCTCCGCTGTCTAAAAGTATTGGATCTCTTGCACTAGCCAGGCAATCTTCAAGCAGCGGTAAGAGTCTCAGTCGAACTGCGACGCCAAGTCGCTCCAGCGAAGTAATGGAATCCGGTGGGTCGACTCACAACCAATGTTTAGCTCTATCAACAAAGGAGAAATGAAACAATCTCAAGCTGAAATACTTTCTGGTCAAATTTATTTGCATGATCGTGTCACATACTTCGTTGAAGATGTCCTGTTATACATGTTATACATGTAGATGTCCTCATTTTAATCCATTAAGAAGTGTACGTCATATTTTCATGCTTCTAGCATGCATGTTCTTCTTTTATGATAAGTAATTTTCCAAGTAGTTAAAGATAAACTTTAACAACAGAATACAATACAAGCTCACTAAACTATTTTTCAATCAATATACGTTATTATTAGAATGTTATGATCAAGAAATTATTGCGTCGCTTGTTACATTGAGAAGAAGAGCATGGAAGTGTTTCTAAATTGAATGCCCATACAAACCATCGCAACGCTTTGTTATTATTTTACTATATGAGTTATGTAATATAGGAGAAGGATAATTATTATTGATGAAGAGATAGTAATTATAAGAAAATATTGTTTTGATTTGAGATAATACAGCTTTTCGTTTTATGGTCAATTATAAAATGCACATATATATGAGGTATGGGTATAAATGTAATTAGTTAAAATGAAGTACTTTATGGATCAATATTCAATGACACTAATAATTTACCTATATTTGTTATTTTTAATTACTATTTTCATTTAGATAGCGATAGTAGTAATTAAATCAAGTTTAGCAATATAGGAAAGTTGTATTAATAAATTAAATGATTCATAAATAGTTGATATTAAATTGTGATATTAATATATATAATAAATTAAAAATTAAAGCAAATTGTAAAACTTGGTGTATCTATTATTATTTTATATATTCATTCATGAGAATAGACTTACCACAGTTGTATTAGTTAGATATGGATAAAACTATTATTAGATCAAGGTATATTTCATATTATAAAAATTTATATGATTAAAACCTTTACTTTCTTTAAACGAGTCAAAATCTACAACATTTTATTGTACGTCAACTATTTTTTTAGCCGGTTTCACCTCACTACCGCATGACGCCCATGGCGCCAATGGTGAGCCTGGCCAGATTCGTGGTCGTAGCTTTCCATCAAATCGGAGGATTCGCTGGCATCATCAGTTGTCCAAGGAGAAACTTCGACAACCGTTGATCTCGCCATTCAGCGGAGTCGACCATGATCGGATTGCAACACCGCTTAAGTCGTATGAGTAGACCATCAAGATTATTCGCCGTAGTGACGAGTGAAAGAAGTCACGATTAACTGGTCATCAAAGTCAATCCGTGAAAAGCGGGTGGGTGGTGGAAGATTTGCAGCAGTTTGAGGCTAGGTTGAATCTGGCGCTAGAAGATGGAAGAGGCCGATAACCCAGAGGAATAATGTTACGCTTGAAATGGATACAGAGCAATGGTTTCTACTTAGGTTATCATATATTTCAAATAAGCAATCAAACTTATTAGCAATGAATAATGGAAATGAATGTCCCATTCTATGTTCATGTTCTTAACTTTGTATGACTGTTCAAAACGTGGTCGTGGTTTTAATTCCAATAAGTAGAATGTAGAAAGGCTTAAAGATTAAATCATCTCCTTAGCACTAGTCGTTAGAATATTATTTCATTTCTTTATTTTATTTCTTCTTTGTTATTCTGCATTATTTTTGTTAGTGAAAACGTAGAGTTTGAGCAGCAATTTGCTGGGGTACACTACCAAACCGTAGAGGTCCATTTGAGGTTATAAACTTGTAACCAGTTGAAACTTCATCCTCTATATTAGTACCAATATCAGAAACCTCCTGTTTCTCCCCACCCTCTTTTCCCTTTCTTAGCAATTTCAGACTTGCATTACACTGGTATTACTTTCGGTTCTCAACTTATATTACTCACTATGGTTGGAAAATAATTATTAACAAAGAGTTCTGAGAGAGCTACTTGAGATATGAAGGATTTAACCGGAACAAGAAGTACGGCGATGGGAATCAAAGGAGCGTTAATTCAAAACTTTCTGGCTTGAACTCAAAACCTGACCGAAGGACTTAGTTTGTAAAACTTGGTGAGTGCTCGGCCATCAGAGGTGCTCAAGAGGGTACACTCTTACAGCAAATCCAGGTAAAATTTCTCTGATCGACAAGTTGATGATTTGATGCCAATATCTAAACTAAGGTTGAATCTCCCAAGTTTATGGGACTGTTTAGATGGTTGGTCATTGTGATGCCTAGTATTTCTTACACCTAGAGGGGCGATATTCAAAGGGCATCAAGTGGTATGTTAAACACTGAGACCACCATGAAGATCGCCCTGTAATATGTGTTGGCTTTGAGTGCTAGATCTGGGCAACACGCTTATGATGAGCCACTCGCAGTATTTGCAAACTTGGCAACAGGATCATTGCGCTTTTACATGGAGGAGTTTGATGAGTCAGATCCTCGGAGCGTATGGCGAGCCCAGCCCAAGTTTTTCCTCTCTCCGCCTCACGGATGAATTACAAACGCCCGCCGGGATTTTCAAAACTCTAAAACTTTTAGTTGATGCCTTATTCACTCTGCTCTCGTTTGCAAGAAATTGTGGGATAGCAACTTTCAAACAAGCCAAACCTACCACCAAAATCTAGATATCACACTCCCCGCCATCATGTTCCTTAACTAAACACTCTAACGCCCAAGCACCTATCACCTAATAAAACTATCGGTATCACACATACTGGTTCTACCAATGTTCTCAGTTAACTCAAGAGGTATTTTTCCCCACACCTCCAATTATGCCAAGACCTCAAACCCACCATCCCTTAAATCTAAACACTAAAAACCATATCCAATAAGGATTTGATGAAAGGGCTGTGGATTGTTTTGGTGTGATGAAAAGTTTATCCCGACATCGATAAAAGAAACAACTTTATGTAATGCAATTACAGTGTGTATGGCTGGGTGAGGAACCGTTGTACTTGAGGTCTAGATGCACTAAAACAGGAGCAAGACAAATATTCAACTCTTTGCATCGAATGCTGTGAATGTGGTGGAGGTGATTACTAAACCATGCAAAATGAGGCACTTATCATGCAGTAGACTCTATTTGTCCCAATTGATTCGGCAAAGACACATAATTTTTGCACTAAAGTGGCAAAACAAGAGCGTCCATTACAACCAAAGGAGCAATATTAAAGCCGCTTGGTTGCTAATGGCAAATATTCAATGGGACGCGTTGGTTCGGTCTCGATTTACTCGAAGATGGGGCGCCAAAGAGCGCCAGAGATGTATAGCTTTTTCCATTGGATAATTATGACCTGATTTTGGGTGCTCAATGGTTAGCTACATTAGGAGATAACTATATGGAATTTCGGTTGTTGAAAAATGAGTTTTGCAAATGCGGACAATCGTGATAAGCTTGCGCGGAAGATGGAAGTGAGTTAATCTTGACAGAGATATTGTGTTACATAAAACCAACCAGCTACTAATGCGCTTAATTTCTCATCAGAGTTGTGGGTCATTCATAATTGGTATATAAACAGAGCCACCGACCCATTCCAATATAATTTCACCTGCAAAAGTTATTGTCGACCTTTATTGGCGTTTTTGAGGAACCAAATGGATTACCTCCAAAGTAAACATACCGTGACGAACGGAAGGAAGGCACCAACTATTCGGGCTAAGTGTGACCTTTATGGTGTGATAAGTTTGCACGGGCACTATTGAAAAATTGATAAATGAAATGTTGGATACAGCGCCATCGGGCATGCGAAGAGTCCTACGCCACCAAATTGTTTTAGTCAAGGCAAGATACACGGCGTTTTGTGGATTATGTAAGCATTAAATCAAGCTACCATCAAAGATAAATTTCCTATAATAAATATTGAAGAGTTTCGAAGAACTATGTCCACTATGTTCTCAAAATCGGATCTTTAACGGGTATTTGAAAATTAACGCATACCGACATTCACAACCGCCTTCAAAACACACGAGGCTTATTTTAGCTCAGAAGATGTGCCTGGCTTAACTAATGCTCCATCCACTTTTCTCAAAGCCTCGTGGAACAAAGATTATGCTCATTGAGGCGAAATTTATATTGGTTTTCTTTGACAATATACTTAGTTTATATCGAATATTAGTGATCATTTGCTTTATTAAACTGTATTGTTTAGGGCGCGGTGGCATGATACAGTTATATGCGCGTAGTAAATGTTTTTTTAGCCATACAAGCATTGAATATTTGGGACATGTCATTTCAAAGAGGGAGTGGGATAAATCGATCCAAAGAAAATTACAAGTAAGGACATTACTACAACCAACAACCTTTGAAACAAGCCAGATGTTTAGATCTATGTTATTGCTGCATTTTCATAGAAATTATGGCGATAGCAAACCATCACTTCGATATGTACCAAAAAGATGCCTCAATGGATCATGTGTATCGCTTTGATTTGAAACAAAGCAGATTTCAGATCTAATTTTGGCTATCCCGGATTTTTCATGGAATTGTGGTGATCGATGCGTAAGGAATAGGGAATGGAAGCCTCGCAAGAAGCGACAACTTATAGCATTAATAGCAAGTAATTTCTAAAAAATATCAAACCTTCAGCTTATGAGAGAAAGAAATGCTAGCAACACCGATGGCAAGAAAGAAATGGGAACTACTTGATGAATCACACTTGTCATAGTAGCCTCACCAAAGCCTTAAATAATTGTTGGAACAATGTCTTACTACTCCCACTCAGCAGGCTTGGATGGCAAAATTAATGAAATTTGACTACAAGATCCGTTATGTGTTGAAATGAAGGTAAAATGCCTCTCGTGTTTCCCCCACTATACTTCGCTTTGACACTTCAATCGTGTCTGATCAGCTGTACAACAAAATCAAAGAAACATGGCTTTCAGATTCACATCTCCATCAAGTGATTTCAGCAAAAGAGAATGATTTAGCTATACTTCAAAAATACAGTTGGTCCAATGGCGAGTTACAAATAAAAGGGAAGCTTGTGGTGGGCCAAGACAACTCTATGAAATAAGAACTCTTGCTGCACTTTCATGCTTCTTGTAACGCCCCTTCCCCCAACCAAGTCATGTGAGGGGACGCTTGTAACACCCCAAATTATGTCCTAATAGTTTTATAACATGTTTAGGGTATAATAAAAGTAAAAGTATATTTTTTCGGAATAAAATAAAGATAAAAAAATAAAATAAGCAAGACCTAATTTAATTAAAGTTAAGGGTAAATTAATAATTTACTAATCAGACCCAAGGGTCATAATTTAATAAGTTCATATGCCAAAGTAGGAATATGTATAAGTTAAAGTAAGTAATGGCGAGAGAAATGGAGGAACCTAAATGCAAATGGGAAAAGAAAGTAAAAATGGTAAGCCAAACATGGCCTTATAAAAGGGAGGATAAGATCAGCCGGCTAAAAAATATCTCATTTATTCACAGAAGAGACAAAAAGGGGATAAGATCAAGGGGTCTCTCATTTTTGGGAGACGGAGAAAAGTAGAGAGAAGGAGAAGAAAGAGAAGAAGAAGAAGAGAAGAAAGGAAGGAAGAAAGAAGAAGAAAAGAAGATCAAAGGTATGGAAGTCTAATGTTTTTGTATGGAATTTGAGTATGGTATTTGTCTAGTTTTGGTAGAGAAAGTATAGATACATGGTTTGGAACCCTCTATTTTTGTGTATGGGTTGTTTGAACTCCCAAACCATCTCTTGTTGGGGCTGTTGAGAAGAACTCTAAGACTCCTATATATGTGTTTTGGGTTGGTTTTGTAGTTGATTTGAGATTGTATGGAAACTAAGTAAGGATTCCCCAAATTTTTGAGACTTAGGAAACTCATCTAACCCATTAATTGTGTAGGGGTTTCTCCTACTTGGGTTTCTTTTCATTTAAGGGTTGTGGGGTGGTGTTTTTCCCTAAGGGAAATTACACTGTTTTCCTTATCGTATTCATTTGCCAGACTTTAGGACTTGCTTTTGGGTGTGAGAGAAAGGGAATTTAGCAGTGAGTCCTTCTGATAAATTGTAGCTACATCAGTGAACTTGATGTTAGGCTTTTGAATTTCTCACTCGCACTTCAGAGACCAGTTATGGTTCGCCATCCCCAACAGCCTTAATCGCCAGCCGTCAACTTGGCCGCTTCAGGCTGTACCGCCGTGATCAAAGTTAGCTCGCCAAGTCGTCACCGGCTGGTTTGATCACCCCTATGTGACCTCAAACTTGGTCATGCAACTTCTTCGCTCAAACTCCGTCGCGTTATCAGACTCTGGCGGAAAGCCCATTTAGTCAAGATTCTAGCCATGTGCTTGTAGAGGGTAGTGGGTATTGGAGCTACCGGGCAAGAGCAAAAGTCGGCCGATAGGTCGGGCCAGCTAGCCGTATCGGCTACTCATATGTGAGACCTCCAACTTCGGAAGGTCATAAATTCTTCATCCGAACTCCATTTCGAGTGTTCTTAGACTCTATGGAAAGCCCATTGAGTCAAGATTCCAGTCATATGTCTGTGGAGGGAAGTGGGAACTGGAGCTCTCCGGCAAGAGCAGGTCGGTCATGACAGGTCGGGTAGGCTAGCTGCAAGGGTCAAGCACTCATGTGAGACCTCCAACTCGTGGTCTAACTCTTTGTCCGAACTCCATTTCGGGTGTTCTTGGACTCTATGGAAATCCCATTGAGTCAAGAATCCATCTATATATAGCTTGTTAAAATTGGAACTCATATTAGGTCCAGAAATCATGAAAAACAGTAGGCTCTACTGGTAACCATAGTTATTTATGCATATAATGAGATATGAAAAATTCAAAGATTCGAATAAATGATTGTACATATCGCATATGATTACTGGATGACCATAATGATTCGGGAATATGATATATGTACTAAACATAAAATACACATGGATTGTTTGCTTAGAACCTGGTAGAGGGATAGATAGGCATGCCTATTAGGGAAAAACAAGTTTGCGTGATACTTAATCACTGCCCCTGTTTGTCATTATACTTTCTGGTTCTTATAGATGGTCATTGGCTCTCAATAATGACAATAACGCTGGGCCCTTATAGACCACTATTTCAGATACATCACAAGGTCTTCGGCCCTTGTAGTTCCTTTGATCCACTTTTAAAGTTTAAGGTGCATGAAACATAAAACAAATGACTTGAATATGACATATGAAATGACAGATGCGATAAGAGAAGCACAAGACCTCTATGCGATGACAAGTATATTGTGACAAGAACAAGAAGTAAAGTGAAAGATGATAAGAAAGCATATGAAATATGAGAAGAAACATGTTGCAAAAAGTAGATATGAGAAAATGGAAAAAATATGTAAGTTGTATATTTGTCATAAATATATGTATGTGTATAAAATGAGATGATCCTTATTAGGGGTCGTCCATTTGAGTTTATTCCCACTAAGCATAAAGCTTAGCATGGGTGTTTTCATCCATGTAGGTACGTAATGTGAAACCAAAGGACAGATTAATCCATTATCATCAAATGATGGCCACACATCACTAGTGCCCAATCGAAGACTCAGTCTAATGTATATGTATTTTTGTTTCTTTTGTAAACAATGAAAATATTGTAAATGTTGAACATTTCCATATATAGAGCTTGTATATATTTTGTAATCCGCTGCTACAGAAAATAGTACAAGTTAAATGTTTAACATGATATGAATGAACAAGCATAAAGGTTATAAGTTATAAAAAATGACACCTCAAGCTGACACTGTGTGCCGTGCCTGGGGCGCTACAGCTTTAGTGGTATCGAGCATCTTTGATTCTGTCTCGACCCGCCAATCAGGTCGGGCCCGAAACGAGGTGCTAACGCCATTACGTGACGTGACTTAACCTCGGGATGCCGACATTAGTAGGCCCATTTCAATCATAAATTCATAATGACATAAAATTTGTAAAACTACCACCGTAATGGTGTTTAAATTGTCCTAAACATATATGCTTGAGTCCAACTACTTAAATTTATACAAGTTCCACTATTGCAAAATATTGCATTTACATTTTAAAAACAAAATCAAGAACCTACATAAGGTGGACTCCTAATGCTGTGTTGGCCCTGGAGAATGCGGAATGTCTATAACGACCTCTTCAATACCTACACGGATAAAACACCAGTGCTAAGCTTATAGCTTAATGGGAAAATAAATAACATATATGACCACCTGTAGTGGTCCTCAATAACAATATATGTAAAATAATCTTATATCGAATATTAATATCTCCCGTTGGAGTACATAACAAAAATCTTGTAATAGAAGATACCCATAGGTACACTACAAAACATAACTGAATTATGCCTTGGCATTAGAGCCGATTACTTTTATTTTCTTATGTTTTGTTGTTCAAATACTTATCATATAAATGTTTGCATGCATAGACCAGTAACAATGAATGAGAGGGACGCAGCACAATAGGTACCCGAAGGTATGCACAAGATCGAATGTAATGTCACATAAAATAAAATGCCTACATCACGTGTGAATAACACGTATGTCAGAAGATCATGCGTGGAGTGCCATAAGACTCAACGTAGAAGTGCCAAAACACTAAATGTAGAGGACGGGCGACTAATCGCATGTCTATTCATTCACTATCCGATCTTACAGGCACAATTATATGTGTTCGTGAGCATTTATTTTGTCCTTATTAACATTCATGTTATACTGGCCAAATTTTATGCCTATCGTTCTCATTTATCGACCAAAGACCGTAATCCAAGTAAATTCGGAACAAAATTAAAGGACAATTTCCAACTACAATTTCTCAACAGAAACGGGTTTTTAGACAAAGTGATTCCTACAAAATGTTCCACCTATGTCTAAAGTTTCCAAAGGCTCATGAATCAAGTCATTTTAACTCTTTAAATTAGAGATATGGACTAAACATTCCAAACTCAAGCCTTGCATGCTAGGAACATAACTAGAATTGTGTCATATATTTGAAAATTTTCTAGGAACAATAGGGACTTAATTTGACCATGCTTTCTTCATGAAAGTTAATTTCCTAGGTGTCTATTTTAATTAGAATTTTGATTCACCTCATTTGGATTGTATAACTCAAGACGCCCAATATCTCGATTGTTTCTAAGACGTATTTAGTGGATGTAATGTTCTTTACTTTGACGAATTTCTAGCAACAATGGGGACTAAATTTGGCTATACTTTCTTCTTGAAAGTTGTTCTCCCAGATGTCTAGTTTGTGTAGAAATTTTAATCACACTATTTGAATAACAAACCTCAAGTTATGATTCAAACAACCAGAATTACTCCAGTTCAGGAGACTGTTCTGATAGCTTGACTTCAAACTCAATTTCAGGAGTCTTAGGATAGGAATTCAATATAGGTCTCTTCTAGGACAATGTAGCCATGGGTCTTAAATTTCCTTACAAACTAGAATCATTTGGTTTGGAAGTCGGTAAGCCAAGTTATGGCAAAAATAAGAACATAGGGTCTGGGGAAAATTTGACAGAATCTCCCCATAAAACCTTCATTACCTTTTTCACACAAATTGTTCCTCATTAGAGGTCTCAACCAAAACAACAACACACCCCAACAAACAAAAAACAAAGGAGTTGATATTTTTCCTAACACACATGTAACAATAAAGGAGGCTGAAGAATCTCCTAACCTTGATTTCGAACACTTCAACTAAATTTTCCTTTTCTCTTCACTTCTTCCTTTCCTCTTTACTTGATTCAAGTGGAACTCCAAAAGATGGAGAAATACAACTCACATGGGTTTCTTCTCTTCCAAAACTCGTATGCCCTAGCTCCCAAAACCAAAGCTAACCAAATGGGATATTTTCCTTCTAGAGACAAGTTTGTCTCACTCATCTTTTGACTTTTTTTTTTTTTTTGCCCTAGCATTTTAGTCCTTCACTATACTCAATTTACAAGTCAACTTATCAAAATTATATCTTACATACAATCTTCTTATCTTATGTCCTTTGAGTCCTTAATTTGACAAGTTACCAATTATCCTTTAGACTTCTTTAAAAATCCTGGTTATGTCATTTTTCACATTTAACACTTAAATTTATGAAAAATACGAATTTAACTTTTATTAGACCCTAAACATATCATAAAATTACTAGGGTATAATTTTGTGTGTTACACTTCTTCCTCTGCAGGTCATTCTAGGGTCTACAACACCTGTTAAGAGGTTGTCTACAATAGTGAATTTGTTCTCTACCTGCCAATGTTACAAACCTGAGAATCGAGCTACTCCAGGACTACTACAACCTCTTCCTATGCCAGGGGGAGTTTTCATTGATATTTCCATGGATTTCATTAAGGGCCTTCCAAAATCGGGTGGAAAGTCTGCCATTATGGTAGTAGTTCATCGTTTGACTAAGTATGGGCATTTTATGTTGTTAACCCACCCTTATTCAACCAAGACGGTGGCACAACTTTTCCTTGATCTTGTTTATAAACTTCATGGGCTCCCTAATACGATTACAAGTGATAGAGATTCCTTTTTCACTAGTTCTTTTTGGACCGAATTTTTCAAACTCCAAGGCGTAGCGTTGCAATTCTCTACAACCTATCACCCTCAAACGGATGGGCAAACATAAGTTGTTAACCGATGCATTGAAAACTATTTGCGGTGTATGGCTGGTGATCAACCCTCTCAATGGTCTCACTAGCTCTCCTTAGCTGAATTTTGGTATAACACTACATACCATTCCACTATCAAGGTTACACCTTTTGAAGCATTATATGGTTACCCACCTCCAATTCACATCCCCTATTTCCCTAAAGACTCTAATATTGAAGATGTGGATCAACTTCAATGTGAGCATGAAGGATTGGTTGACACTTCTCAAACATCTTTTGGGCCAAGGCTCGTAACCTATGAAGGCAATAAGCTAATAAGAAAATAACATATCAAGAATTTCAACCCTGGGATGCCGCTATTTGAAATTGCAAGTATATAAACAAAGAAGTTTCTTGTGGTATTAAAACTACGCACGCTTACTACAAACCTTTTCCCATAACTGATCGCATTGGTAAAGTAGTCTACCAGCTAAAGTTGTCTCTTGATGCTCAAATTCATAATGTGTTTCATGTCTCACTTCTTAAACTTGCCCACCATCCCATTCAAGCCATACCAACTTTGCCAATTTCAAACACCAGCACTACTTTACTTCCTCAAGCTATTTTGGATCATAGGATGGTCAAAAGGCACAATGCTCCAGCGGTTCAACTACTGATACATTAGAAGGATAAATCACCTGCTAATGAGTCGTGGGAATATGCAGATGAATTGAGACTTCGTTTTTCCTTCATTCTTCCTTGAGGACAAGGAAGGTTAAAGGAGAGGGAATTGATACGAATTGTTCAAAACGGTGTCGTGTGGTTTTTAATTCCAATAAGTGGAACGGAGCGTTTGAAGACTGGGGTCCATTTTAGCACTAGTCGTTAGAAGATATTTCATTTCCTTCTTTTATGTCTATTCTTGTTATTCTACATTATTTTTCTTAGCAAAAAAAATGGGAGAGTTTGTTAGCAATTATGTTTTAGGGGAAGGCTATTTGTGAATCCAGAAGGGTCTAGCTGAGGTTTTGCAAACTTGTAACCAAAGAAACTTCATCTTCCCTCTATCAGTGTAATTGAGGTTTATCATGAAACTCCTCTGCTTCTCTGTCTATTTCTCTTTTCCCTTCTTAATTCTTTGCACTATCATCACTTTTGATAGTCATCCATCGTCGATGGTCAATCACGACCGAATGGGAAAGGGGAAAAGGGAAAAATAAAGAACAAGAAGAAAAAATACTTAACAATAGGATGGAAGAAAGATGTTTGATTCGAGGGAATGGGGGCGGAAATGGCGTGCCTTTACATTGCGGTGCTTACTTCTTTAGCCATTCTTTTTTTTTCTTTTTTTTTTATTGCCTAAACAAAGAAAATTAATTAAAAGTTTTTTAAATGTTGTCAACAACCTTTATGTATTATTTAATTGACTGAAAATATAAAAAAGTAACCTCTATTAGAAATTATCATAAAATACTATTTTTAATAAAACGCTTTTAGAAAAGTTTAAAAAGACTATTATCATTTTGTACAGAAATTGTCTTTGGAACTTAAATACTTGTGATGTTCTTAAACATTTTCAGAGAACAATTTATTAAGCCTTAGGGTTTGACTAAAACAGTAAAAGGGTGGTTAACATTGTATTAAGCCCTTAAGGTCTAGCTCAATTTATTAATCTATTGAGGAGTAACTCAATTGGTCTAAAGCCCAATGATCACAAGTTCGAATCCTCTCATGACCATTAAAGGCTTACTAAATCATTAACTGTGGTAGCCAAATGTTTCAATTGAATACAACATTTACAATTTTAAAAACGTAGTGGGTAAAGAGGCAGGGACTCAGATATTGTTATATGGCCAAAGTGGATAGATAAAAAAAAAAAAACAATGGTATTTAATCATTCTTCAAGTATAATTATTTTTTGAAATAATCTTAAAAATTAAGTATAAATAACTAATAACAATTAAAAAAAACATCAATTTTTTTAGGAATGAAATATTATTTAGAAAAGACAATTTTTTTGCTAGTGTTTTTGGTCATTGTTTGTTAGACTTTGAATTAGGCCATTTTTTACTTTTAGACCTTTGATTCTTTGAAGTTTGAACCAACGTCTAATCTCCAAGGCTCCAATGAAACTTCATGATCATTGGTCTATTTGAAAAGATGCATAGAATAATATATATATATATATATATATATATATATATATATATATATATATATATATATATATATATATATATATATCATGTCCTTCAAGTGATATTATAAAAAGTACATATCATATTCTACCATGAGATCACATAATTATCGACATGTTTCAATTTAAAGAATACTTTCTATTTTAGAAATTAAAAGATGTTTTTAAGAACAATTCGACAAAAACTCTAATAAATTTTGTGATAAAGGATAAAAAATTCTGCACTGCGATTCGACAAAATTATCTTATTGTTCTAGCACACGATATATACCTACACCGTTATACATGGTATAAAGATGCTAAATTTTTTTCTACTTTTCATATCTATTTATTTATAAAGTTCAAATGAGGAATGAGATTGTCGAGATTTATCAAGTTAATATAAATATTTAACATGTCTCTCTCTAATCCGACATTTTTTTGAGAAGAAAAGAGTCATGATTTTATATAATAATTTATCCAAAAATTAGAAAAACAGAGCTTTGTTTGAGAAGGGCTTGAAAAAAATTTCTGATATTTTGTAAACAAATATCTACTTCAAAATCAAATATCATTTGCCTATTTTTATAATCATTCTTTATATCTATATATAATTTTAAATTACAAAAAGAAAAAGTAAAGCAACCTTTTCTCCTGAGAAAAACCTTAATTTCTATTTTTCTTCTTTTTCAAAAGTTGAGCTTATTAAAAGCAATGCCTTTGACAGCTTTATCTCAGATGAAAATCTTCCATCATGCATAAAAACATAAATCTCTTGTAACACCTGTGAATAACAATTTACAAGTTAAAACAACAAATATGAACAAATATTTTTGGATGATATAAGTGTTTATTTCGTGTCACGTGATATAAACTGTGCTATGTTATTTTTGCTATTCAAACTCCTCCTATGAGACTTAATGTGTATAACAAATGTGATATATTTTGTGATGAAGTAAAAACATACACAATTTTTATGTGATTTGATATCCTGCTTATATCCATGGGATTGTGTCCAAATATAAGGATTTCCATCGATCTGTTGAAGCCTGAAACACTCTTTTCAAGTCTTCAAAAAGGACTCCTTAGCGAGGGTGCAAGTGAAAGAGACACTCAAGTAGTGAAGTCTTCCAAACCAAAGCAAGTGGGAGGCTTGACCAAAATTCATGATTCACGTTAGATCTTTTATTTTTTAATGTCAAAAAAGCAAAAATAAAAATAAACACCTTAAAGATCGCTGAATAAAAAAAAAAAATTTCAAGACAATAAAAGTTGTTGTTAAGCCAAGATCAAAGGTCATTTATCGTGATAAAGAGGAAAACATGTAACTGTGCACTAGATATTTTTATGCATGATGAAAGGAGAACGCGCACTTCAACAACAATGTGCATCATAAATCATTCAAATCCAACCACATTTCAAGTTCACTTTCTTTTGAAAGGGAAAGGATAAGACTACAACCATGAAGATATATAAGACCCGACATAATAGCTGGGAGTAGATTCCATGAAAAGAAGAAAGTACACATGCGAAGACGCACTTCCATCCACCAAAAAATAGTGCTTTTTTAATATATTTTTTCTATTAAGAAAAATATTAACATTGTAATATGAGAAAATCATATAAGCCGAGGATCAAATTGAAACTCATAATCGCTTCATGCTAATCGAATAAAATCACCGCGCAGCTAGCTAGTGCATGCCCCTCATGAAAAAAAATTTTGGCAAAATATTCATACGTGTAGTCAATGAGGTTTGAAGCCCCCCTGAACCCGCAAAGCATTGAGACTTATTGCCCTTATTTTTTAATCTATGCCCCCTAGCATAAATTCTAGCTCCATTGAATAAAAATCAATATATATATTTTTCTAATCTTTATTTAAAATTAATTGTTTCTAAATCTCGTATAAAAATAAAAAGTCGATTTTTTTTAAAAAAACAAAAATTAAATTCTAATCCCATTTAGTATTATTTAGAACAGCCTTATTTAGCATTAAGTAAAAAAACTTAATGTTACACTCTCCTTCTCTCTTCTAGAACCCTAATTTTTCATTGTTTCCCCTCAACTCTCATTAGGAATGAGGGGTGGTTTGGCCTTTTGACTTGGGTGCACCTCTTTTATCGCTCAGAATTATTTAGATTTGGGTTTTCTCCTTCAATAAAGTGGTTTCTTTTACCCGATCTGAGTTTTTGTGACGCACTAAAACCCAGGGGTCCCGTTGACCACCGTCAACCTACGGAAACCTGTGTGTCTCATATCATGAGACCCATACATGAGTATAATTACCCAATAAGGCCCATCATCCATACTTGTCCACACGCTATAAGACCATACATTTATATAGATCTAAGAGTACTACATCACCTTAATAAAAACATATATTAAAACTAGTTCGCTCTAATATATACACAAAAACAAGAATCAAGGCCAATCCGCCCGCTTCATAATCTCGCCTCTAAGGAGCGCTGCCTTCCGTACCGTCTCCGCACCGGAAGCTGGGTCCCACAATCCAGTGAGCTAACACCCGTGAGATAAATCTGCTGCTGGCTACTCCCACCTAGGTGCACATGCAAATGATCATTTCACACTAAACCAACAACCAATTGCGGTATCTACGCTATTCTATCATGGAAAAACTACATGCATGTATGAGATACACTCTACATGCCCCATGTAACGTCACCCGACCCACCACCCAATGCAAGTGCCAATGGAAATCACTACCAAGTCGGGTCTCCGACTTCATCTCACAACCTGTAATCTATGTGATACGATGACCTCGTTCGCGTCTTTCGGGCAATAGAACTTGACGGCCCATCAAGGGTCTCTTACACCCTTCGACATTTTTTGGTTTTCACCGATGGATACGCCGCTTCCAACCAGTTTTCAAGCTTTTCAACGGCGGTGTCTATCCCCTACTTGACGCCCGACACTATTCGTTTTCCATTTTCATTTAACACTGTGGAACTCAATTGGAATTCGTCCCATTCCCAAGCCCACACGATTCAGCACCAAATGCAATGCCAAATCAGTACCATGTACACACACCCATGTAATGCGGTGTTACCCCACACCAATGTAATGTAATTTGTGCCACTGCACTCAAACCCATGACCAATGTATGGACATTCTACACCGTACATTATGTGTGTGCTATGAACACTCATGTTCAATGCAATAATAACATTTCATATATTTAGCTTCAACATCAACATACACATGCAACAGCGTTAATATTCCACATTCAACCGCACATCACATAACCATGCACTACATCTTTCTATCATTCAGTTCATTCATGTCAAACACATCATCCAAGCATGTATTAACATAATTCCAACCATTACTTAGGCATAGCACGCCACCATATTCCCGCCGAGACATAGTATGTCGGGCCATAATGTACCCCAATGCATAATTATTTCCATCTTTATCACACATATATCACATAATTACATATTCAAGATGTTATTCACCGCGGCAATAACACACATTAGTCATTTCTAACTATAACCGACCATGCTTGGCTCCTCGAATAATCCGACTTAGTCCGGGAAGTCCGCTTTTGTAAATACCACACAAAACATCCGACACATGCAATTCCTTTGCCTGCCACGTTGTCCCAAGTATTTCGTAGATACAAACGATTCCAAAAAATGTGGTTCCGGAACCCGTAACGGACCATTCTCAACCGGCCCATGGACAGCTCAATGTTCACCACGTTACCGGAACTTCATTCTATTAAATTCTATACTCAACGAAGTTTTCGAGTCCAAGAACCCGTAAATCGTCTGACAGAAAGTTATGGTCGTCCGTTGATGCGTCGATTCGCCGCGGTGCGGAAATTCTAGGCACACCCCGCTTTGCCTTCACCGGATTTCGCCGCCCTGTAACACGTTCGATTCGACGTCCCAAATCCCATGAAACCGGTCTTTAACCATCACACAATCACAAACAAACCACACAACATACAAATTCACCCGAAAATCGGACGAAACCCATAGGCCATTACACGATCCCTAGGCATAAAATAACCAGAGTAGGAGGGAACCTACCTTCAGAAGCCGCTAGCTTCCAGTTCTTCGCTGCCTGGTGTCACTATGCGAAGCACTTTCTTTTTCCTCTTTCTTTTTCCTTTCTTCCTCCTTTTTCTTCTTCTTTTTTCTTCTTTCCTTTTCTTTTCTTCTCCTCCCTTTCTCTTTTCCTTTCCTCCCTTTCTCTTTTCCCTTCCTCCTCCTTCTTCTTGTTACTCCCCCTTACTTGTACGAATAGCCCACCAAGCTCTTATATAGTTTTCAATGAGCTATGTATAAGATGAGCATGGCATGCCACGTGGGTCGCCACACATGGCTTGGTTATGTCCTACACACATGGCTTTCCATGTGTCCCACATGCATAGGCCTTGCCATAGACAGATTGGCCACGGCTTGCCATGTACTCCACATGGTTCAACATGTGTCATCCACATGGTCGCCATGTCGCCCAACATTCGCTGTTCGGGTAATACGTGAAATTCGATCATCTCTAATCCAACAAATTTGATCAAAGTAACTAGATTTCGGGAGACGGCCTCACCTGCAACTGCTTGCCATCCAAAATCTAGAAAAACTCAACCTCTTTGGACTATTCCTCGATAAATTACCATTTTTCCTCCCTCTTTTTTTTTTGAAAAAAATTTAATTTAAAATTTCACGGGTTTTACGCTTATTTGATTTTCCTTTGTTTATGTTTTTGTCACGACTTGTTGTGACATGATTGCTCATTGGTTTTTGTGTGAGTCATCTCGGGATATCAACGCTGCTTCTATCAAACAAATAAGTCACATCAAATCCTTTGTTTGTCAAGAGATATACCTGATCAAAATTTTATGTATTCTATGCATAATAGGATTATCATTTCAGTAGACCTTTGTGCCATTTCTTCTTACTATTAGCTTGATATTATGTCATCCTCTAATAATGTTTTTAGGTTTGATTTATGTGTTCGAACATAAAGTTATTATCGTTTTGAATCAATAAAATTTCATTTTTCATTATTAAAAAAAAAAAAAACAATTCCACTCATGAGACCACTCAACAGACGTTCAAAAGATCATACAAGGCACTATATATCAATTCTTAAAGGGATTTTTTTTCCAACCATGATAAAGTCACAGACCTTGATCACTAGAACGAATCAAATCCAACAAGGATACATAGAGAGAGGTAGAGCTCCAAATTCGCCATTGCCATACTCAATAATCTCTCCAATGATGATTTTCTACTTTGAGTAAAGCAATTTAGTTCAACCCACCTGATTTAGGGCCGAATCGACCGCTATTTTATGGCTCAGAAAACAAGCCAAATTTCGACCGACTGCTTTGGTCTGACCGACATCGACCAATTAGCCCGTACCAATTTGCTCGAATTGCCACCTCTAGTACTCTCTTACTCCAATGCAAGCCAGCTACATAAAAACAAGCCATACTCTTCTTCTTTATCTAATTATAACATATAGTTTATCAATATAATACTTATAACACTCTGTGTGATACTCATTCAAAAACATCATGTTCCTCTAAAAATATATTTCTAAAATATAAGCAGCATCTTTTTTTACTTAAAACCTACTCGCTCTTCCTCCTCTCTCACTCTTTTTTTCGAAATGTTTTCTTAAGCAAAGATGAATGATTTTTGCTATCTTAGCCCTTAATTAAATCACTTCACATCTCTCTTTATCATTTTCTTTCAATAAAGTGGATTATTTCCATATAGATCTCGATTTACTCCTCGTTTTTTTTTTTTTTGTGATTATAAGTATCGACATATTGCGGTGTGTGGTTTTGTTACTTCAACCTTATTGGGCGACATGTGAATGTATCGTTTGGCGGCTGGCGGTGGACGCTTACGACAAAACATATTTGATCGGACAGAGACATCAAATCATAAATATTCTAGTTATTATAGGATAATCAAATACGTAAGCTTTTAATCGATTTTTTGAGTGCGATAACATGGATGTTAATACATCTCAAAATTTTAGTAAATTTGATTTTTATGTTTCTATCAATGAATTATATTGTTAGTGAATCAATAAAATTATTTCTTTTAAAATATATATATATATATATATATATATATATATAAGATATTTTATCATTCCAACCAAATGATATTATACGATAAATACGTAATCATGAGAAATCGACGACTTCACTACTATAACAACGACCATAACAACGTAGAAAGACTCTTGATCTTTGATGGAAAGCGTGTGGTTATGTATAAAAGGACCTTGATCTTGACATTGAAATGGAAAGATATTTTATCAAATTAAGGAGCCAATTGTGTATAAACAGTTATGGCAGATGGAACCATCGGGGCTAAAAAGCAATGGCATCCTCAACCAGTACAAAAATTCTTCCTGCCCTACCTTTTACTGATTTGTTCACACCATGTTTTTCTGTCTTCAATGAAGTAGTTAATGTTTCACCAAATGCCCTCCACAACCATAACCATTCTACCCCTCGCTTTCTCGACTCTTTATTCTAAATAACTTCACTAAATGCTTCTTCCACCCACCATGGAAGGGACACCAAACACGCATCGGTAATGATATCCCGTGGAATCCATGCGCGGCGCCACCAGAGAAACCCAGAATGTGAAGCTCAGAGGTACTCTCCAATACCTCCTCGTCTTTTCCCAATCTTGCCTATGTTGATATCTCGTATTTAACAACCCGTCTGTCCAATCCCGCCCCAAATCGGGTCTCCTGTGCCAATAAATACCTTGATCCTCACCACCAACCGCCTCGGTGTGGGGTCTCACTCAAACTCGGGCGGGTGATTAACTAATCTTGAAGTCCTGCACCTTCTTCCACCGCTGAATGGTCCCCGTGAGCTGGCTCGCTTGAAGTCTTCCTGAGCTTGCTCAGACACCAACCACGGGAAATTCCGAGCAACTCCTGTCTTCCTCATATCTGCAGTGCTAATCAACTTTCCCCGCTACATTCTCCCGGAATAGAATTTTGCTAATCTTGTTGAGATGTGCTTGTATAACAACACTCTAACAAGTCCACTCCCTTTCACTTTCGGAAATTTGAAACGTTTAACCGTGTTGCATTTGTTCAACAATAGTCTCTCCAGACCTATCTAATAGGCGAAAATGTGTGCTATAAAAAATGTATATACGCTATGCGCCAGCCAGCACACGCCGCCTCAAGTAATAAAGTGAAAGTATAAATATCGCCCCACCGTGATTAGGTTAATAATTACCAAATTATATTAGTCCTAACTTTGTTTGATTAATACAAAGTGGGTACTAAATGAAAACAAACTAAACTAAATAAATCCTAAACTAAAATGTCTAACATACAAAGGAAAAAGTAATTACAAGAAAGTTTAGGGGTTTTGATTTCCACCTAACAAATTCCTATGGTGAGATTTGAGTTAGTCCCATGATGTCGAATTATTTATCGACATGATTAATTTAAGCACATGTTATTCTTCTCAAGAAATAACAATCTACCTTTGGAAAATGTTCTAATGTATCTCTACCTCAAACCATCATAGCCAAGGATGCATTAAGGAATAGAAACCCAATAAACCACATGCAACCCACAAATATCTCTATTATATGGTAAAATATGACATTCCATTCATGTCATCCTAATTATTGTTTCTCAACCTCAAATTAGGTCACAAATCATGTTAATGGTGATCAATCATCAACAAGATAAACATCAAAGATTAAAATCAAAGTTAAAATACCACCATAGTTCATTGTTTAGGCTAAGCATCAAAACCCTAGAAATGAGATTAGTTCATATGGAGAGGGAAAATACAAACCATAAAAATGAGAAAAGGCAAGAAAATAGAGAAGAGGATGATGAAAACCATTTCTCTAAAATCTCTTCTTCTTCAAGGCTAAGAATCGGTTTCCTCCAAGAGAGATTTGTCTTTAGGTGTTTCCAACCAAAAGATCTTCTCCCTTGCCCCTAAGAGCACTGCACTCCCCTTATTGAAAATCTTCCTCTTTCTAAAAGCCCTAATTTGATCCCTTATGCCAAACCCGTCAAGAGAGAGGGAAAGAAACGGCTTTTAATAACATGGGCCTCGGGCGCTGGCGTCAGAGCGTGATGGACGGCGCTACACAAGCCGTGGTGAAAATGAGCTACTGAAGACTCAAAGCTAAATCCATGCTATACCGCGGTTCTCACCCCTAAAGCGTGAGAGAGCACCATACCGCCAGAAGATGACCTGGCTCACGCCGGCGCAGGGAGTTACTCACGCTTGCCTAACTTCCCGTTTTTTGGC
The DNA here is from genome assembly GCA_016808115.1 of Tetrastigma voinierianum. Lineage (NCBI taxonomy): Eukaryota > Viridiplantae > Streptophyta > Magnoliopsida > Vitales > Vitaceae > Tetrastigma > Tetrastigma voinierianum. The sequence continues at coordinate 197,982 of JAEQBH010003067.1, forward strand.
GCCCTTCACTCCTTCCTTCATGACTTTCCATCCAGACTCGAATCACGCTATCTAGTATCTGGCTTAAATCCTTTCTGAGTCTAGAATCCACCCATGCCAATTAGGAGCCAAGAATGATCATATAGCAAAATGATCACATGCTTTCCACGATCGCATGATGATTCCTTTGCCGATTTTCTTCTCGATTTCATTGCTTTCCACTCAATAGTTAGTCCTAATCACAAAATTGGGGAAAATATAGTACATTAGGACACTTATTTATATCCTAAAAAAATAATAAAACCTATAAAACATGGGGCATGTTTATATTTAAGATACTCCATTCACCCCAACTTAAATCTTGTTGTCTCTCAAGCAAAGGAAACACACATATACAACACACTAAAACATATATGAGTAGAGAATGGTGCTAGCAACAAGTTAGGAGAATACCATGACAAATTTCTATGGAAACTATATAGCCTACATGGGATCCCAACACATTTAAAATCTTTAAAGACAAGGCATCTATGGGCATGGTGATTAAGGCAATCTTTACCTTCAATTTCTCAATGAATCCTTCCTAAAGAGACTCTATGAAAATGGTATGTTAGATCTCAAATGTAGACGGAGGTTCCAATACACTTTTCAACCAAACTCAATTCACTCATTTGAAAGACAATAACAAAATAGCTAAGGAACGCACCTTTTATTAAATACTATCCAGAAAGTAGGATGCGATGCTAAGGCACTCTAGTGCGTCCATGAAGGGATCCGTTGGTGACTCCCCACCGCTGATTAAGGGCAACGTGATTGCTCCCTCGAACTTCACCCCTAAACACTCAACCAGAAAATTAAAGCTCCTACTTGTAGGATCAAACCACCGTCCCATGTAACGGGCGTTGAAGTCAAATGACTCCCAACCAATTAGCTTAGGGCATTAGGCTTTGAAAGGCTCCTCGGACTATACCCGGGATTCCAATTGGAATTATGTCTTTTTCTTTCTTTTTTTTTTTTTATTTTTTTCTTTCTTTTTCTCTTTTTATTTTGTTTTTGCTAATGTGGGGCTCCATACTTTTATATGGTGTCCCAACACTATGGAAGTTAAGGTCTCTAAGGTAAGTTTAGTTTGAGAAGAAGAGTCGAACCCTGGTGTACAACAGAGATCTGAAAGGCAAACAGTCTCTACTAAGAACTCACTTGGAAAACACAAGGCTCAGTAACCAAGCCTCTCCACAACCACTAGATACACTCAATCTTAGATCACAAATGATGAACCCAAGTTTTGGCTAAATAATACAAACTTTTGAAGCACAATGTCAAAGCATTCTCCAAACAGTTATTAAGCACCAAACCAACTCCATGCATGAGACACAAAACACAAACACAAACACAAACATGTATACACAATGTACTAAAGAAATCCAAAGCTGATTCTACCACAATTTGTCCCCCCAAACATGAACAAAATAATACCTCAAATGAAATAGAGTATGAAAACAAAGCGAGGGAAAGAGACGACTTCCGAAGTGATTATCCCATTTCCCTCATTTTAGAACCAACTTTGGGGACTTCCAAAACATGAAAAGAACAAACTCAAAAAACAACACCAAACAAGATCAACTAGAAAGATTAATTAAAAATCAAAAAAAGGAGAGAAACATTACTAAGTTTACGTTGCCTCCCAAGAAGCTGCTCCATTTTTCGAGTCTAGTTAGACTATACCAACTACGGATATGTTGGTAATTCCCGCCCATCCTTCTTTAGGAGGTGATTGTTATGCTCAATTAGTAACTTAAGCACATAATCTTCAAAGATCATTATTTTTTTATTTTCAATTTTTTTAATTTTTTGTTCACAATGGTGGCTTCCATTTCCTTACTCGACTAAACAATGTACTCTTCCAACTTGGACATGGGGGTAACTCTCGCAATTTTAAACTCCTCATGCATCTCACCCCATGGAGTCATCTCCGGAATAGTCTTTAGAATCCCATCTTTTGTCATGTCATGGATTCTCGGGAAAAGTTGGCTCATCTTCCTTGTAAATAAGGTTTCCATTCTGTGTTTACCTCCACTCTTCAAGCTTCTCAAGTTCTCCATCATTGCTTTGAGGTGATATCCTCATTGTAGCTCAAGTCTTCTTTCTCTTCTAATCACCAAGAATGGATGGCAAGCTCTCTGTTCTCCTTCAAAAGAAGACAGAATTTTTCCGCCTCTCTCTTCCTCATTCATGTGTTTGGCCACTAGTTCTTGTATACTCACTCCCATCTCTTGTAGAGGTTGATGTATCTCAAATTTTGATTGAGTATAAGAAGTGATCATAGGAGTCATTTCCTCATTTATGGATAAATCAACCCCACAATTAGCTAATTTAGCCATTGTGAAGGCCAATTCATCCACTCCATTGTTAACATTTAACTCCTCTTGTGGAGGTGTGTACACCTCCTCCACGAACTGAGATTGAGATGTTGCCAAATTAGCTTGAACTCTTCTTAGTTCAGCTATAGTAGTCTCTAGGTTAGACACTTTGTAACATCCCACTTATATCTTAGTAGTTTTATGATATGTTTAGGTATACAAAGTCAAATTTGTATTTTTCAGAAATTTAAGTGCAAAGTGTGAAAAGTGTAAACTGGTAATTAGCCAATTAAGGACCTAAATGACATAAGATAAAAAGGTTATATGTTAAAGTAGAATATTAATAAGTTGATTTTCAAATTGAATGAAGAAGAAGGACTAGTGCAAAAGGAAAATATGGCTAACCCAGAAGACAAATAAGTTGTCTTTTAAATCGGGAATTTTCTCATTGGGGGTTTTGGAGAGCTATGGCATACAATTTGAAAGAGCAAAATTTTGTTGATTTCTCCCATTTCTGGTTCTACTTGCTCAAGCAAAGTGAGGGAAGAAAGGAAAGCTACTTTGAAGGTGTCAAGAAATCAAGGTTAGGAAACTATCCTAACTTTCTCCTTGTTATGTTGGATTAGGAAAACCCTAACTCTTCCATAAATGTGTTTCTGGTTTGTTTGAGTTGGGTTTTGAGGTTTGTTTGGAGTTTTTGTTTTGGTTGGAAAATATCAAGTGACAAAGGGCAGATTTCCCCATTTATGTTTCCAAATTCGATGCCCTCCTCCTGTGTGAAGGAGGCTCACTAGGTGAAGCTCTTCATTTGCTTAGGCTCACCCGCCTAGGCGAACCCGAGACCATCTTCGACCTCCGTCTCTCTCGCCTAGGTGAAGAGTCGTCACTTAGGGCTAACCACTTTGCCTCGGGCGAACCCGCCTTCTTAGCGTGACTTGTTCTTGGCTCTTCTCCGCTCGTTTGCTTTTTTATGTGTTTAAACGAATGTTATAAATACTAGTATAAAAGCTTTGAAATACATATAATTGTAGACTTGCTTTAAGACAGATAGTGAAATGAATAGGCACGCCTTGCTTAGTGCTTTCAGACTCTTGTCTAAAGGCGATGACACTTATTTCATGTGACAAATACGTTGATTAGTGTGATGAGTATCTTTAAATACCATTTTATCCCTATGCTTTGGTTAGTTTTTCTAGTGTTTTATGTTAAATAAGTGCCCTAATGCTCTAAAAGTTCACACTTATGATCAGTCATCCATTTGTGAATTGTGCAAAATTGTGGAAAACTCAAGCACAAGCTAAGAAGCAGAGAGGCTATTTAATTTTGACGTTTTCAGACATCATATGAGCTCCTATTGAATCAAGCTATATATGGATGGATTCTACACTTCAAGAGATTTTTATGGATACCAAGAATAAAATTGGAGTTCGAACAAAGAAGTTGGTGCAAGTTCCAAAACTTGAAGAAAATCAAGAAACATTGCAGCACCTTTAGCAGGAGAGGCTACTGAATTTTGACGTTTTCAGGACATTATATGAGCCTGCACAGCTTCAAACCATATGGATGGATTTTACACTTCAAGAGCTTTCTAATGGTACCAAAAACACCCAAATCGGAGTTCGATGACAAAGTAGCGACCTTACCGGGGGTTGGAGCAAAACAGGGACCGCAAAGAACGCCGCCGCGACATTGCGTAAACGTAGCATCCTCGACGTCGCGCGTTGTCGCACGACGCCGCGACGTTCGTTGGTTTGGCGATTTTTAGCCCATTTTGGAGCCCATAATGGAGTGGTTTTAAAGCTCAAATAGGAGGGATTGAAAAGGAGAGGATTTGTGATAGATCTGGGGCTTTTAAAGGGGAGAAGCCCTTAGTGTGGAAACACCCTAGGCAATACATCTTGAAGGGGAAAGTGCTTGAAGCAGTTAAGGAGATTGAAAAAGGAGATGACTCTTTCACTCAAAATCGTTTATTCTCATCCTTCTTTATTTGTTTCTCTCTTTTGATGCTTTTTCTTTTACTTGTAGATGTTCTAGACAGCTTAGTTTTTTATTGTAGCCTTACTACTTTCGAATGGATTAATGGTTAATTACATTTTCATTCATTATATGGATTGATTTTATCTCGACTCTGTTTCATTCTCAGATTTTATTTATGGTGGTGTTTTCGCCAACATTGGCGTGTTTTTGGCTGGAGTCCGAGATCGAGAGATGATGACCCCCAGTGGATATTAACAGAGCGCCACTTGGTCAATCGGCGACAGAGCAGATCTTGTTCAAGGCATTAAGGGTTTAAACATTTACGTTCTGGCCTGTGGTTGAGGCAGATGCAATACACCCTATCATGAGATAGACAAATATAGTCTCGAGAGAGAATATCTTGTGTGCATGATCAACCCGTCGGCCAGAAATCAATTAATATACCGAATGAATAATATATTTAGGTTAAAATTCATCGAGTGTGGCAGAAGGCAAAACCCTAGTTTTCATAATTAATTGATTTATAATATAGGATTAGTTTTTCTTTATTAATTGGAATTCATTACGATTTTAGGTCCGTGATAATATTTAAAGCGTAAAGTCAAGATCAAGACACTTCTCCCAATGGATCGACATCCATACTTTCAGTACACCATATTACTTGACGCGACGCTGCATTCTGCGCATTACAGGGCGACACATTTTACACATCATGCTGGCTTATCGCGCACGCCACTTCCCGCGAGTGCCACAAAGATTCGCATAGTGCTACGGCACTCCCCGATTCATGCTGCAGCACGCCCGTTTAGTGCTTCTGCACTTCGCTCAAGATCAGACCATACCTTGAGTACATTGTGTTGCGGTCCCTTCATTCATTGTTAATGTCTGCAAACATTTATATGATAAGTATCTAACAATGAAATATATGAAACAAAGTAATCAGCTTCATGCTAAGGAATATCTCGTATCTATATTATTATGCGCTGTACCAGAATAACCCCAAATATGCCCTAGTCAAGCGATAACATGTTTAGGGTATAATATAAGTTAAATTTGTATTTTTCGAAAATTTAAGTGCTAAATGTGAAAAGGGATAAAACCGGGATTAGATAAAACCAAGGTTAAATTGGTAATTTGTCAATTAAGGACCTAAGTGTCATAAGATGAAAAGATTGTATGTTAAACTAGAAATTAGATGAGTTGATTTGAGAATAAAAGAAAATGAAGGGACTGTTGCAAAGCCAAAAATTAAGACAAAATGGATAGGACCAAACATGGCCTTAGAATTCTATTTGGCTTAGAAAAGTTAGGGCATTTACGGTGGAAGAAGAAGAAGAGAAGAAGAGAAGAAGAGAGGAAGAAGAAGAAGAGAAGAAGAAGAGAGGAAGAAGAAGAAGAGAAGCAGAAGAGAAGAAGAAGAAGTGAAGCATAAGAGAAGAAGAAGAAGAAGGAAGAAGGAAGAAGGAAGAAGAGAAGTTCAAAAATTTAAGGTATGGATACTAGTTAAGGATTTGTATGGAATTTTGTATGAAACTTGTTAGATTTAGCGGATACTTGCTCGAGGTTTAGAATAATTTCTTTTGTGTAGAACTTTATTTGGAATAAATCTTTAATATGGATATTTGATGGAATGGTTGTTTGGTTTGGTTGTGGTCCCTAATGGAGGAAAAAATTTGTATAGAGAAATGTTGGGTTTAGGAGATGTCCGTTTTTTTTTAAACCCATGTTTTTGTTTTAGTCATAACTTGGTCATCACTCATCTAAATTGAGTGGGATTAAAATTTTGGGTACACTAGACTTCTAGGAGAAACAAATATCCTTTAGCCAGGTGTATGGGGCCTAGATCCCATTAGGACCCGTGTAAAATTCGCTAAAGTGAGGCTCTGCTGGTCAATTCTCGGTTCGCTCGACTACATGGTTTCGAACATGGTAATTAGGCCTAAGTTGAGTTTAACTCATCCAAATTGAGTGATTAAAATTTCTTGTGGTAAATTAGACTTCTAGGAGAACAATTTTTCTTGAAATAAGTGTATTCAAATTTGGACCCCATTAGACCCAGAAAATTTGTCAAAGTAAGACCCTTTTTTCGGGCAGTTTTTGATACAATTTTAATGTTTTGGTACAGTTTTGGGTATTTAGGTCATAAGTTGAGTTTTACTCATCCAAATTGAGTGATTCAAAATTTTGGGTAAACTAGACTTCTAGAGAAACAAAATTTTCTTAAAATATGTGTATTCAAACTTATACCCCATTAGATCTAGAAAATTGTTAAAGTGAAGCGTTGTTTGTGAGGAAATGTTTCATAAAGTATTTGAAGTAAATGAATAAAGTAGCGTTGATATATGAAATATGAACACATGAACAAAGAATAGCAACATGTAAATGACTAGGGATGGTATCTCTAACTCAAATAAAACTAATAAGCCTGATTTCAGATATATTCTGTGAGTGGATGGACAAGTAGCATTGCTTGGCGAGGGATTACAAGTTATATCGCCCATTGGGTCATTAAAGCGCCCCGTTGTCACATAATACAGTATAGGTCACTCCGCCTGCAGATAAAGGATGATACCTTCTGGTATATACGGCCCGCTTAGGTTATACAAGATGCATACAAATAATGTTTTAGACAAAGGATAGTACCTTCGGGTACATATAGATCTTTCTCGTATCCACTTCTTTGGAATATGCAGGCATGACATAAGATGAGATGAAATTCTGAAATTATAAAAATGAAAATGATGTGAAATGCAATATGTAATTTAATTATAACGATATGAGAAGTAACATGTATTATGAATAAATGTTATGAAGTATTGTGGATAAATTGTTATAGCGGTCGCCCATATTTATGAATTCTACTCGTTATAAAGCTTAGTAAGGGTGTTTATTCGCGTAGGTACCGGCGAGGACGCCCGTGATATTCCGTGATACATTAGGGGCTACAACACAACCGTAGGAGTCCATCACAGGTAGGTTTGAATCGATTTTGTAAGTGTAAATGTAAGATTTTGGAGACAGTGTGAACCTAAAAGTACAAGTAAATGGGACTCATAATATATGTACATGACACATTAAATACCACTACGGTGTATGTGTATGAAATATTTTTGTAAGTTTATATTTTCAAGATAATTGTTTAGAATTATATAAGTTAAAAGGTTTATAGTTCTCAGACTTGTGACACCCTTTCCTAACACAGGGTGTCGGGTTGGGGCGTCACAGTACCTACGGGTGCCTTCTGATATAAAATTTATGTTATGTACTCCTACGGGAGATATGAATACTTTGATATGTGAATTATTTTAAATGTATACTGTAATTGAGGACCACTAGAAGTGGTCATATGTATTATCTGTTTTCCCACTAAGCTATAAGCTTAGCACGAGTATTTCATCCGTGTAGGTACTGAAGAGGTCGTCAGAGACATCCCGCATTCACTAGGGCCAACACAGCATTAGGAGTCCTTTCTGATGTAGGTCCCCGAATTAGTTTTGTTGTAATATAAATGTAGATGTAATATTTTGAGATAGTGGAACTTATGTAAATATAATTAGTTAGTGACTCAGCATGTATAAACGGGGACAAGTTAAACACTGCGTGGTGCTTTGCCGCTTATGCCTCGTGAATATATGCTTGAAATGGGCTCATTAATGTTAGGTTAATAGTTCTCGTCATGACGCCCCTCACTTGACGCGCTGCTCGGAGAGAAGGAGGTTACACTTCTGGGAGGTTGGATTCATTTCATTTGCACACACAACCTAGATAAACCAACTTGAGAAAGAGGGGTCCATATTAGCCATTGATCTTGAAATTCGGGCCTTGTGCCATGGAAGATTCAAATTTGAGTTCTTCTTAATTCATCCATAGCTTCTTCTAGCTTTGACTTTAAACCGGAGATTGAAGAGTTATGACTTGTGTCCCATGAGGTGTTCGAGTGATGGTCCCATCCAAAATTATGATTGTTCAAATATAAAATTTCCATACTGGAACATCATCCATCAACTAACATATGGTTGCCACACTTTGACCTCTCACTTGATTTGTCACTCTTCGATGAATGTTCATCAGGACGGCCTTAACCAGTTGTTAAGGCAGGAAGGGCTGGCTTCGATTGATAGTTCCATGAAAGGATCCATTGTGTTAAACCTCAAAAACGAAACAAACCAAAGTAAAATATAAAAGGAAAATAAAACAAGACTAAATATATCCAAAGTAACGAAGGATTACTTGGTATGAATATTGGTAAAAATACCAATCCTTGGCAACAACGCCAAAAACTTGATAGGCAAAAATGTATGTTGGTAAAATGTATACACTTATGCGCGCGCGCACTCGCCACCTCGCGGCCAAAGTGAAAGATAAACATCGCCCCACTGTGGATCGTTACTAATTACCGAAATTAGAATAGTCCTAACTTGATTTGGATTAACACAAAGGGGAAGTTAAAATGGAAACAAACTAAACTAAATAAATCCTAAACTAAAATGTCTAACATACAAAGGGAAAAAGTAATTACAAGAAAGCCTAGGGTTCGATTTCACCCAAAAATTCCTATGGTGAGATTTGATGGTCCCACTGATGCCGAAATTATATACACCATGATTACCTACATTATTATTCTTTCTCAAGAAATAATAATCTACCTTTTTGAAAAAGGTTCTAATGTATCCCTACCAAACCATCATAGCCAAGGATGCGTACAATAGAAACCTAATAAACCATGTAACCCACAAATATCTCTATTCTATGGAATATGACATTCCATTCATGGTCTAACCTAATTATTGTTTCTCAACCTCAAATTAGGGTCACATCATTTTAATGTGATCGATCATCAACAAGCATTAGGAATTGAATAGAAATATTCAATATATAATAAAATCCAAACATCAAAGATTAAAAATCAAAGTTCAACACCATAGTTCATTGCCAGCCACATCAAAACCCTAGAAAATGAGATTAGCTAATGGAGAGGGAAAATACAACCATAAAAAATGAGAAAATGCAAGAAAATAGGAGAAGGGGATTGATGAAACCCATTTCTCTTCTAAAAATCTCCTTATTCTTCTTCTTCAAGCCTTTGCCCCTAAGAGCAGCCTCTACACTTCGTGAAAAATCTTCTCTTTCAAATGCCTCTACTCAAGTCCCCTTATGCCAAACCTAACAGAGCATAACAAATAGGCTTTGGCAATAACATGGGCCTTGGCATCACGCTGTAGCGTGATGGATTTGGCGCTACAACATGGCAAAAAAATGGGAGCTATTGGAAGACTCAAAGTCAAACCACACTGAAGTGTGAAAATACCCACTCGAGGCATAAGTGTTCTCACGATGTAGCGTGGAGTGGTTTACAATGTGAGCGACTCAATGTGAGTTACTCACATTTTTGCCCATAATTTTCATTTTTTAGCATCCTTCACTCCTTCCTTCATAACTCCTTCATCCGAATCATGCGATCTTGGTATCTATGGAAAGACCTCAAAGTCTAAAATCTGCCCATATTAATGAGGGAGCCATAGAATAACATCACATAGGTGAAATGATCATATGTTTTCCATGACTGCATGATGACTTTGCCGATTTTTCTTCGATGTCGCTCGTTTCCGCTCAATAGTTGGCCTAATCATAAAATTGGGAAAATATAGCATTATGACACTTATTTATATCATAAAACTAATAAAACCTAAGGAAAACATGGGGATAAATTGAGTATTTAAGATACTCATCACTATCCCACCTGAAATAGGAAATTTGAGGTCCCTGCAATGTCTAAGCCTTTATGAGAACAATCTTTCTGGTCCAATTCCTATGTCATTATGTGGCCTTAGTGCCCTAACCCTATTGCATCTTTATGCCAATCAACTTTCCGATCCGATTCCTTGAGAAATAGGAAAATTGAAGTCTCTTATTTATCTAGAAATATCCCAAAATAAACTCAATGGTTCCATTCCTACTTCATTGGGTAATCTGAACAACTTAGAAACTTTATACCTCCATGATAACCAACTTTCTAGTTACATTCTTGGTAGGAAATTAGAAACTTCTACAAGTCGATTGTTACTAATGTATACAAACCGGGCTTGTTTGGCTCTTTATTCAAAGGCATTTTCCAAGGTGGATCTCTGGTGCGCTTTACAGTGAACGACAACCATCTCAAGTGGTCCCATCCCTAAAAGCTTGAAAGTTTGTAAAAACTTGACCAAAGCTCTGTTCGAGCAAAACCAACTAACTGGAAATATATTTGAGGTGATTGGTGATTGACCAAACTGGAATACATGGGGATTCGAGCTATAAATAAGTTTTATGGTGAACTCCCCCACACTGTGGGAAGGTGTACCCACTACAAAATCTAAAGATTTCCCGGAACAAATGCTATATGGGAGACATCGAAAAATTTCGAATCCCAACCCATTCACTTATCTTGATCTTTTCTTCAAATGATCTAGTTGGGGAAACAAAGGATGTAAAAGTTTAACTCTATCGAGCCGATATTGAAACACAACCAACTTTCTCTGGGAGATTCTCCTTAACTCAATTCACCGTCTTACTCGAGAATCGTACCTTTCTCTCATCAATAGATTGAATGGGTCAATACCAGAGCGTTTAAGAGAATGCTTGCCTTTGAATCACTTGAACCTGAGCAATAATAGACTCAACGACGGAATTCTGATTCAAATAGGTAAACTCAATCATCTCTCCAAGTTAGATTTGAGTCACAACTTACTTACAGAGGAATCATCACAAATCCAAGATTCGGGAGGACTGAGAGGCTTAACCTTCCAGCAACAACCTCAGTGGTCTTATTCCAAGCGCTTTGAGGAAATGTGTACAGTCTGTTGTATGTTACCATATTTCAATCGCTTGTAAGGTCCCATTCTTGACTGCAATGCCTTTCAAAATGCTACCATTAAGTTGTTAAAGGGGAACAAAGATTTGTGTGCCAATGTTGAAGGATTGCAACCTTGCAAATCATGTGCTCTAGCAGTATATCAACAATAAAGCGTGCTTTATAATCATATGCCCTTTTCGATCACTCTACTTCTTTGCTTTGTTGGAATTTCTTTATTGCTCAAAGAAAAGAGAGAGCTCCAAATCGAACAAGCGTGAGGTACAACATGATCTCTTTTCAATACCAACTTTGATGGAAGAAAACAACAAGATATTGTAAAGGCGATCAACGATTTTGATCCCATGTATTGCATCTACAGGTATAGAAGCTTTTTCAAAGCAAAGCTTGTTGGAGTCCCGGGATATCCATCCATAAATCTATGATTTCATATGCAACGGAAGCAAAAAATAAAATTACATACTAACCGGAATGGAACTGATCTGTGAATCTTCCAAGCAATAATCGATTTGCAGGTCTTGACCGCAGAGTGTGGGCTCCAAGAACAATCCAAGGCCTTTGTTTTCAAACTAGACGAGAAATTCTCTTCCTCCGAAAAATAGGTTTTTTATTGTTATTAATTCTAAACCTAAATATAAGTTATATTTGTAATAAGGTTTAGTGGCCATTGAATCCACTTACATACTTGGGCCTATAATTAGCCCATATAAGTTCAATGGTCCAACTTAATTCAAACTCTAGTTTGCTTATCTGGGCTTAATTCTAACATTCTCCCACTAGCCCTAAAGCAAACTTGAAGGCTCATATGGATCATATATTGCTCATAACACTAGCCACTTACAAATGGGTTTGCCCGAGACCCATGTGGTACGGCTTTGGCTCGGAATCAATTGGACATAACTCCACAATTGGTCAATCAAACTAATTATAAGAGACCAACCGTGACTCCAAAATTGGAAAACTTCTCATTCCAAACTGCTGTGGAAGATTACCAAGCCTTCCTAATCACTCACACCACCTCCTATGAATCGATACTAGTAATTTTAGACGTTATACTATAAAAATATTGAAATTACTATTTTGTCTTAAGGTTACTGTTTAACCTCGACTTGAACATGACCTGTAAGTCCGCCCCAAACCTGGTACGCCTGGCCTGTGGACAACTATGAGATCAATCACCTTCAAGCTTCCTCAAAGTTGTATATTGCCTTTTACAATTATGGTCATTATGGTTCCCAGATATGGTCAAAGCAAGAATCTATGAGCTAGGAGCAAGAAGTCATCCAAGATCACTTTGAGTGATTATCACTGGCCAGATGGTCACAAAGGAGCACTCAAATGATAACGCACTTCTCAACTCTCCAATCCACCCTCGTGGTTAAGAACCCATGTGAGATAGTAGCTAGGGGCAAAACCGTTCAAATATAGTATATGACGATTTGCACTCCTAAGCCCTGCTCAATATGTACCAAGTACATACTAAAGGATATCCCGAGACCCACTCTTTTAGCTATGACAAACTACTCCCAATAACTGGGCAAATATCATACCACAACTACTTATGGATTGCCAACATCCATGAATCGTCGTGAACAACTTCAAACACAAGGAACTTATCTCTGTGGTCCTCTATGGCCCACACGCACCTTACATGTACATTGTGCTTGAACTAGGCCTAAATGAACACAATAATATGAAGTAACTGAAACACCAATTTTATTAATGCAAAATAATTACATTATAAACCATGAAACTCAAAAACTAGAGAGTACATCTGAGACATATGTTGTATACATGAGAGTCAAACACTTTAGTCTTAAGTGCTTTTGTAAAAGGATCTACTAGGTTATCCTCATATGCAATCTTCTACTATAATATCTCCTCTCTCGCACAATCTCGTACTAGCGATACTTCTTCAATATGCTCGCTTCCTATGATTCCTTGGTTCTTTTTGTTTGAGCAACAGCCCCACTATTATCACAAAGATAGTTGCATAGGATCGACAACTTTAGTTATGACTCTTAATTCCATAAGGAATTTCCTAAGCCATACCGCTTCCTTAGTTGGCTCTGATGCTGTCACATATTCAGCTTCCATAGTTGAATTAGCAATACATGATTGCTTGATACTCCTCCAACTACTAACAAATATACTCCAATCTAATGTAAAACATATCCAGAGGTGGATTTCAAATTTGCATTCGATCGAAGTAAGAATCAAAAGATATTCATAGGGGCCAACCTTACCGCGTGATAAACTAGCATATAATCCTCGTTTCTCCTTAGTACTGAGTATATGTTTCACAATGTCCAATGTTCCCTACTCGACAGACTGATACATACCACTATTCCAATTGAATAAACATATATCTAGTCTAGTACATAACATCACATACATAAGACTACCAACTCGCTAAGCATATGGTATCGGGTTTCATGTATTCTTTCTCTTTAGCCGCCATAGACACTGGTCTCGAGAAAGATCGACATTCCATGGCCCAAAAGGTAAAATCCTTTCTTGGAATTCGCATGTTATACTTAGACAATATAATATTCAATGTAATTTTCTTGGAGAAAGTGCACAATCTTATTCTGCCTGCCTCGTATTATCTTAATACCTAGAACAACATATTGTGCCTCTCCCAAACTCTTCATTTGGAATTGAGTAGCTAATCGATCTTTACTGACAACATCTCAAAGTTATTTCCAATCAACAAATGTCGCCCACATATAAAATCAGGAAAACCACTATATCATCCCTCGCATCTTCTATATACAATAAGGTTCTCTCTTCATTTTGATCAAAAACCAAAAGATTTAATTGGTTTGATCAAAACGCTTTTGTTCCATGATCTCGACTTTTTAAGTCCATATATGGACTTATACAACTCAGATACCATGCGTTCTCTTCAAGATAGCAATTGGCAAGGTGACTTGACATCCATTTTCCATGTTTCATAATCATAATATGCTACAATTGATAGAAGTATTCCTCGATAGACTTGATCACTACCATTGATGAAAAGTTTCCCTCACAATCAAACTTGATTTCACTTAACCTTGCTACCAACCTGGCTTTTTTATGTCTCAACCTTTCCATCTACTCCTTTCTTTTTCTCTTATACACCTATTTACAAATCAATGGGTTTAACCCCCTTGGGTGTGTCCAATAAGAGTCCACAAATTATTAGGAATACATGGATTCTAATTTCGATTTCATAGCTCTTTCCAAAAACCAAAATCCTTATCATTAATTGCTTCAGAGTAACTTACGAATCATCTTCATGTGACTCTGGATTGTCGTTGAGCGATTCTCCCATCAATGTGAGCTTAACATGTGGTTTAAGGACCCTCCCACTACGACAAGGCATATTTGCGTCGTGACAAGTATTAGTAGTTGTGGGATCAACAGAACAAATATTATCTGGATGCTAGGGATTTTGGTCTTTTCCACCATTCATTCATATCCCTAATTATATGATTCATGATGTATTCTTCTTCCATGAACTTAGCATTTATACTCACAAATACCTTCATGTCAGATTTATTGCAGAAATTGTAACCCCTTGTACCTTTTGATATCCAACAAACTAACGCAAATCGATCAGATTCAACTTGTCAAATGATCGCGAACACATAAGCGGACAACCCCATATGCGAATATACCTTAAAATAAGTTTCCGAATTGGGCCCACATTTCCACGGGTGTTCGTACTGATTCGATGGCACCATATTCAGAATGTAAGTCATGTCTCTAAGGTATATCCTCAAAAGGAGTTGAAAGGTAATGTGGAAAGACTCATCATTGACCTTACCATGTCTAATATGTTCGATTTCTTCTTCCACCACTCCATTTTGTCAGGAGTTCCGGCTAATTAAACTCGAGATAAAATCCTTCATGCCTCGAGGAAAGAAACAAATTCAATAGACATGTACTCACCACCTCGATCAAAACGAAGTGATTTAATGTGTCTCCCTAATTGTTTTTCTGACTCGCTTCTAAACTCCTGAATTTATCCTAGGCCTCATATTTCTTCTTCATTAGGTACATATCCATATTTCGAGTAGTCAATGCGAAAGTGATGAAATACTCACAGCCACCTCTCGTGACGACACTAAACGTCCATACACACATCCGAAAGTGTGTCAAATCTAGACATCCCCTCGAGCTTCCCAACTCCTTTGGCAATAAAGGATCTCTTGGTCATTTTACCTTGAATACAATTTTAACATAGTAATAGTTACTCCAAGGTCAAAGTGGATAATGGCCCACAACTCACCAGTCTTTGTATTCTTTTCAAATTTATGTGGCCAAGCCTTAAGTGTCATAACTAAGTTTGATTGATACTAGGCTCTTTTCTTTTCAATGATTTTTCCACATTATCAACTTGAATAACAACACGATCAATATGATATAGATTATTCACCAATGTGCCACATGTAACAGCTTCATTTTCTTTCATAATAGAAACATAAGTTTTATTAAAAGAAACTAAATAATTGTCATTACATAATTTAGAAACTAAAATTAAATTCTTTCTAGAGTCTAGCACAAATAAACAATCATGCAAAACTAAGACTGAATTATTTGAAAAACTAAGACTAAGATCCCCTAAAGCTATGACTGAGATGGAAGCTTCGAGGAAGCTTGGTCTTTAATCAAGATCTCTTCATTGAGACTTCTGTCACCCCGAACCCTTGTAAAGAGTTACAATACGGCCGTTGGCTCCCGAATCTATCCACTACACTGGCGTAACCGCCCACAAACAAGACTCAATGACTATAAGAGAGAAGTTACCCGATCGTCCCTTTAACTCAGTAAGGCGCCCTATTCCAATGTCCCTTTTGTCCGCGACTAAGAAGTACCTTTTTTTTGGTTTCTATTAGATCAAAGGTTCAGCTTTTAGCGCAATCTAGGTTTAGAAGGCGTGAACACCGACCGACGGTTTTTATTCTTTCTTTCCATCGGGAGGCTTGTGAGGATTCACCGGCACTAAATTAACATTTGGTCGCCCTTTACAATTGTCTCAATATCCGGTTGCTTGCATCGCCTTCGCTAAAGACCATTTGACTCTATTCATAGAATAATTCAACTTGAAATGATTGAAGGAAGGAGGCAATGTCTCAAGGACCATGTTATTTTGTGTTTCCCAGTCAATATCAGCACCTAGGTCTCCCAGTTCATTAAAGAGTCCGATCATTTTTATTATATGATCTCTCACTGGAGTACCTTCAGACATTCTAGCGTTCATTATCTACTTCATTACCATTCGCTTTAGCCGATCTACTAACTCCAACATCTCCCGAAGACTGGCAACATTGCACTTGAGGTACTTCAGTGGATTGGAGCAAGCCGACTTCTATAAAGATTTACCGAGAGAAGTGTTATACATCCTTGCTTTCTCATCATCCTTCCTTCATGTCTCATAGTCAGCGCTCCTTCAAGTGTTGAGCTCTCTGTGGGCGCTACATGAAGTGGCTCTAAGGTCACCCAAATTATACCCTCACAAGTTAAGACAATGTTTAGATTCCTCTTCCAACTCACATAGTTGGTTCCATCTAACATGTTGTTGGAAAGGATTGATGCTAATGATCAAGGAAGATATATTGGTCCTAAGAATCAAATTGGTGTTGATCAAGATAAAAGTTCATTACTAGCATAAGACATGTATAATTATATATACAATTTGTAATCGATAGTATAATATAACACTCCAAAATTACGCCACATCAAGACAAGATAAATGAACTTTCATGAGAACTTGCTATTCACTTCGCGTGTCTAGCCTTCAAAGTTAATAAGATATAGAATCTAATCAATTCCTAAAAGTCACTTATACTTAGACTATGTGATCGACTTCTACCCTATAAATCTTTAGCTCTTTGAGAAAAATAAATAGGGATTATTTTAGATTGTTTATTATTTTCTTCAAGTTAAGTGTATACAATTCATTGACCTAGTTTCAATATTTCTAAGTAAAGAGCATCAAAGTTTAGGCTGATTGCTCCCACTAAAATATTTATTAACTAAACTATATGCGGGAGTCTCTTAACTAGATCCTACATTCATCCAACTTAAAGCCGATCCAAACATGAAATCAAGCACTCTTTTCAAGGAGTTTTCATAGGCTTGGTAAATCTTTCTCCCCACTTAATTATTTGAAAACTTGAGTGTTTTGAAGATTATGTCATCGCTCGCTTATTTCTCTTTAAATTCAACCAAATTTGATCTCTAAATTTAATTTAGCAATTTTCTATAGTCAAACTAATTCTAGAATAAGCACTATAAACATACCACATATACTTTTCTTGGAAATATGTAAGTTGTTTACTTTAATTTAATAATTTAAATATCTTAAACAATAAAGACGTCTTAATTAAATCCATCATTTTATGAATAAATAAATATATATCTATTAATAATTATCCATTAAATTATAATACTTGTTAAAATATAATTTAATTCCTAGTAATATATAAATTAAAATTATATTTATTATATAACATTTATCCTTAAGAGGATAAGTCTTATTAAAATTTAATTTAATTTTTAATAATAAATTAAATTATTTATCTATTTAACATTTATTTATTAAAAGATAAATCTTGTTAAAATATAATTTAATTCCTCCTCACCACAAAATTAATTAAATTAATTTATCTAGGATGTTTCTCACAAAAAAAAACTCATAAAGCAAGAATAATCCAAAATAAATAAATTCATTTATTTAAGATATTCAAAATTCCTGATTTATCATGTTTTCAAAAACTTTCAAAAAATTTCAATCAACAAGTTAGGCTTTGAAAAATTTCAACAAAGCCGCATTTTCTTTTTTTTTACATAACACTTTCTATCGTTTCCGCAAACACATAACAAATAATAACTTGGATATCAAATAAAAATTATTTTTCATTTTTATTAATCCTATGAAATCTCAAGATATCAAATCTTTGAATCTAGGATTCCGCGAAGACTGCTGGTGTATCAAATAAAAAATGATTTTTCATTTTATTAACCAATGAAATCTCAAGATCTCAAATCCGGAATCTAGGATTCCAGAGAGATTTGTTGGTAGATCAACAAAAATGATTTTTTCTATTTTTATTAACCTATGAAATCTCAAGATCTCAACCGAATCTAGGAAACCCGCTCGATAATTAGAAGTCGAGTCCTAGGGTATCCCTCCAGAAATCTATGATTTCATGCAAATGTACAAAAAATAAAATTACATACTAAATCTAAATGGAATCGATCCGTGAATCTTCAAGCAATAACCGACGGTGTCTTAAGCGAGGTGGGCTCTAAGGATATGGGATGTAGGAAATTCTTCTTCCTCTCGAAAATAGGTTTTTTGTTGTTATTACTTCAAACCTAAATATGCTTATATTTATAATAGGGTTTACCTGGGTCATTGAATCCACTCACATATTTAATATAATTAGCCCATATAAGTTCAATGTCCAACTTTTAATTCAAAATCTAGTTTGCTTCGTTCGCTTAATTCTAACAAAAGCTACCATTAGGTTCCATAGCAATGTGGAAGAAGTCAGAGTCTTCGTGTTCGTTCAAAAACATAAACAAAAAAAATGAAGGAAACAAACCTGCAGTACAAGCAAACAATTAGAAAGCAGATCTGAGCCCAACGAAAAACGTCGTGTCCTTAAGACGAATTTGGCCCCTCAATTTATACCGGTGATGGGCGGACAATCGCCTCCCAGATAGAACGGATCTCGTTCCTCCAAAGCGGTACGTAGTCGGAGGACCCCAACGAGCGGTACGTAGTCGGAGGACCCCGACGAACTCAACTTGTTTGCAGAACAATCGCACAAACAGTGATGATGAAGTTAGGAGAATATTTTTGTTATGTGATAAAATGGGAAAAACAGGAGTACAAATATACCACGAGGTGTCTCCACGAGCAGACATGTTTGTTCGAAAAAATAAACTAAACAACGGTTCTGGGCCTGGACGAACGGATAATGGGCAATCTGCAGAAGGACACCGACCAGCCGTAGTCCTCTCCCTTCCACAAAGTGGGTGCCCTTAGGGCCCAAACCCATTTGAGAGGCTCAACATATTTAAACTCATCTCCCTTCTTGTTTCTATTTGACGGGGACAACACTTTCATTCAATTATGTTTTGTGGATTCTAAGTCCCAAATGTGTTTTTACTCAATCCGACATAGATATGGTAAATCAAAATGATTTCTAAATGAAATATAATCAATAAATCAAGCATTGAAATATCACAAACTTCTTGGTTTTTGTCGTGATCCAAGACAAGCTGGCCCAGAGTACCTTAAAAGAGGTAGCCTGGCCACAATCTTGAGTAGAGAAGAAGAAGCTAAGAAATTGGATTGGGGTACAAGGGTGAACATCATTAAAGAAGTGGCTCATGCTCTGTCCTACATGCAACATGATTACTAACCCTCAATTATTCATCGGGATATATCAAGCAACAACATTATGCTAGATTCTTAGTATGACGCTAATATTTCCGACTTCGACACTGCCAAGTTTCTAAAGCTAGACTCATCAAATCAGACCACACTTGCAGCCATTTGGTTATGTCGCACTGTATACATGCTTCATAGTTCATTATCTCAAATTACTGCATGAACTCGAATGTCAAAATTATAATATCTTATCTTCTAATTTTGCGCAGCTTGCTTATACAATGAAGGTGATGTAAAAAACCAATGTCCATAGCATCGTGAGTGTTGGAACCGGAAGTAATCAAAGGAAGCACATCCCGAGATTAGATTTGTCTCTTTCGGGGCCTCTCGAGAAGAAGAACATAGTTTTGGAAAACATGTTCCGACCCGACCTTACATCTCACACCTAATATGAAGGAAGTGGATAGCCATAATAAAGTCTGTAATCGCATGCTTAAATACCAACCCACGATCAAGGCCACCATTCGCATTGCTTCGATGTTATCATGTAGAAATTAGTTAGGTAATAAATAATCATGTGGAGCCTACCAGTTCACCATTAATACATTGGTTTTGAACCATCTATTTTTAGCACAAAGGTAATGTCTTTTGAGTTTCTTCGGGCCTTATTTTTGCATCAAGTACACTTGCCTTTGAGACCTAGCCTGCGATAAAAGGTTGAAAATGGGGGTTACAAGAGATCCGTGTTAGAATTTGTAAGAACATATATTACTATGTAATATACAAAAAAATAAAAAATAAAAAAAGTACCTAGTATAAATCAAGTATGTTTTGTGTGAGATAGATCTCTGCTACCGATGCAACAAAATTCATCCATTCATCTATGAGAACTTCTATAAATATAAATCAAGCCTGTTTTTTGTTAAATTATATTACTTAAAAAAGAATAAATAAATTTATATTAAATATCATTAGCAACAATCTAAGCATTTCTTATTTGACTGAAAAATTAGTATTACATATACAGTGATAAAGTATTTAATCCATACAAATTATTTAGTATGTTTCGTTGATTTATTTTTCTTAATTAAATTCAATTTATAAAAATAAAAATAAATAAATAAAAGACTTTAGTGGTAATTGAGTCTATGCCTAAAAAATTGTCACCTTCTAAAATATTTTTATTGAAAATAAATTCCCCCAAAAAGTGTTATTCCCCTTTAACCCCACTTTCTAAGCCCAAGACGCCCTTCAATAAACCGTTTATATTTTCCTTCTATGTCTTTTATTAGTCACATCTATTTCATGGCTTTTGGGTTCATATTCTACTTTATAGCGATGGCTATTAGTTTTATCCCTAAAGTTATACAATACCATCTTAACATAAGTTCAAGCATAATTATCGGACATGTTTTCGATTTGGAGAACAATTTTCACTTTTAGAAATAGAAAAATTTATTTTTTTAAGAACAATTTCGACGGTAAACTCTAATAATTTTCTATAAGTATGTGATAAAATAAAAAGATCTGCATCATGATGTCAACAATGATACAAAATGAAGACTCCTAGTGGTTGAAGATGGTCAGAATATTGTTGTTCAAGCACATGACATATATATCTACACCTTTTTGGTTTAGTATAAAGATGATAAAATTTTATTCTATTTTTATATTTATCCATTTCCAAGCAAGTTGCGAGGATTGAGGAATGAGATCGTAGGGAGATTTAATGTTTACTAGGAAAATATTTAGTATGTCTCTACTAACTGGACATATTTTTAGAGGAAAAAGTTATGATTTTATATAATAATTTATTTGAAAAATCAGGAAAAAATTCTATGGCTTTGTTTAAGAAGTATTTTTACATAAATATTTGATTAAATAACCTTAAATAACCCACCATTTATAAATCTCACAATTTCCATTTTTTCTTGAAAAATTACCTATTTTGAACAAAAAAATGTTTTATCATTTTATGTATTCCCATATAACTTTTAAAGAAAAGAGTTATTTTTTTAACAAAATTTTATAATTGCGGAAACTCTAGCTACTCATTTTTTCTCATTTGTTTTCTATTTTAGCCCCTTTTCCAATAGTGAGGGATGATTTTTTTTTACCTAAAATCACTCTTTTACATATATAACAAATCAAATCACTGGCCATCGAGACATGGTAACTAAAGTCATTTCAGATTCTAGTCATTATATATAGGGATTATCAAATATACAAAGCCAGATCGATTTATTATACTATTAATCTGAATGTCAGGTCATCATCTAGCTTGAATAAATTAATTCCTAAGTTTCTATCAAAATGTAATTTTAGTTTGAATTAATAATATTATCTTTTTTTAAAGAGTTATTTTAAAATTAGATAATTACCATATTTTTATCAAAATGTGGTGTTGAAAATTAATGAATGATTAGATTTAGTTTTCAAAAGGCCTTTAATTAA